>CADCXA010000069.1:0-456013 GCA_902806565.1 Hypoxylon rubiginosum | reverse complement strand
TTAAATTTAATATTAAAATTATTTAAACGTAAATAATTTTTAAAATTTTATTAATAAAATTTTTTTATATATAATATAAATAAATATAAAATCATTTATAAAATTAAAATATATAACTTAAAAATACTTTTAAATTATAAAAACCATATTTTAAAAATTAAATTATTAAATTAATTAATATAATTAAAACTTTAAAATTATATTTATTTATATAAAAATATAAATATAATTAAAAATATATTTCTAGTATTATTTTTTAAAACTAAAAATATTATAACATTTATTATTTAAAAAGTTAAAAATAATATTATTTAAATAAAAATAATAAAATTTTATATATTTTTTAAACTATTAAAAATAAGTTTAAGCTTATTTTTAAAAAGTTAATTAAATAAAAATACCGTTAATTTAATTACTTTTTAAAAATAAAAAGTTTAAAATATTAAACTAATTTAATTTATATATATTATTGTTTATATAAGATTTTAATATAATTTAATTAGTTATAAAACTATAAAAAGGCTTAAAAAAACATAAAATATATTTAAAAAAAAAATAAAAAGTTAATAAATATACCGTTAAAATAAATAATAAAATAAGTTATATAAATAACTGTAATTTATATTTAATAAATAATAAATATACTTTTTTTATAAACTATAATATTAAGTGTAAAAAAAAATAAAAAGGTGTTTTAAAATATTTTAAGGATTTTAAGGAATTTTAAATAAAATATTAAATTTATAATAAAATAAAAAAGTAAAAAAAAAGAATTTAAAACTGGTTTCTTAAAAATAAAAAATTATATTTAAATATTTATAAATTACTTAAAAATATTTAACGTTAATATATAAATAATAAAACTTTAAAATAATAAAATTATAATAATTTAATAAAATAAATTATTTATATTTATGTTTTTTATATAAATTAAATATAAAAATAAAGGTGCTTTATAAATTTTATATTTTATACGATAAAAAAAATATAAAAGTTTATAAATATATTTTTTAATAGCGGTAAATTAATTTAATTTATTAAAACCTTATATAAAGTTTATTATGTTTTATAATATATTATATTTTATATAACTTTAAAAACCTATATAATTTTAATATAATAAATATAAGAATTAATTTATTAAAAAGATATTATAAAATTTAAAACTTTAAAGTAATTATTTTATTAAATAATATAATTAAATAAAATTTATTTTACTTTTATTTTTTTAATATTTTATATTATAAATTATTTTATTTAAAATAATATTTACTTAAAATTTTTATTTAAATATATATTTTTATTTTAATTTTTATTTTTATTTTTATTTTTATTTTTATCTTTATTTTTATTTTTATTATTATTATTTTTATTATTATTGTTTTTATTATTATTATTTTTATTATTTTTATAAACGTTACTTTTTTTTTTTTAATATTTTTTAAACTTTTATAAAATATTTTTTTTTATTATATTTATTTATAAAAATAAAACTTTTTTTTATATTATTTTTTATTTTAAATATTATATAATTTAACACACCTTATTAATTTTAATTTTTTTTTATATTATTTTATTTTTTAATTATATAAATATATTTTTAATTTTATTTATTTATTTTATTTTTTTATTTAACCACCTTTTAATATTATAATTTTATTACTTTATAATTTAATATAACTTTTAAACTTTTTTTATTATTTATAATTTTATTTTTAACGTAAGTATATTAATAAATATATATTTTTTTACTTTTAAATTTAATTTTTACCCCCTAAACTTATCTTTTTTTTTTTATTATTATATATATATAAACTGCGGTAAAAAACATTATTTATAATTTTTAAAAGCTTTTAGTTTTAACGTGGTTTTAAACGTTAATATTTATAATAAATCTTTTATTATAATTATTTTTATATTAATTACTTTATTTATTTATTTATTTTTATATTTAATAAATTTATATTTTTTTTTTTATATTTTTTTTACTTTTAAAATTACTTACTTTTATTTATATAATATATATTTATATTATATTATTTTATATAATATCATTTAAAGATTTTATATTTTTTTTTTTTTTAACTATATATATTTTACCGCCTTTTTTTATAAAAACGTAATATTTATATTATTTTAATATATTTTTTTTATCACCGCCTACTTTTTTTTTATTAACTTTTAATCCACCTTTTAATTTTTTTTTATATTATCTTTTTTTATATATATATTGTATATTTTTTTATTTATTTTGTATTTTTATCGGCCCTTTTAATTATTTATTATTATATTTAACACCGCTTTTTAATATATTTTACCGCTTAAATAATTTTATATTAATTATTTTAAATTTTTATTAATTGGTTTCTTTTTATACTTTAACTTTTTTTTA
Source organism: Hypoxylon rubiginosum (assembly GCA_902806565.1). Classification (NCBI taxonomy): domain Eukaryota; kingdom Fungi; phylum Ascomycota; class Sordariomycetes; order Xylariales; family Hypoxylaceae; genus Hypoxylon; species Hypoxylon rubiginosum. Next base: position 453,621 of record CADCXA010000069.1, on the reverse strand, counting down.
TTTATTAATTAAATAATAATTATTTTATTATATTATTTATTTTATTTAACACGCTTATTTTACTATAAATAATTAAATAAATAAAAAATCTATTTTATATATATTACTATATAAATATTAAATATATTAATTTTTAATTTTAATATATTAGTTATTATAATAAGTTATTTTTTTTATATTTATTTATTTACTCGGTTAATATTTATACTTTTAATTATTACGTTTTTTTATTTTAATTTATTATATTATTAGTAAATATTAAATATTTTAACTAGTTTATTAAATATATTATTTTTTATATTATTATATAATATATAATTAGTTTAATTAACTATAAATATTTCTTTATTTTTTTATTTAATAAATTTTATATCTTTTTTTTTATAGTTTTTACGTTATTAATATTTTTTATATTTACTTAATATATAATATTTTTTTACGTTATTAACATTTAAAATATTAATACGTGGCTTTATTTTTAACTATTTAATAAAATAATAAATAATAGTTTATTAATAAGTGGTAATATCGCTATTAAATAAATTATTTATATATTAATTAATTTTAATTAATTTAACTGGCGAAGTTACGGCCGGAATTTTAATGTTTTTTTAAATATTATATAGTATTTATTTATTATAATATAATTTAAATAATATGTTTATTATAAAAACGTTAAATATATTTAAAAGGTTTTTATTATAACCGTTTTTAATATAATAAATATTAATTTATTTATATTAAACGCCTGGTTATATTTTTATATTATTATTAAAATTTTTAATTTCTTATATTATTATTTTATATTTTTTTATAAAAACATTAATAATATTATTATTATTATTACCCTGCCTCGCGTCGCTGCCGTTAAAAATATAAAATAAAAGCTTTTTTTTATTTTTATTTTTATTATAATTAATATTAAGTTTATTCTTTATAAAATTATTTAAATTATTAGTTTTTATAAGTTATATAACTACGTATTAAGTTTATATATAACTTATATTTATAGTTTAAAATATAAATTTTTTAATATTAATAATTATTATATTTACTTGATTTTATTTTTTAATTAAAATAATAATAAGTTTTTTTTTTTATAATTTAGTTATAACTACGTATTTTTTTTTTTTATTATTTATTTAATTAATAAAAACCTTAAAAACATATATTAGTTTTATAAAATTAATAAAAACTATTATTATTTATTTATAATTTTAAATGTTTTTTTTAAAATAAGTTATTTATAAATATAATTTATTAAATAATTGTTATAATTAGTTTATAAATTTTATAGGCTGTTTATATTTTTATTTATATTAAATATATTATTTTTATCCTTTTTATTTTTAAAATTATTATTTATTTTTTTTATTAACCTGTTATTTTATTGGAATTATTATTATAAATATTATTATATTATAATAATTATAATATATTATTAATTATTAATTATAAACGGTTATTTATAATATTATTTAACTGTTATATTAAAAAGTAATTATATTTAAAACGAAATTTAGTTTAACTTATTTTTATTATTAGTTTTATTTAGGTTATTTTTCACGTTTATTTATAAGTTAAATTAAAACTACGCCACTTTTTTTATTAATTTCATATAGTTTTATTAAAATAAAAGTATAAATTATAAATAATATATTAAAAGCTTCTTAATTTTATATAAAAAAAACCGATAAATTATTTATAGTTTTTTTATATATATATATTTTTTATAATACTTAATTATTAATATTATTAATTTCTCCTTAAAAAATATATTTTAAATGTTTTTTTAAAATATATTTTAATGTTATATAAATAATAACTTAGTGGTTTACGCTAGTTAATTTATAAATAAATATATATATATTAATAATAAACTTAAAAACTGTTTTATTATATATTTTAATTATTTTATTGTTTTTATTTATATTTATATTTTAAAAATAACTATCAGTAACTTATTTATAAATATTATATATTATAATTTTAATTATTTAGTTTTATACCACGTATTTTTTAATATATATTTTAATAACTATATTTAGTTATTAAAATATTAGTTTAATATATAAATAAATAAATAAAATTTTATTTACTTTATTAAATTATTAATTAATATATTTTATAAAATTATTAATAACATTTTTTATTTCTTTTTTTTATCCACCAATAAAAGCAACTTTTAAAATAATATATTTTTACATTTTTTTATTATAAAAAGCATTAAACTTTAAATATTTAATAAATATAAATATACTTTTTTAAATATAATTATATTATTTATTTATATTATATAACTTATATTTATAATAATTTTATATTATATTATCTTATATTATTATAAGTAAATAATAAACTATATTAATATTATAAAACCTTTTTTTATTTTTATAATTATATAACGTTATATAAACTATTAAATAATATAAAAATATAATTAAACTAGTTCCTTTATTTTATTATTTATTCGTTTTATATTTTTTAATTTTATAACGTTTTTTTAATAAATCTTATATATATAAATTATAAATAATAGTTTAAATATAATTAAAATAATTAAAAGCTTAAAAATAAAATTACTTAAACTTTTTTACGTTATATTTTCTTATATGTTTAATATAATAAAAAAATTAATAAAAATATTTTTATATTTAATTTTTAATATTTTATAGTAAAACATTATTAATAAATATATTAATATATAATTTTTAAACTTCTTTTATTTAACTTAAAGTTTTTTTAACTTTTTATACTTATTATAAACCTTTTTATATTAATAAAATATTATATATAAATTTATAACCGTATTTAACATCGTTTTTATAATTTTATTTTACTTTTTAATAAATTTAAATAACGGTTATTACTTTTAATTTTTTATTTATATTATTTATATTATATAAATAAAAAACATAGTTATAATATTAATATATCGCTTATAAATTTATTTTTAGTAATTTTAATAAAATAATTTTACGGCTTTTATATAAAAAACCTGTTAATTTAATTTAAATAATATAATAATTTTAATAACTTTAAATTTTATTATAATTATAATTTAAAGTATTAAACATTAAAATATTATAAATATTAATTTTAAATTTTTATTTTTATTTTATATAATTTACTTAAATAAAGTTCTTTTTTTATTTATTACTTTTTACGTATTATTTTTTTTATTACTTAGTTTAAATAAATATAATTATTATAAAAATAACTTTTAGTATAAAAAAAGTTAAAAATACACGTAAAAACTTATTCTTTATATTTAATTATTTAAAGTTATAAATAAATTTATTATTTTATTAAACTATAAATATAAACTTTTATTATTAGCTATAGTAAAATTTTTTAATATTTATTTTAAATTAGTATTACTTTATATGTTATTAATATTGTTTTTTATAATTTAATTACAAGTTATCTTAAAATATTAAAATTTAATATTATTAAAAAAGAACTATTAAAAAAGTATATTAATATATTATAATTAGTTGATTTTTAAGTTATTTTAACTTTTTTTTAACCGTTTAATTATTATAATATTAATTTAATTATATTATATTTTTAAATATAATTATATTTTATAAATACTAATAGTTATAAATAAATATATTATATTATATATATATTATAAACTATTAATTTATATTAGTTTAATATATAAAATAAAATATATAATATTATTAATAAATGTATAAAATTATTATAATTTAAACTTAAAATTAATAAAATTAATATATTTTATTTATATAATAGTTTTTTAATAAATAAATAAATAAATTTAATGTTTTTTTAAATAATTATTTATTTTATTTTTAGTAATAACAAATTAATAAGTTAAATATATAAATAAGTAATATATTAGTAATTAATAAAAAAAATTTATAATAATTATAATATTATTATATAATAATAAAAAAACTAAAAATTTAATTTTATAAATAAATATAATTAATTATTATTTTATTAAATTTTATTAATTAGTTTTTTATTTAAAGCTTAAAATAAAAATTATTTAATAAAAATATTATAAAATATTAAACCTAATTAAATATAAAAATATAAAAGATTATAATATTTATAATAACTTTATTTTTAATTTTATTATTATAAGATAATTTTTATTAGTAAAACTTATAATGTTTTTTTTTTAAAAAAAGTAAAAAACGTATAAAATCTAATAATAACTTTTATAACTAAAAAACATATATATAATTTTATAGCTTTTAATTAAATAAAAATTTATTATTTATTTAATGTTTATTATAATATTTTATTATAATAATAATTAATATTAAATGTATTATAATAGTTTTAAAAACTTATTATAATTTTAAAAACTTTTAGTTAGTTTTATATTTATAAATAATATATTTATATATAAAAATAAAAAAGAATATAATTTATTATCTTGTTATTTAAATTTTTAGTTTATATAAAGCTTTTTTTTTCCTTTTATTTTTTATAAATTAACCTTTTTTTTTTTTTTTTTTTTTTTAAATTTAAAGGTGTTTTATATATTATTATTATTATATTTAAACATTAATAGTTTTTTACATTTTCTTTTACTATTTTTACATTAAAATATAACTTTAATTATTAAATTATTTTTTTTTATTAAACTTATTATTATTTTTTAATATAAATAATATATTTAATAATATTATTAAAGTTTTTTTATTAATTAATTATAAATTTATATAAATTTATTAAATTAATTTAAACTATTTCCAGTTTTTTATTTTTTTTATAACTAATAAAATATTTAAGTTTTATTTTAATAATTTCTTTTATAAAAAAATTAAATATTTTACTAATTATTTTTATTATTTTTACTAGTTTTTACTTAGTTTATATTTTATATAAAATATAAAAAACGTAGCTTTTACCTTTTTTTTAAATATTTTTACTTTTTTATTTATATTTTTATACCTCTTAGTATTTTTATATATTTTTACGCTTATTTTTACGTTTTTATCCACATTTTTACCCACATTTTTATTTAAATTATATAATTATATTTATTATTAGCTTCTTATTTAAAACATAAATAATATAATTATTATTTTTAATTTAAATATTTTTATTGTTTTATTTTTATTTTTAATTTTTTACACGTTTTTATTTATATGTTTTATTATATTAACTTTTATTTTTAAGGTAAAACCTAGTTAAAAAGAAAAAAAAAAAAAAGAAAAAAAAAAAAGAGAAATTAAAAAAAAAAATGATTTTTACTAATAAAATATCTGGTTTTAATTTTAATTCTAAGGTTTTTATTATTTAAACCACTTTTAATAATAATAAAAATAACTTAAAATATAATATATTATTTAATATTTAAATAAATTAATTTTTTTTTTTTTTTCTTATTATTAATATTTAATAACTAATATTTAACACCGTTTTTTTTATAAAAATACTAATAAAAATAATTTAAGTGTTTTTTTTTTTATATAATTTAAACTTGTTTTAATATAAAACTAAAAGTTAAAAAAATAAATTAATAAATAAAGTTTAAAAGATTAAAATTATATTTATTTTATATTAAATAACTTTAAATATTATTATTAAAATATAAAAATTTAATAAAGAATTAATTTATTAAAATAAAAAAAATAAAACTTTTTAAATAATATATATGTTTTTTAATATAATATAACTTTTATATAATTATATAATAAAATATATTTATTATAATATATATATTTAGTGTATATATTTATTTAAATAATTAAAAAACTATTTATATTATATTATTATTTTATATTTTATATTTTAGTTTTTTATTTTATTTTAATTTATTAAGTTTAATAAATACTATATATATATAATATTTACTTAGTTATTATATAATTTATATAAATATTATAAATATTTAATATTTATTTAATTATTACGTAATTTAAAAATATTATAAAAACTAAATGTTTATTTTATTATTATATAATTTATAAAATATTATAAATATTTAATAATTATTTAAATATAATATAATTTATAATATTAAGTATAAACTTAAAATAGTTTTTATTATTTAAGAACTGGCTTTTTATAATTTTAATTTATAAATTTTTATATTTATTATTTAATTTTTTTTTATATTTATTATTATAATAAGTTTTCTTTATTAAACCTTAAAACTTTTAACACATTTATTATTTTAACACACTTAAAATTTTAATATTAATATATTTTTTTATAGATTCTTTTATTAAAATACGTTAAATAATAAATATATTTAAATAAATAAACTTATTTTATTTTATTAAATGGTTTATTACTTTAAATATAATACCGGAATTTAATATAATACTTAAATATAATAAATCTAACTTAATTTATATAATAATTATTATAAATATTAATAATAGTTATTTTAATAGTTAGTTTATTTTTAAAACCTTTTTATATTTATCTTTTAAAATTTTAAGCTTTTTAATATAATTAAAAATAGTTTAAATTTAATTCCTTATAAATATTATAATATAAAATTATAAAAAGTATATAAAACTTTTTTATAAATTTAATAAAATGATTTTAAATATTATTTATATAGATTATTCCATTAAAAAAATCTAGGATATTATAGGTAATAACTTAGTTTTATAAAAAAAAAATACTATAAATAAATATATTTAATTTTTTTATATTTAAATTTATAAGTTTAATATATTTATAAGTATTAACTTTAATAAAAAGCTTATATTTTTTATTATTAATATTAATTTAAATTTAATTTTAATTAATAAATATTTATATTTATTTAATAAAATTAAGGATACTTATATAATAAAAGTTATTAACGCTTTTTATAATTATAAAAAAACATTTAAAAAAATTAAGAATTTTTTAATTAAAAATTAAATATATTTAGATCGTTATTATAAATTACTTAAAATAATAAATTAAAAGTTAAATTATAAATTAATTAAATTTTTTACTATTTTATTTAATAATATTAATAAGTATATAAAATTATTTAACACTTATTATTTTTAAACTTTAAAGTATTACACTAGTTATTTTATTAAAATTAAATTTAAAAAAATTATTATATTTTTTAAGCTCTTTAAAAATAAAAGTATTAAATAATTATTTAATATTTTTTAAAATTTTATTATATTTAAGTTATTAATTAAGGTAAATAATCTTAAAAATAATATTTTATTTATAATATTATATATTTTTAAATATATTATAAAATATATTAATTTTATTAATAATATTTTTAATAAATTTATATTTTATTTTATAATAAAATAAAAAGTTACTATTAAAATAAATAACATAAAAAATAATATCTTACTTATAATATTATATACTTATAAATATATTTTAAAATATATTAATTTTACTAGTAATATTTCTAATAAATTTATATTTTATTTTATAAAAAAACAAAAAGTTATTATTATAAAATTTTTAATTGTTATAAAACTATAAATTAACTTTAAAAAAAACACTATTTTATATATAATATGTTATATAAGTTTCTTTATTAGTAATAATAAAATCTATTATTTATTAATTTTAAAAAATGGAAAATATTATAAAAAATACTTTTATAAACATTTTTATAAACTAGTGTAAAACCTTTTTTTCTTTTTATATTTTTACTTTATAATATTAATTTCTATTTAAACCTATTTATATTTTATTTATTATAATTAAATTCCATGTTATAAAAAATAAAAAAAAAACTAAAAAAATAAGTTTTAACCCCTTTTTTTCTTACTTTAATATTAATATTAATATATCGAGTAAATAAAAAAATTAAAAATTACCAAAAAAATAATACTTGTTATTTATAATAATAAATATTTAAAAGTATAACTTATTATAATTAAACTATAAAATAATAAAAATAAGTTAAAAGTTATAAAACGGAAATAAATTAATGTTAATAAAGTATAAAACTTAAAGTTATATATATTAAAAGTTAAAAATATTAAATTATTTTTAAGGAAGATTATAAAATAATATTTAAAAAAATTAAAATTAATATATTAATAAAGAAAAGCTATATTTAAAAGTATAATTTTAATATTATTTTATATATTTTTATAATTAGATAAATAAATAAATAAAAAAAAATATATATAATAAATATTAGCTTTTTTTTTCTTTTTACTTATTTTATTTATACTTATTTATTTTATTTAATATTTTAAAGTATTTATATTTAATATTTTAATATTTTAAATTATATATACTTAATATTTTAAAATATATATATTAAATGTTTTAATATTTTAAAGTATATATATTTAATACTTTAAAATATATATATTAAATACTTTAATATTTTAATATTTTAAAGTGTATATACCTGGTACTTTAAAATGTTTATATTAAATATTTTAATATTTTAAAATGTATTATTTTAATGTTTTAAATTATATACATTAAATATTTTAATACTTTAAAATATATATATTAAATATTTTAATATTTTAAAGCATATATACCTAATACTTTAAAATATATATATTAAATATTTTAATATTTTAAAGCGTATATATATAATAATTTAATGTTTTAAAATGTATAAACCTAAGGTTTTAAAGTATATATATTAAATATTTTAATATTTTAATATTTTAAAACATATATATTTAATACTTTAAAATATATATATTAAATACTTTAATACTTTAGATTATATATACTTAATACTTTAAACCATATATATTAAATATTTTAATATTATAATATATATATATTAAATATTTTAATATTTTAAAACGTATATATTTAATATTTTAAAATATATATATTAAATATTTTAATACTTTAAAATATATATATATAATACTTTGATATTTTAAAACGTATATACCTAATATTTTAAAAAGTATATAGTTAGTGGTTTAATATTTTAAAATATATATATTTAATGTTTTAATACTTTAAAACATATAAACTTAATATTTTAAAATATATATATTAAATACTTTAATATTTTAAAGTATATATATATAATACTTTAATATTTTAATACTTTAAAACATATATATTTAATATTTTAATACTTTAAAACATATATATTTAATATTTTAATACTTTAAAACGTATTTAATGTTTTAAAACATATATACCTAATGTTTTATAAAAAAATATAAGCTATTTAACCTAAAAAATCTTATTAAAGGTAAAATAAAATATATAAAATATTAGTTATAAATAATAAAAAATTGTTATTATCATTTAATAATATTTTAATATTTTAAGATATATATATTTAATATTTTTAAATATATATATTTAATACTTTAATATTTTAAAACGTATATATTTAATATTTTAATACTTTAAAACGTATATATTTAATATTTTAATATTTTAAAATATATATATTTAATATTTTAAAACTTATATATAATAATTAAAATATATTTAATTTAAATATTATTAAAATATATATAAACTTATATTATAATATATTTATATAATTTAAATAAATATATTTAATTAAAACTTAAATAAATTTAATTAATTATATAAATTAAAAAACCTTAATTCTATAGTTTAGGATTTTTAATATATTACTTAATAAAAATATTAAAAATTTAAAGCTATATTTTTAATCCTTAATATTTTAATTAATAATATAGTTATAAAAAAATAAATTATAAATTTAAAATCGCATTATTTTAATTACTTATTAATTTAATTAATAAAACTATACTTATTTAAATACCTAAGTTATTAAAATCGAATTTAACTTTTTTTTATATATTAAACTTATACCTTTATATTATTATAAGGCTTAAGAAAAAAAATTATATTTAACTTTTAAATATATATTATATACTTATAAAACCGGGGTTAATATTATTAAAAATAATAATAATAACTTTAAAAATAATTTAATAACTAGTAAAAATAATAAGGTTATTAAAAATATAAAAACTAAATTAATAATAATTAAATAAAGGTTAGAAAATAAATTAATAATAACTTAATAATAATAATTAAATAAAAGTTTAATAATTATTATTAAAAAACTTAAAAAAAAAAAATATAATTTATTTACACCGCTTAATAAACAATAAATAATTAAACATTAAACTAAAAATATAAATATATTTATTTTTAGTTTAAATAAATACTTTTTATATAAATAAACTAAATATTAATATAATAAATTAATTTATTTATATATTTATTAAAAACTTATTTATATTAAAAATTATATTAATTTATTTTAATTTTTATATAAATTTATATAACTTTTATTATTATTAATTTACTTGTTAATAACTTTTTTTTTTTTATAATAATAAACGTTATAATTATTATAAATAGTAATTAATTAAAAGTTATTAATTATTATATTTATTATATTTATTAATTATATTAACTAATATAAAAATAATTTTATATATATATTTATATTAATTATATATTATTTTAAAAATTTTTTAATATAATAATTATCTATTTAATTATATTTAACATATAATATTTTAGTTAATAAACTTAAATTTTATAAAAAATTATATATATAATTTATTTTTTTAAATTTAATTTATTAAAATAAAACTTTTAAAATATATTTTTTTTTATATATATATTTTTTTTTAAAGTATTTTAACTAAGAAAAATAATATTTTTATTTAACTTTTAAAACTTACTTATAATATTATTAAATATAAGGTAAATAATATTAAAATTTATATTTATTTTAATATTAATATTATTAAATTTATTATTATATTTTTAAATTTATTTATATTTTTTATAATTCTTATTATTTTTTAAACTAAAAAAACACTTTTTATAAACATTTAAATTATATAAACATTTTTAATAATTATTAAACTTAAATTTAAACTTATTAAATATTAATATTTTATTATTTTAAATAAAATAATTATTATTATTAATTAAATTTAAACTACGTGTATATTTATTATTTTTACTTATAAATTAACTATAACTTTTTTTAAATTTTAATATAAATTTATTTTAGATTTTATATATGTTTTTATTATTATTATAAACTTATATTAAATAATAAAAATATAATATAAAAATAATATATATGGTTTTTAAATAAAAAATATTTTATATAAAATAGTTAAAAAGAAACTTAATTTTAACATTTAAGAAATCTTAGTAAATATAATTATAATATATTATATATATATTATATATATATTATATAAATATTTTATATTTAATTTAATAATTTTAAAAATAAAAATATATTAATTATTTAATTTTTTTAAAATAATAATAAGCTTTTTATAATTAAGTATATAATAAATATTATTATAAAAAAAAAATATATTATTTAAATTATTAATAAGTTTATTATCACTTAATATTTTTATATATTATTTTATATAATTAACATTAAATTATAATTTAGCTTTTTTTAATATTAAATATACCGTTTTTATTTTTATATTATATTATATAACCTAATAAATTTTATTATAATTAATAACAATTATATAATTAATTAAATTAATTAATAAAAGGATAAATATAAATATAATAATAACTTATTAAATGGTAAAAAAAAAGATATTAAAACGGTTTTTATTAATATATTAAAAGGGTTAATAAAAATGCTGTTTAAAAATATAATAAAATATAATAAAAAAGTATTAAAAATATAAAAAAACTACTAATTATTAAAAAAAAATATTATAATATATAGCTTTAAATTTATTATAATTAAAACCTAAAAATATAAAATAAATATAAAAATAAATTTATATAATTAAAAATATAAAGATAACAAGTTTTTTAAATAATAATATTATTAGTTACTAATAATATAATAATTAAAATAAAATTAATATTATAAAGGCTTTTAAAATATAAAAAATATAAAATATTTTTATTAAATATATTATTATAAAACTAAACATTTTTAATTATAATATAATAAATATATATTATAAGGTTATAATTAATATTATTATAATTTAAAATAAGGAAAAATAAAAGTGGTTTTATATATTTAAAGTAATTAAAATATTTAATATTAATTACTGGTTTTATAATAAAATTAAATTAATTAAACTTTAATTTAACAACTTTAATATTAATAATATTTATTGGTTATATAAACTTTTTAAAATAAAAGTTTAATAAAAGTTTATATAAAATATAAAATAAATTTATAATAAAAAAAAAAAAACCTTAATATTATAAATTAAAAATAATTTTAAAATTAAAGTTATAATAAATATAATATTTACTAAAAATTAATATTTAATAAAAACATAAAATATTTATATAAATAGTTTTAATATTTATAATATTAAATAAAAATTAAATAATTTACTAAATATTATTTTTAAGTTATATTATAATAATCCTTTACTAAAAAATATAAACGCATTTTTAACGTTTTTTATAAATAATAAAAAATGTTAAAAATGTATTTATATTTATTTTTAAAAATTATATAGTTTTTTTAAACTTACTTATATTTTTTTTTTAATTTTTTTACGTTTTATAACTTTTTAAATATAATATATATTTAATTTTATATAATATTTAAATGTTTTTTTTTTCCTTTTTAAATAATATTAACATATAATTTAACTAATATTAATTTCTAATTAATTTAAATTTATTAATTTTTTTTATATAATATTAAAAAGCTTTTTTACCTTTTTTAAACTTTAAAAAAAATCCCTTAGTTTTAATAAATCCCCTAGTTTTTAAAAACTTTTTTAGTTTTATTTTTTTTAGCTTTTTATTATAAATATAATTTATTTATTAAATTTTTATTATAATAATTATTATTATTAAATTAAAAAAATAATTATAAAAACTAGTAAATAAAAATAAAATTAATAATAATAATAATAATAAATATATTAATTTTAATTTATATAATTAATTAATATTTAATATAACTTATTTTAACTTTTTTAAACTTAATTAAAACCTTTTTATAACTTTAAATTAAATATAAATAAACTATTTTTTAATTTTATTTTATTTGTTTTAATATATTTTATATGTTAGTAAATATAATAATTAACTTTTATTAATAAATAATATAAAATTAAGTAAGTTTATATAATAAACTTTAATTAAAATTAAAAATATAAAAATTAACATTATTATTATTTAAATAATAATAAATAAAAATATATTTAAAATTTTATATTTTAATATATAAACCTTATTAATAATTTAATAAATTTCTTTAAAATAAACTATTATTTTAAATATATAATATATAAGTTAAAGTTATTATTTTAAAAAAATTAAGTTAAATATAACATTAATTATTAATTATAAAAGTAAATTAAAAAAGGTTTTTTAAGCTAATTAAAATTTTAATTACTTTTAACTATTTATATATAAATATATAATAATGTTTTACCTTTAAAATAAAACTATATTTAATATTAAATAAAAAATAATATATTTTAATATTATATTATTTTATTTTAATATTTAAACGGTGTATATATTAATTATTATTATAATAATAATAAAAAAAAATGCTTTTATTAACTAGGTATATAATAAGAATTTAAATTTAAATAATAATATTTAACTTTTATAGTAATTATTATAAAATAACTAAAAATAAATAATATATTTATAGTTATTTTTATATTAATATTAATTTATAGTATTTTATTATTAATATTTAATAAAAATGTTAAGTTTATAATAAAATAAAAACCTATTATTATTTTCTTTAAAAAAAAGTTAAAAAAGTTAGAAATTACTATAAATTAAATATTTATTATTATTTTAAATATTAACAATTAAATATAAAATAAGTTTCTTTTTTTTAAAATATAAAAATAAGTTAAATTATTAGTAAAAAATGTTATTAAATTAATAAAATATATTATAAAAACTATATTATTTATTTATAATATTAATATTATAAATATTAATTTATAATAACTTATTATTATATAACTAAGCTTTATAATATTTAATAAAATCTAGTTATATTTTATAAAAAAAATATAAAAGTTATTAATTTAAAACTAAAAGTAATTAAAAAAAATTATTAAATGTTAATAACTATTAATTAGGTTTTTTATTTATATTAATTTTAAACTTTTAAATATATTTAAGTTAATAAAATATATTTAAATTAATCTCTTTTTAAAAACTAATAATATTTTAAAGAATAATATAATTAATATATATAATTAAATTTATTTATATAAGAATTAAAAATTATTTTAAACTATTTATAAACTTTTTTATATTTTATATAAATTTTAATAAAATTATATATATTTATTTAATAAAATTATTATAAAAATAAATAATATATAATAATAAAAAACTAATTTTAACTAATAATAAACTTTAATAAAATTTATATAAATATTAAAATATAATAATATATATTAATTAAAAATAAGGAAAATAATTAAAATTAAAAGAAATATATAAAACCTTTTAAAAATAAAGTAATAAATAAAAAGATTAGATAAAAAATAGGAAAACTTAATAAAAAAAAAAATATACCTTATATTTTTTTAATTAATATTTTTAAAATATATTATAATAATATATTTTATTATAAAAAAAGTAAATAAAATAAAAAGTTAATTAAAGAAAAAACATATATTATAATTAATTATATAAATATATACTTAAATAAATATTAAAAAAATACTATTAGTATTTTTTTTTTAATTTTATAAAAAACAATTAATTATAATTAAATTAAAATATAAAAATAAAATATAAATATTTTTTATTTTACTTTTTATCTTATTTTTATTTTATTTTTTATTTTACCTTTATTTTATTTTAGTTTATATTATTAGTAAAAAAATTAAAATTTATATAAAATTTAATATTAAATTAAAAGTTTTAAAGTTTTTAATTAAATTAATAATAGCTTTTAATCTTAAAAAAAAATCCTTTTTTTAAAATATAAATAAATAAAAAAAATAATATAAACTTAAATTTACTAGTTATTAAATTATAATTAATAAACATTAAAATTAAATTTATTAAATTATAAGTTTTAAAGGATAATATTAACTATAAAAACAATTTTTATTAAAAAAAAAATAAGTTTTTATAACTTATTTAAATTTTATATTAAAAAAAAAGTTTAATTTTTTTTTAAAGAAAATATACTTTTAATAAATAAAATAATTAAAATAAAATTGGTTTTAATAAAAAAAAAGTTAAAGGATTTTTTAAAAAAATCTTTAAAATAATATATATTATTTATTATAAACTAATAACATTTAATATTAATTAAAATTATAATTAAATAAAGTAATTATTTATATTAAATAATATATATTAATTATTATTATTTAAATCTTAGTTTTAATAAATAAATTAAAAGTATTAAGTTATTTAATTTAATAATTTTTAATATAATATTAATATTTTTTTTATAAAATAATATTTTTATTATTTTAAAGAAATTTAATAAACGTTTTAACTTAGTTTTTTAATATTTAATTAAATTTTTTTTATTATTATTGTTTTTAATTTAGTAATAAAAGTAATATATATTTTTTTAAAAATTAAAAATTTTAAAGTTTTTAATAGATTTTATTTATTAATATAATTAGTAAATTTTATTAAACTTATTTAAAAAAAAATTATAATATAAAAATATATTTTTATTTTATAAAATAAATTACTAAAAAAAAAATATATTATTATATTAATTATATATATAATAATATTTATAATAAATAAAAAAAAATCTTTAATTTTAATATATATTATTTAAAACCTTGAAATTTTTAAAAGGTTTATTTATATAATAAATAAGATATTTTATAATAAATATAATTAATTAAATTATAATAAAAGTAAGAAAAAAAAAAGATTTAAAAAGAAATAAAATAAATAGATAATAAAAAATAAAAAAAAAGCAAGTAAAAAGAAAAACAAAAAAATATAATAATTAAAAAAAAAAGAAAAATAAAAAAGAAAAATAAAAACATATAAAAATAAAAAATAAAAACAGCTTTTTTTTACGTATATATATATAAATATAAATATATTATTTTATAATTATATATATAAATTAATATTTATTATTTATTTTTATTAAAATATATATTTTAAAATTATATAATTATAAGTTATAATAATTATAAATAACTATTTAATATTTAATTTCTTTTAATTATATTTTTTTTTTTATAATTTTAATAGCTATAAAAAGTATTTATTTTTATTTAAATAATTTTTTTTAAAATTATAACAATAAAAACTTAATATAAAAAGGCTTATTTAATTTAGTTTATTTATATAAAAAAACATTTAAAAACTAAATAATTATAAGTTAATTAAATAGTTAAATATTAAATATATATAAATTAATATATAAAACCATGGTTTTTATATTTTAATTTTAAAATAATTAAACCTTTTTATAAGTTTTTTTTATAAACTAGTAAAAATTAAAAATTAAATAATAAATTTTAATAATTATTTATAAATATAAATTATATTTATTTTATAACTTATATATAATTATTTATAATATTTTTAATATGTTATTTTAAATTAAAATTATTATATTTTTTTATAAGTTTTTTTTATAAATAAAAAAAGATTATAAATTAATTAATTTTATAAAAACTTTAATAATAAATAATAAGTTTTTATAATTATATTTAACTGAAAATTACTTAGTTATATTTTTAATATATAAGTATTTTATAGTTTTATTTTTTTTTTAAAAGTTAATTTTAAATATTTAATTATATATAAAACTATATTTTAAATTATATTTTTTAGGTTTTTTATTTTTTTTTTATTATATTTAATTTTATGTTAATTATATTTATATATATAAATAAAAGATTTTTTATAAAATTAAAAGATTTTTATTAAAACTAAATAAAAAACTTAATAATTAATATTATTAAATAAAACTTATTTTATATAAATTTTTAATATTAATTATATTATAATTAAATAAAAAGTAATAAAATAAAATAATAAAAAATAAAATTAAAAAATATAATATAATTAAAATTTTAATTAACTATTAAAATTATAATAATAACTTATAAAATAAAAAGAATTTAATATATAATTTATAAATATATTAATTAATATTAAGAAAATATATATTTATTTATTTTTTTTATAATATAATAATTATTTAATTATTATTAAATTATAGTTAAAATATTATTAAATTATTATTAAATTATTATTAAACTATTATTAAATTATTATTAAATTATTATTAAGTTATTATTAAATTACTATTAAATTATTATTAAATTATTATTAAATTATTATTAAATAATTATTAAATTATTATTAAATTATTATTTAATTATTATTAAATTATTATTTAATTATTATTAAATTATTATTTAATTATTATTAAGTTATTATTTAATTATTAATAAATTATTATTAAATTATTATTAAATTAAAAATATATTATAATTAAATTATTATTATAATTAATAATTTTTATTTTAATTTTTTTATTATATTTTATATATTATTATTAATTTATATATTTTTTATAATTTAAATTAATAAAATATATTAATTTATTAAAAACTTAATATATTTATATAATATAAAAGTTATATATATTATAGTTTTAATTTATTTTATAAGTTTAATAAGTTTAATAAATTTAATAAACTTAATATTTTTATTATTTTAACGGTTTTTTATAAACTATTAATAATTAATATTATTAAGCGTTTTATATAGTTATATTTTTTATTTTATTAATAATATTAATATAACTATAAGTTATTTAAAAAAACCTTGTTAAGAGTTTAATATTAGTAAGATCCGAGATATAAAGTCCTGTATATCTACGATCTGTAAATACACCCACATAAGTTTCGACTTAAGTTGGTATGGTTACACAAGCCCATTGTCGTATGTAAGACGGTACGGCAAACTGTGCCTAACGTTGCACCCTGAGCTGGCGGATAGCAGGGGATGTCTGCTTTATGATGAGTCTGTTATTTCGGTACCCTCAATGAATGTACCGCCGAGGGAATCCGGTGCCTCGGTAGTTGAATATTTCCAACAAGCTCAAACTCCAATCTACCTGGGGAACGAAGGGAGCAGAGGACGAGCCTGTTCAGCCCTAACTGCAGTTGCCCGCACGAGATGTCTTTTATGTTAAAGAAAAAGGAGATCACTTACCTACCTAAGATACTCTATCGAAACCTCTCAACCCTCTACGTTTTCCCGAAGCCATCTCTTCTCTCCTGCTAGCAATATAGCCACCACGATGTCCTCGCCCCGCATTATCCAATTGTCAGCGACTATTAGCGACTCCGTCGCAAAATTGAACGACATACTATCCTCCAAGGGCGTCCCAACGCCATCGTTCGAAGAAGATGCACCGCCGTCGCTTCCAAATGAAACATCGGGTGTACAAGATGCAATACTTGACGCTACAGCGGAATTATTCGACTTGATCCTGGAACCAGTAGCGCTTATCAAATACCATGGAGCAGTCAGTACATCTCGAGCCTCGTCCCCGCCTATGATGACTGAGAAGGACAGCATAACAACTGCGCCTGCTTGCAGGCTATAGCACGCTTCTCCATTGCCAGCATGGTCCCAGCCAGCGGACAGACGTCTTTTGCCAGTATCGCTGACAAAACCGGGCTGTCTGAGGACATGATCAAACGTCTTCTCCGCTTTGCCATGACCATGCGCATTTTCCGCGAACCCGAGCCTGGTATGGTGGCACATACTAAGGCATCCAAGATGCTTACCAGCCCGGCTATGAATGACTGGTTGAATATCGGAACGGGAGAGATGTGGCCTGCTGCTGCAAGAGTGAGCACTACTCATCGTGATGATTGCCAATCCACACTGACTGTCGCTATGTCAAGATGATAGATGCCTTGCAGAAATGGCCAGAGGGCTCCGAACCCAACGAGACGGTACTGCCCTCGTCTTCCTAGGCAACCATTAGCTACCATTCCTCATGTTACAGTACTAAAAATCACATATAGGGCTTTCAACTGGCAAACGATACCACAAATTCCATCTACTCGGTCCTGGGGAGCGATCCGACACGAGGGGCCCGCTTTGGAAATGCAATGAAGCTCGAGGCGACCAGCCCGACGCGCGACCCTAAGTATCTCATTGACAATTACGACTGGGCCGCTCTTGGGCCAGCGCAACTCGTCGACGTCGGCGGTGCCCAAGGGCATATCGCCATAGAGCTCGCTAAGCGGTTTGGTAGCATCAGTGCCATCGTCCAGGACATGGGTGAGGTCATGGCGAATGCCGAGTCCGGTGTCCCCCCTGAGCTCAAAGGGAGGATCCAATTCATGGCGCACGATATGTTTCTGCCGCAACCTATCAAAGGAGCCGATGTCTACCTTCTCCGGTGGATCCTCCACAACTGGTCCGACAAGTATTGCCTCCTCATCTTGAAAGCTTTGATCCCGGCGTTAAAGCCCGGCGCGAAGATCGTTCTCATGGAAGCGTGCATGCCCGAGCCGGGCGAGGTGGCACTTTGGAGGGAGAAAGACCATAGGTATACCTATATGCTTGCCGATGCAAAAGTTCACTCGAGAAGTATGCTGACCGGAACAACAGGACCTCCGATATGACCATGGCCTCGGCGTTCAATGCCAAAGAGAGGACTAAGAAGGAATGGGAGGTTCTGATCACCAATGCTGATCCGAGATTCGTGTTGGAAGGGATCGTTGAGCCGAAAGGGTCGGCGCTGGCGATAATCAAGGTTTCCTGGAATGCAGAAGGCTAGCGAATCAAGTGTAAGAAAGTACCTACCTAGATGTATAGGAACGTGGCTGTCGTAGCTGGGAAAACGGGGGGACCCTAAGCGAGTTCAGTAAAATAAGATGATCGATTAGAATCGATGCAAACACAATTCTAATTCATCCTATTGTTGAAACTCGGTAGCTAGAGTCTCGGTTTCTCCTGATGGAAGAGAGAAATAATAAGCTCCACGATATTACTCGTCATTCCAAACAACATGGCATTTTCTGGCATAGACTAGGTTTTCTACAATGCTTGAAGCTCAGCCTCAGAGATATGGAACATCTTCATCTCACCTTGCTCGTTAAGGAACTTATACCCCTCCCCCGGAGACTGTCCACGAGTTCATCGACCTCGTCGAGGCAAGTCTACGACACCAGGACCTACGAGCCAGTTATACCATATAACAAGGCCAGTTCCTTCGAAATTGGTGCCTCAGGGCCCTACGACCTCATACCCCAACCCCAGCCCGGCCCAAGGTGATACCGTAATCGACATGCCTATCGTAGAGCCCGGGCTATATACCTAGGGTATAGGTCTGTCGGAGCCCAGACACATTCGACGTGGCGTAATGGTTAAATCGCCTGGCCGTGTGGCCCCTACACCACTGTATGGCTTCACAGGTGGGTTCGAGGAGGTGGCGATAGGGTACGAGATTTGCTTGGAGTTTCGGGATGCGTTAGAACACGGTTCAAATACCAGCAGCTTCCGCTGTTTCTTGATTCTATTCCAAGGTTAAATCCGTAACGTCGGGTACCTGACCTACATGTAGGTACTAGGTTACGTGTAGTTACATATATTAATGTATGTAGTTTACGGAAATGAGATCATCATGGACTTTTTCTCCCCACCGGCCATACCTTTTCCAACCCTCCACGCTCCTTCTCATGTTCTCGCCCCCTCGTCCCCCGAGCACCTCTCGACATAAACCCGTCGTGACACCTAACGGAATTCAATAGTATAGCTACATACTCTATCTAGAGTCTGCAAACTACCTAGGTACGTATCCGACCAGACCAGAGGCGAGCTCATCCGTATTCTAACATGAGGAGTAGAGGAATAGGTACCCGCCCCCCCGATTATTTCTCTCGTCAACCATAATAGCCCGCCCGAGACGACATCTTCCTAATAGCGGTTCCCACATATCCTTACCCATTCCACTTTTGGTCCAATATCGCGTGTAGGCATCTACGCTGTCTTGCTACTTCTTACCTACCATGTCAACGACATACCTAGGTACCTACCTGGTAACGTATCTGTTCCTCGTCGCCCAGTACACCTTTCACCACTGACCTTCGATATATCTCTATGCGCTGCTCCCAACACGTCCTCGTATCCATACCTACGCCTACGCCTACGCCTCAGGTACGCCTATACGTAAACCCTCGAGTCGAGCACCGGCGCACCTGCCGTCTGGGGTCGAAATTAACACTACCGTCCAAGGCGTCCGCGATACGCTCATGTCTCCTGCTCACACGCCTATCACATATCGTAATGCCTCCCAAATCTCACATTGCGCTGTTTCCTCTCGGCGCGCCTTCTAAAGGTTCGCATATCCAAGTCCTGCCATCCCAGCCTGGATCGGACACCTCGCATATGCCACTTCTCTCTACATTCTCCGTCCATAGCTACGTTTTCCACCCATCGAAGGATTCCTCGTCTCTCGCCTGCGCAGAATACGGAAGCGTCTCCGTCCCAAACTTCAAAGCACATATCCCCCCATCATCACACCCGAGACCTATATGGCGTTCTATCTCTTCTGGGTTCTCTAGCTTCTCGCGCTAGACAACTGACATGGTCGTATTTAGATTCGCCTTCTCAACTCCAGTATTCCTAAAGTGCTGGCGCCTCTCGCTCGAATAGCTTACACGCAACAGACCCACGCTCCCGCGCTCCTTACTCGCGCTCCCCTTTACGACATCTTCTACGACCACCCTCCAACCTCGAGAGAACTTCGGAAGAGCCGCCAACAAAGCATAGTACGAGCCCCCCGAGTCCCGACCCATAGACTGCGCGTACCTTGGTGGACCACCGTCGCAATCGATCTTGGCAAGATGTGCAGTATACCGCACACACAAGTGGAGCTGGAGAGAGGTAGACCAACAGATTCTAAAAAGTCGTTTCAGGCCTTAGATCTTGTTACACAAGCCTAGCCCTTACTATCCGAGAGGTATCGTGGCCCCTGGGATGGCGAGATTGGGTGCTTGTGCCACTGGGGGTATCAGAGGCAGATACGGCGGGTTCCCTTATCCGACGGGCTTCTTTGTCTAGTATTCCCGTATATACGAGGGCATTTGTAGCTGTTAGGTCCATAGCTCCTTTTGCAACAACGTGGTTGTTTTCTTCATCGCTTGGACCGTCTTGTGACAAGTCGCGACTTGAGAACCTACCACATGAGATCTCACCCCCAGGCGGCGAGCGGCTCCGCACGATCGCGACAACGAGCTCATTGCAATATCTACCACCCAGGTTCCAGAACCTGGCGTTAGATAAGTGGTATCGCACCATCATCGGCAAGCTCGTGCGGACTGCTAACGCCACGCAGCTCGATCAAGGTAATAGTTACCAGCACGATTAGGTCGGCCCCCCGGATGGACGAGGCAGGGCGGGCGATGGTGAATTTGCTTCCTAGGTACCTAGGTAGGCTTTGCCGAAAGAAAACCCACCCACCTACAGACCCATAGCCACCCATAAGAATCTGGAGGCCGGCCGCAACCTTCTCCACCGTTGCGACTTCCAAGCACGTCTTGTTGAAGTAGGCACAGCCATCGTCGGATTCTGTTCTGAGGACAGGTCCATCTTCAACAACGCACGAGACCTTTTCAATGAAAGAAACGTCACTAATTCTAGCTTTTATGCGGGTTTGCTAATCAATAGGCATGTCTGAATTTTCCTACAACACCAATACACATAAAAAAAGGGCTATAGACAACGCTAGGGTAAAAGGAACTATGACATTGTCAGGATTCGTTGTATTGTTTCCACCTATGACAAAGCTCATTCATATTAAAGGTTATATTACAATGTCATTGTGTCGGTTCACGTCCAAAAACAACGCATATTATTCCGTTGGGCAAACTTATACAAATCGCCAGATCTCCCTACCTTTTCTCCGGAATTCACTTCTCCATAACAATTTAAACCTTTGGATTCCAATCTATCATCCTACGTTTCAACAGACATACATTTCCAACATATACACTTCAAACAGACATAATGGCTAGCAGTTCGTCGTCCAGCTCTTCGCCCATCTCGGCACGTACGCTTTATACCAATCTCATAAAGGAGTCCGCCAGAATGACCAAGTGGCATCCCGTAGTGCCTCCGATGTCAACCGAAGAAGCAGAGGAATCTCATCCTTCAGTGCCCTCGGAGTCACGAGAGGTACCCCTAAAGCATGAGATCGACCTCGAAGAGTTGGGCGCCTCGGTTGAAATTCTATTGGCCTTCAATGCTGATGATAATTTGCTCCCGGTTGTCCGCAAGATCCAGGACGAGTACGAGCCTAAGTGTGCTACTCTCGGAGTCCGGTTGATCGCGGCAAAGGTACTCGTAGCGTTTAACAACATTCTGAAGCGCCAGTTGTGGTCCTTTTGGCGCAGCAGAGGCAAGCATGGTATTGTTGGACAACCCAGCATCACGCGTGATGAGCAGAAGGTCATTATGGAAAGGGTCAAGCAGACGTCGGTCGCTGACCTACTAGACTGCA
The DNA here is from genome assembly GCA_902806565.1 of Hypoxylon rubiginosum. Lineage (NCBI taxonomy): Eukaryota > Fungi > Ascomycota > Sordariomycetes > Xylariales > Hypoxylaceae > Hypoxylon > Hypoxylon rubiginosum. The sequence goes on along the minus strand of CADCXA010000069.1, from coordinate 430,181 downwards.
TCTCGCAGCTCGGTTCCAGAATCTCAGCGATCGTGGAGAAGACTGCGAAAGACCGGGCAACCAGAAACTTGAACGTTCTCGCAGATTCGGACAGCGACGAGGAAGATGGCGACAACCAAGAAGACCCTGCGGAGCGTCAGGAAGCCGAATTTCAGGAGGATTTTATCTCGCTATGCACTTAAATCCACCAAACCACCGATACGCGTTCCATCCCCTTATGTTTAGTCTAAGTCACCAGATTCTGCATTTCTTGATAATGTATTAAATTGAACAGTAATAATTTCCTTAGAAATATCGTCGTCCTATCGCTAGAGATCATCATCGAGTTTGTTATCGCCAGAGATCAAGACTAAATCGTCTTGTTTTTGATTCGTGTGCATTTTGCTATGACGTTTCCAGCTCCCCGAATGGACTCTCCATTTTCTTTCCACCGTGCTGAACTTGTAGACATTTGATATGGGCTAAGGGGTCGTGAAAATATCTAGCAGTCGAGAGATATTTGCCATCATGGTATAGTTGTAAAATATAATTGAATTAGACCAACAGCAGAATATCGAGAAAGGAACAGCTAGAAGGGAAGCGATGGCTATGGGGGCAGAATGTCTTCTCACTTATACGTAAGGTGATAGTATGGGATCCAGCTCTCTGGGCTCTGCTATCGTACAATACCAGCACCAGCACAAGCAAGGATGGTGTCTATCGTGCTCCGCGGTCCCTGGTATCGCAATAGTATTATTAGTCAATTTTTATAATATCCGTCAAACTGTTTTCCACGTCCATCATCCACTTAATTTCTTTACATAGCTCCCTCGCTGATTCTTCGGATAGTGCCGCCATCGGCTGCCGCGGAGCTCCTCCGTAACCATGGTAATGCTGCAGGATTGCCTTGAAACCTGGTACTGCGCGCTTCGTGAGCGACCAATCCGCCCTCGCGAGCGCCTGCTGCGTCTCTCTCGCCTCCTCGTACCGGCCCTGCACCGTAAGGTTGTACACGTTCACGCAAGCACGCGGGAACACATTCGCCGCGCCGACGATCGCCCCTGAACCCCCAACCAGGACCGATGGCAAGATGAAATCTGCGACACCTGCGTAGGCGAAATATGGCGGTTTGCCAGCCGAAGCCTCTACGACGTCAGAGACGGGCTTGACGGTTCCCGCAACGCGTGCTAGCTTGCCCACGTTTCCGCATGTGAACTTTGTTCCTACGATGTTCGAATGGGCTGCTAGGCGTTCCAACAGCTCCGAGTCGAGATCTATGCCGGCTACGGCGCCAGGATAGTTGTAGATGATAACTGGCAAGGGGCTTGCGTCGGCAACTTGCGTAAAGTATCGTTCAATAGTAGCCGAGTCCATGGCCCATTTGAAGAAGCTTGGAACCATTAATAATACAGCGCTGCCTCCGGCTGCTGCTGCATCTCGACACAGGTCTAATGTCCCGCGGACAGATTGGTCTGATGCTCCCACCATGATCGGTATTCTAGAGAAGCCTGCTGCGTCGAGTGCCGTACGTGTGGCGCGAGTAACTACCTGGCGCTCATCTCGGGAAAGGTAGACAGCTTCGCCGTTCGAGCCGTTGGCTGTAATTCCGGCGACTCCTGCCCGTGCAAGGCGTACGGCGTGTCGGCCTATAGTTTCTTCGTCCAGATCTTCCGTCTCTGGGTGGAAGAAGACCTGGGTCGGGGCGTAAACGCCTGTTGTGAGAGGCTGAGGCATATTGCTGGAGGATACCTAGGTAGTCTTCAGTTCAGAGGGCTCGGTTCACACCATAAACTCATGCAGTGATCAGGTCTTGCCGGGACAAGGACTATTAATGAATCGTAGGGCAACGTGCCCCCGGCCTCCTGTAGGATACCATCGCTAGATTTCTAGCTCGCGAAGACGCCATCTGGAGCGGGTTAGTCCTCGAACTTCCCCAATGGAAAGTCTTTGTGAACCGAAAGAGGAAATAGTTTCTGGGGGTAAACGGCATGCGAGGGGAGTTGCCACACGTAGACCATTCGCTAATGCGAGTTCCGGGGATGGGCGCCAGTTGAGGACTGGGCCCCTAGTGTGGAGTGGTGCGGGTGTAGGCGGCAGACGGGGCCACACTCATTATGTACCTACATAGGTAGATCCGGTGACTAGGGGATTTAGTCCCCTAGGTACACATTATGGAGACGACCGGGGGGTGCCAAATACCCCAGGGTCCATTATAGTAGTATGAGGTCTCGAGATCCGCAAGTACCACGATGTCTATTGTTTTTAATAGTAAGACCACACCGTCATGTTTCCCCAGTTACGTTCCATTCAGTTCTCATTGCTCCCAAGTTGCTGTCGACCCTATCCGAAAACTCCCCCTACTTGCAAACATAGATTCCGCTCGAGCCTTCGATTCGATGCCATCAGCAAAGATGCCTCTCGAAGTCTCTGATGTCACCATAACGGGCTTCAAGGTAATCGATATTCGGTTTCCGACAAGTCTCGATGGAGTGGGCTCGGACGCCATGCACGTGGGCACCAACGGCTCGCATCCGTACATACAACTAGAGACGAATCAACCAGATCTCATCGGCGAGGGCATTGTAAGTTAGATGAGTGAAACCCCCTTCCGACTGAGAATCTTCGCTAAAAATCCGACCTGTAGGCCTTTAGTAATGGCCGCGGAAGCGAGTTAATATGCATGGCTCTCGAAATCTTCGCGAAACGCGTAGTTGGCAAGACGATGCATGAACTGACCCGCAATATGGGTAAAACGTGGCGATACATGGTCTCGGACTCGCAATACCGATGGATCGGGCCGGAGAAAAGCGTCACACATCTGGCAGTCGCTGGCGTCTTGAATGGTGTGTGGGACCTCTGGGGTAAAATCCTCGGCAAGCCCGTCTGGCAGATCGTATGCGACATGTCACCCGAGGAAATTGTCCGCTGTATCGACTTTAGGTACATCACGGACGTAGTCACTCCCGACGAATGCGTAGCCATGCTCAAGAAAACAGAGCCTGGAAAGGAGCAACGACTCAGGGAAGCATACGACAACGTAGCGGTTCCAGCATATACTACGTCACCGGGATGGTTGGCATTCTCCGGTGATAGGATGCACGAGGTGTTGAGAGAAACCATTGCCGAAGGTTACAAGGTATTCAAGTTCAAGGTCGGAACCAGCATCGAAGCCGACCGGGCAAGATTATCGGCGGTAAGAGAAGTGCTTGGATATGATAATGAATATCAAATTATGATCGACGCAAACCAAGTGAGAGAATCCCTGTTTTGGTCTGTTTTTCACCAAGATACTGACTCGTATTTTAGATATGGAGTGTGCCCGAAGCCATAGAGTACATGAAACATTTGGTTGAGTTCAAACCGGTATTCATTGAAGGTTTGTCAAATATCTCTCACAGGCCTTTATGTACTCCAGTTCGGGCGCTCCGCTAACACATGCCAGAACCGACCAACCCAGATGATGTGCTTGGCCACGCAGCCATTCGAAAGGCCTTGAAACCGTACGGAGTCGGTGTAGCAACGGGAGAAGCGGCGCAGAATCGAATTACCTTCAAGCAGCTTCTACAAGCCGAAGCGACAGACGTCGCCCAAATCGATGCCGTGAGACTAGGCAGCGTTAACGAGTGTCTGGTAAGCGATCTAAACCACCCGCCTGCTACCATTGCCCCTTAGCTAACCACTTTCCCCTCCACCCAAGGCCGTTATGCTTATGGCGCTGAAATTCAACGTCCCCTGCGTGCCACACAACGGTGCTATGGGCTTGACAGAGCTTACCTCCCACCTGAGCACGATCGACTACGTTGCGATTAGTGGACGTAAGTCGATGTTGGAGAACGCCGACAGCCATCGGGAGAACCTACGCCATCCTTCCAAGATCGCCAATGCTCACTATGTTACGCCGCTTTCGCCGGGTTACTCTACGGGTTATACGGATGAAGCGTTAGAGAAATACACATATCCAAATGGGAAGTTCTGGATAACGGATGTTGGACAGCAGATTATTGCGCAGCCGACGGGAGGAGAGCTGTAGGTTAGAATATTCCAGCTCATTTCGTAGTCTCTATAGTCCTGTTAGATGTATTCGAAACAACCAGACACGAAACTTCGAACAATTGCTCATAGGATAGGTCGATTAATAATCGGTACAGGTTCTCTACTTTCCCATCTTAGAGCCGAGCTCGTCAAAACGTGATCGGAGTCGCGTTTTCCTCTGCATCTCCTCAAGAATTGATACTACGTCTGAAAGGCTGGATGTCGCCCACGGCCTAATGTTGCTGATGACCAAACTTTGAAGCTCGTGGATATCGGGGACGAAATGGTGAAGTTCCACACTAAGCCATGAAAGGGTGAGTATAATGGTAGCGCCGAGAGATCTTGGGCAGTATTTAGCATCTCCAATTATGTTGGAGGGTTTATTTTTCAATGTACTGACGATAAGGAGAATGTCCATGTGTATTGACTCGGACTTCGTAGTATATCAGAGGTCATGTGAAGGTAGAGCCTGCAGCTTTCTATGCAAATTCCTGCCTTTTCGATGATGGCGCTTGGTATCGACGATCCGCTGTGTGTCGCTACGTAAAGAGCAAAGGGGCGGTAGATGATATGTCTTGCGGCGAAATATCGGATTCGGAGGATCGCGATCCTGTCATTTTCCAACGGGCCGGGTTCTAAGGGCGGCCTGCACGGCTCGGGGATAGAGGTGTGCCAGAGGTCTAGTTGTCGATGCAGCTCGTCACAGACAGACGTCATTGATAATATTTCGTCGATAGTAAACTCATCAGGGGCCATAAGTGATGTCGAAGAGAGGGAGAAGAAGTGTTGCCTTCTCGGATAGAGCGAGTTGTGGATGCGATTCAATAGTCGGCGAATAGATATCTCGGCGAGGAAGCAGGTTGAATGCACGGTGTCTAAGTCGCTACACCTAGGGAGGCTGGCTTCATCGGTCAGCTGCTGGAGGCTACTTCTAGGCAACTCTAATTCCGCGAGCCGATCACACTCGATTAGAAAGCAGGACCAAAACAGGCGTAGAGTGATCTCTTCGGAGCTTAGTGCATGCTTCCTGGAGTCCAAGCTAGAAAGAACATCAGCATAGGAGGTGATAGGTATCTTCCCGCACCTACTTGGACAGTTTGAACTGCAGGATCGTTGAGGCGGAATAGATAAGCCGCCAGCTATGAAGAGGTCTAACAATGTAAGCAAAGTAGACGCTCGCCAGGACGAGAGCCTGTACTAATACGGCGTTATACGAGAATGACCACAGAGAACCAGACATCAGCGTTGGGAGGGCGTGTCGCATGTATTCGAAACCAGCAGGCGAGCTTTGAGGGTCAGTCGGAGCAGCAGAGATGGCACCGAGTGCTAGTACAACCATACATAAAGCCGACTCGGTACTGTTGTCGGGAACCCTTTCGAGGAAATTACGGTAGATTTCATGGAAATCTTCCTGATTAAATATCGGGTGGCAGACAAAGGCAGATGAAAAGAATGAGGAGACCAAGTGATCAGCCAATGTCGGATCTATCTGTAAAGGGGGACGTGAGCCCGACAGCGTGTCGAGAGATAACTCGGGAGGCAACGGATTCCGCGACTCCAACAAGAAGAACAGGTCCGTGGGATACTCCCCGATCAATGCCCTCATAGCCGGCAGGCCGAGTAGATAGCTAGACGACGTCTTGTGCTTCGGCGGAATATTCATAGGCTCCGAGCTTTCCATATCAGATTGACGCTCCACAGCGTGAAACAGCCATTGCGAATTGGGGTCGACCCTCGGTATCCCCCTCATCGATGCGCCGGAGACGGAGGCATGACTGTCGGAAGACGTTACGGGCAATGGAGGGCTGAGCTCGGGGTTAATAGTAGACGAAAATGTAGCAAACTGCTGCGACTGCTCCTGGAGCGCCGCCTCGATGTCGCCCAGTCGGCTCAAGATCTCGCGGGTGCCCCCGGATGTGTCGATCCTGCAAGGGCAAACATTGGTCAGAGTCTGGTAGAAGGCGGCCTCTCATTCATGGATACCTTTGCGACGGTGTGTCATCATAATGGCATTCCACGTCGGCGTTGACGCAGTTGTTGCATCTCGGCTTACTGGCATCGCACCGGCGCTTTCTGGAGTTGGATCAGCAGTGTACCGATGGGCCAGGGGCTTGGATTGATTCCTTTAACTTACTTATGGCGACAGTATGCACATGCCAGAGCCACTCGCCTCCTGTTGAAACTCATCAGGCTGTGTGATGATGCGGTACGGATAATTGTAGAATGGGCGATAGCCTAGAAACCACCTGGGCACCTTCAGCCCTATAATTACCCACATGGTGCCTTATGTAATCCGTGTCTCTAAGCCCTGCAAGCCCTGCAAGCCCTGTAACGTACAATACCAAAGCCCTATAGCGCACTAGAGCCCTATATTGCAACCCCTCACGTACCTAGAATTCGGTCCCACCACAGCACCTTATAACTCTTCCCGTAGCCCCTGCGGCGGCGTGCACGCTATACAATTTGACAGCTCTTGACGAGAGGATTCGAATGGCATATCTTCTGTCTGGGTGCATCGAGTCTTTCCGGTGTCAGATCGTATCGTATCAGGGCACAAGAATACCTAGGTACCTAATGTACCTGAGGGGGTTATAATATAGGGCTCTAATGCGCTATAGAGTTTTAGTATGTTACAGGGCTTGCAGGGCTTCAAGTGCCCTACTAAGCTCACTGTAATTAGGGGTTGCGCTCAATTCTTAGACACAGATTACGTCGCTGCGTCGTCAATTGTCCGACGATGACATCGACCCCGGCAGCCCCGGCCAAATGATGGGGCAACCCCATATCCCACTACCATGGTCACGGGATGGTCACGGGACAGGAAGTGCCCAGTCAATGTGGATCAATACTGTACATAGTACCTAGGTACGTATAGCCCCTGACTCGCGGTCTCACTGTTTGGTTTTATTATTACCTCCTAGTATGTACATGTCATAAACTACCTAGGAACGTATTCCCACACGTATGGAGACTAGTAATTGGCACCTTGGGCACCTAGCTATTCTTACCGGAGCTAGATGCCGGGAGACTTGATGTGGAAAGTCTACTCTGAGTGCTTCATAGACAAAGCTGTCCGCCCTTTGCCCCTTGGCCTCTTTGTTCTTTTCATGATCACATCTACACGTGCTCGCTGTGATCAGCCAAAGTGCCACTATCTTCTTTGTGCCCCACCATCACTCCAACCTTAGTGCTCTGAGCCTCAGCAATCCGAGCGTGTTCCGAGTCTATGAACAATTGCGGACGAGCACGCTGCGTCAAGTCTCGCTTACCGAAGACGAAGATGCTCGGGTATTGGATGAAGATCTGGTCCATATCCTCTAGGGTTCGACGCGACGTTTCGGGATAGAAGCAGTACACGACGGGGAAGTAGGCGAAGCAGAAGCCCGCGAAAACTTGGATAGTCAGCACAGCCAAATAGGTACCTAAACAGCTTTCAGCTAGGGGTAGTGACTTACGGAGGAAAAATCCCCAGCCAAGATTGTCGACTCCGGTCTTAGTGAACTGCGTGACGATAAATCCACCCATCCAGTTGGTTGCCGTGGCTACAGCAGCACCGCGCGTACGCCATCCAAGGGAGTTGACTTCGGAGTTGAATACCCACGCGACCTTGGCGAAACTCGTACCGTAGAAGAAGTAGTATAGGAAGAAAAAGGCGGTTGTAACCTTGCCGAGCTGTGTGAAATGGTTTAGCCATGTCCTCCATTTACCTCATCAGACACGAGAAATGCATACCTCGACTTTCGTTGACGGATGGTCCTTAGCGCCAAGTAGGGTCATGGCAATAATGAAATAACAAGACCCCATGGTTGAAGCACCGTACATCATCATCCTTTCAAGCGTTAGCGCTACCTCGAAGAGAACGGTCTCGATGCATCTTACTTTCGACGACCGAATCGATCAATGATCAATAAACAACAGAATGCGGAAAATAAGTAAATGGTGCCGTTCACACCAGTCAAAAGCCGGCTCTTCTGCTGGTCGTATCCAAGGACCTGCTGTAGCATGGTAGGAAGATAGTAGCCCAGCGCGTTGACGCCGCTGAATTGCTGCATGAACTGCGTACCGCACGAGAGTAGTATTCGGCGTAGGTTCTGGGTCTTGTCACGGCATCGAAGCATATCAGCGGTTGAGACTGTTTCTCGGCGTTCTTCTTCGATCGTCGCTTGGATGGACAGGAACTCAGCCATGACCTCTGGGTCCTGGGTATCGGCATTGCGTCCCGCGAGCCGCGCGATGACAGAGAGAGCCTCATCGTGTCGATCCTTCAGCATCAGCCATCGAGGGGATTCCGGCACGAAGAGCAGCGCGATCACGATCATGAATGGGAATATGAGCTGAAAGCCTAGAGGGAATCGCCATTGCAGAGCGCCACCTTGGAAGTAGAGCGCGTAGTTCATCCAGTTGGAGAGGCAGTAGGCAGCCGTATTGCAGAGCGACTGGACAACGACTAGTTTCCCCCGAACTCGAGGTTTGGAGCACTCTGCTTGATATACGGGACATGTGGACGAGGATACACCTATACGTCAACAGGTTAGCGATTATCGTGACGATTACGTGAACGATGAACCTCGATTCCTTACCCATGCCAAATCCATTAATAACGCGACCGACGATCAGTTGAGGGAAATGCCACGACGTAATTTGAAGTATGGCGCCTACGACGTTGAAAGCGACAGCCACCCAAATTGTTTTTTTACGACCCAGCTTGTCTCCGTAGAAGAAAGCGAAAATCGCGCCGAAGAAGGCACCGAGCTGGAGGGGAGGCGTTAGTCGTGTCTTATGCTCGCTGAATTAGGGGCATCTGGACTTACTGAGAAGCAGCTAGATACTATGCCCGAGATGTTCGACTTATTCGTCTCGGGGAACCAATACTTGAAGTCCGAAGATATGAGAACACCAGAGAAAACGCCCTGCGACGGCCGGACACGTTAGAATGAGTACTCGAGCGAGAAAATATGGGCAGAGAGATGGGAGCGTACCTGATCGTAGCCGAACCACGACATCGATGCTATGCGTCCATGTCAAGGTTAGAGTTGGGCTCAGCCATTAGATTGACATAACCAGGGGTTACTGACCAGCATTGACAATTACGACACATGTCAGAAGCGGTACGCCGCTGAGTAGATCAGATAACCCCATTTTGGCGACTTGGGAGGAAGGAAACGAGCAAGATGGATGGATGCTGCATACGAGATATAATATGTTTCTCCTAGCTGGTCTAGATAAGAATGTAATTGCACATTGATGTCTAGGATCCTACCGTTACTTATACCCACGAATTGACTTACGATATTGATGCTAAGGAGACAATGGGCTAGACATAGTAGGTGTAACCAGGCTGTTGGGTTGCTACCCCATATTCTCTACCCCGTGCTCCCCCGTGTTCTTCTCGGACCCTTGTGCTAGTCTAGGAATCCCCATGGGCCGTCGAGCCACGCGTGCAAGTACACGATTCCAAAAACCGGTTCCTCGTCTAGGTGGAGTAGTGGAGCTTGATCCAATCCTACTAGGTTACTCTCGTGTCGGGTTGCGGGTATAGGCGGCACGTCCAGCCGGGCAGACTTCCATGGTAGCGGCCGTAGCTAGCTCAAGCTAGCTCATATGTACTAGGGGGACATAATCAGTCAAGATATCCGAATGTGCTCGGTTGCCCTTTACAACATCAGCGTCGACTGTAAACTAGTATAGCTTTTGACGTACTATGTAAGTTACCAAGTCAGGTACACAGGCCAAGACGTACGCACGGCCAACCGCAGCATGGACCCCGCCAGCAAAATAAATTTCGATACATCGGTCCCCAATCCAGAACTTTAGTACCTCCCATATCACCTCCCATATCACCGCAGCCATGTCACACACCACGTATGTTTACCTTGTGACTCGTCTTGGAAATTGAATGCCTAAACTAATACTCTCGTATCATAGGAAGTATATACTCGTCACAGGCGCCACGGGGTTTATTGGCGCTCATGTCGTTGATAACCTCCTTCGCCGCGGACTTCGAGTGCGGGGCGCGACCCGGTCTTTGGCAAAGGGAAAGGCAATGATTGAGGCTCGGCCTCAATTTCAGGGGAAGCTCGACTTCGTTCAAGTCGACGACTTCGAAAAGCTAGGCGTCTTCGCAGATGCCGTCAAGGACGTCGATGCCATAATTCATGTTGCGAGTGTATGTGATCAGATTAAACCTCGCCCCTCGTTCACAGTTCCATCTTACATCAACTATGCAGCCTCTCACCTACGACACCAAGGATAACGAGAAGGAGTTGATCATACCAGCCATAAACGGTGTTCTCTCAGTCCTTGAGGCCGCATCTACTTCTCCTAGTGTGAAGAGGGTTGTCGTAACTTCCTCATTTGCCTCGGTGCTAGATGCCGACCGCCAAGCCCCTCCGTATTTTACATACACCGGCGAAGACTGGAACCCTCTGACCTATGAAGAGTCCATCGATCCGGCTACAAGTGCCGTTATAGCCTACCGTGGCTCTAAGAAGTTTGCCGAACTAAGAGCCTGGGAGTTCGTCAGGGAGAAGAAGCCAGGTTTCGACCTCGTAACTCTTTGCCCCCCGATGACATTTGGGCCGGTGGTACATCCTGTGGATGATGTGAATTCGCTGAATGAGTCTAACAAAATGCTGTGGAGAATCGCCAGTGGCGAGAAACCGCTCCCGGTCGCTCGCGTGCCCTTCTGGATTGATGTTCGAGACCTGGCTCAAGCACATGCCGAGGCTGTGATGCGGCCCGGTGTTGGGGGGAAACGGTATATACCAGCGTCCCCGGAGCGATTCTCGTACGCGAAGGCGGCGGGTATTATTGGAAGCAATTTCGATTGGGCGAGAAACAAGGTAGCTGAGGAGGTGCAGGCGATCGACGAATCTCACGGCCTAGACGGAGAGACGGCCGCGAGGGATCTAGGCATTGAGTACAAATCTTTTCGGGCAACAGTTGTAGATCTAGTGACCCAGGCGGCAAGCTTGCCGAGCAAGAGCTGAGTTTTAGTCTAATCAATCACATGGTAGTTTGAATTGCCACATGCCACAGATTGGTAGACGAGGGCCAACCTATTAAACACGAAACGCCGTGAGAATTATTGGAGTCGAAACTAACTCACTTTAGTACCTGGTACATGGTAGCTTATGTTAGGCAGTAATAGATCGAGGAGATAAAGGTTAGTCTGTAAAGAGAATCAGATATCCCCTTTCTGGTTCTGGCCCGAACTAGCTACTATACCCACACTGACAGGGTTTCCCTTCGTGCATGGCTTCAGAGCCGTATCCAGGCGGGGGTAGGCGGCAGGAGTATGAGATTACCGTCAGTCGTACTTGGGAGAAATATAAACAATAGTCGAGGTATTCTGTGTAGAGAGCTGCAACCCATCAAGGTTGGCTTCTAGACTCGAGAATAATCACCTTCTCGGCGAACACCATGTATCCAGAAACATTTGAAGGTTTCGCCATTCCCTCGGCAGAAGAATGGAGCCATCCGAAGAGATTTGAGGTAAGTGCCTAGGCGGTTTTGAGCGATACACATGTGCGCCGCGGACTAACAGAAACCTTCCAGTTCAAACCAAAACCCTTCGGCGATTACGACATCGACGTAAAGATCATTGCTTGCGGTGTTTGCGGCTCCGACGTGCACACGGCGACCGGCGGTTGGGGAAACAAGAACTGGCCATTGGTACCAGGACATGGTGAAAACTGTTGCGAAACTTTCTAAGACTAAGGTGCTAATACTCATTATCAGAGATCATCGGCCACGCAGTCAAGGTTGGCCCAAAGGTCACCAGTATCAAGATCGGAGATCGAGTAGGAGTTGGAGCTCAGATTTCGGCGTGTCTCGACTGCAATATATGCAAGGAAGATAACGAGACATACTGCAAACAGCAAATGGGTACGTAGCAGACTCACTAGAGCAAGTGACTGAGCACAACACGTCCTGATACTGTCGTAGACACATACGGCTCTATATACCCGGACGGTACCTTGGCCCATGGTGGTTATTCGTCGCATATCCGCGCCCATGAACACTTCACTTTCCCTATCCCTGAGAAGTTACGGTCGGAGCTTGCAGCACCCATGCTATGTGCCGGACTGACGGCATATTCTCCCCTGGTCAGAAATGGTGCAGGGCCCGGCAAGAAGGTCGGGATTCTCGGAATGTACCCAAGGTACCCCTATTCCATTGACCATTCTAGAGGCTGACACATAGCAGTGGGGGGATTGGTCACTTCGGAATCCTGTTCAGTAAAGCACTCGGTGCGGAGACTTACGCCATATCACGAAGTGCGCGGAAGAAGAACGATGCGATGGCAATGGGAGCCGACGGTTTCCTCGAGACACAGGTGGAAGGATGGAATAAGGATCACGAGATGACATTCGACCTAATCCTGTCAACTGCCAGCTCCAACGATGATTTCAGCCTTGCGCCGTACTTGTCGCTACTGAAGGTCCACGGCAAGTTCATCGCAGTCGGGCTTCCGGAAGGTGAGGGATGGCGGCTCGCGCCGCAGAACCTTCTCAGCAACGGCTGCTTGATCGGAAGCAGCCACTTGGGCAGCCGTAAGGAGACTCTGGCTATGCTCAAGTTGGCTGCGGACCAGGACATTAAGAGCTGGGTAGAAACGATCCCCGTTGGAGAAGAGGGATGTGGACAAGCACGTGAGTATTAATATTGTTGACACCCTTCAAAAGCAAGACTCTAACATAAAATTTCCCAATAGTGAGACGTATTCACGAAAATGACGTCCGATATCGCTTTACTTTGGTCGATTATGACAAGCAATTCTGACGGACTCGATCTGGGCGTAGATCAAAAGGAAGGCATACAGTGTGTTCTCTGACGCTTGTATGTGCCCATCTAGGTACATACCTGCCTTAGAGGCACCCATAAGAATGAAAAAGAATAAAAAAGGCTAGACAGCACTTCTAGTTGTTGTGCTGAAAATGTACAATGGTTATTATCCACTATGAAATTTGAGAAACTAGATCCATGGGATAAGATGGTCTAGCTACCTAACTACCCAGCTAGCCTAGGTGGAAATAGGGTAGGAGGACTATTTCAAGCTTCTAAAGGAGATTAATCTTTCAGAACAGCTTCGACGAGTCCCTCCACCTCTGGTCCGACAGTCCAGAATTTAATTACCTTCAATCCGGCTGCGTCCAACAACTCACTGAATTGGGCCTCTGTTCTCTCCATTCCGTTGAGTACAGCTGTAATAAGAGACATGTCAGCATATCGTGTTGTAGCCTACATCATCAAGCTTAGGCAAGCGAACTCACCCATCATGTTAATATCCAATAGTGCAGGATAAAGAGGAGTATTGCTGGCTGGAAGGATGAATTCTGATAGGAGCAGCTTCGAGTATCCCGGTGTCATGGCCTCCGCCGTTCTCTTTAGGATCTTAATGCAGTCCGCATCTGGCCAGTCATGAAAGATGGAACGGAAGTAATAGCACCTAGCGCCTATCATTTCTGAAGTCAGCCTTTATCTCGATCAAAAAATATATATGGGGTGGTTATACGTACCTCTGATCGGCTGCGTCTGAAAGAAGTCATGCTTCTGACGTTCAACCTTAGGGGTGAGCTCCTGGATGCTGTCTATAACCTGGGGAAGGTCCTGGAGAATGAGTCTCCCGGGGGCGTCGGGATAATGCTTATGGAGCTCTGAGATATCATGGCCTTCGCCGCCGGCGATATCGACTAGTAGCGTGGTAGTTGGGTTGGTTTTGGCGCCTCGAAGTAAGATGCCGTGGACGTCGAAGAAGTCGAACCACTGCTGGCGATCCGCACGCTGACCCGTCATCAAAGCGTTGAAATTGCCCATCATTGGCGGGTCCTTTATTAGCCACTGGAACATATTATCTTCCGTGTGATGTGCATCTTGAAAGGGACCCGGGGCGCCTTCCACATTCTTGAAGCCCGTCTTCTCGAGGTAGAATGGCATGTTTGCTAGAGATCGTGTCGCAGCAGAAGACCTAGCGCATCTCAGTATTGAATCAATAACAGGGGCACGCAGAATCTTACATGAACTGATATCCTCCCAGCATGGCACGCTCTACCAAGGTTTTTGTGATAGCTGTAGGGGCATATTCCTCCTGGCTCGTCTCCTTGACGAAACCCAACGCATTGAGGGGTCTCAAAAGCCGCACTAGAAGATATCAGCCCCCGAACATTATCGCACATAGAGCTACTCTCATACCTATCAGGAGTCTATCTGCGCCCGAGACCGCAGCAAGGTGATCGGCCGATGAAGGAGACTCCGATTTGGCGATTTCTTGGATGACGCCGGCTTTGATCAGAGTCATCAAGGCAGAGGGAGCGTGTGGCTAATAGCTTTATTAGATACTCGGCGCGGCTAGGCTTTAGGCTAGGATAGTATGTTTTCTTCCAACTTACAGACATAATTATCCTCCAGACAGTGTCAAGAGGGGATTCTAGCATGGCCATCGCCTGCATAGCGACTCCAAACATTTGCCTGCGAGCGCTCTCATCTTTGCTAGCAAGGACGCTATGAGCCGCTGCGATAAAGTCAGCTGAAGACTTTTCTGGATTAGCCATAGTTCAGGTGATGCGTTTCTGCCGTGCGTCTTGTGCTTATAGTGTCCCCGAACTGGCAAACGAAATGAATGGAAAGCAGCGCGGTTAGGACGTATATGTAAGAATCCGACACACTTCGTTTGCTTACGGCTACATACGGCAGGTAGGAGGTACCTGTTGGAAGCCACCAACTCGCATGTTTGGGGGCTAAAGGATTCTTCGTATTCTTCGTAATTAGGTACCTAGGTAACTTATATTCTGCATGTGATGTGGTGAATTTGACACACCCTAACGCTAGGGCGTAACCACACTGAAAATATTTATAAAAATAAAATATAGGAAAATAAAATATAATAATAATAACAATAATAATAATAACACTTTATATATTTAAATTATTATATATTTTTATAATTGCTATAAATAACTCGGAAGAAAATTACTACGACTGCGGCTTTTAGCTTGTGCGCAGGACCTAAGTCTTCCAGAATGGCCTCTATTATCCAACAGGTCCAAAGCGGGTTAATGGTCGGGTGAGCTATACGCCCTATTACCCGTTATGAACTTGCGGCTCGTTTGTAAGTACTACGTAATATACCTGGCCCAACAGAGTAAACCTAAGTTCGTGCTGCACGCGTGCGGCAGCGATTAGTTCATAGGATGGAGATATATTTAACCAGATGCTGCCCCAGCGTCTTTACCGTCCATGTAACCTATCATTACATTTCCTATCTTGTTAACTCTACGACTTCTGTGTTACTGCTTCCCTACCAATCACCATATAGTAATGGATCTGTTACCAGAACCTCTTCCTCCGGATGTGGACCATGGATCCGGTCTCGTTGTGGCCGCATGGACTATGGGGTTCGTCGGGTGCTCTCTACTCGGTATGCGCATGTATACCCGCGCAGTTATCATCAAGAAGATCGGCTGGGACGACTGGATCATGGTTATAGCCGTAGTAAGTTTGATGGAATTGCTAACTTACATACATTCAACTAATAACATGTCTCCCTACTAGGTCCTAGCTGTTATTACCGACATCATTGTGACTCTCATGGTTCACTACGGCGTTGGAAGGCACGCATTTTATCTCGAAGAGGACCAAAGAGTAAACGCCATTTATATGATTTGGCTCAGTGTCCCATTCTCTCCGGGAAGTGCGGCTTTTGGCAAGGTTTCGATAGCATTGTTTCTTATGCGTCTCATCAATAGAAACCGCCGGCAAGCGCTCTTCCTCTGGGGTTTAATATTTCTTCTGGTCGTTGTCAATTTGGTCCTTATCGTCATTACTTTTGCTCAATGTACTCCCGTTACATATCTGTGGGATCGCGTTAGAAACGTCTCCCAGGGAACATGCTGGGCTCCGACTGTCCAGCAATATTACGGCTACTTCCAGGGTGCCTTTTCGGCATGGAGCGACTTGGTTCTTGCTCTTTTCCCTATCCTCATTATCTGGAATCTTCAGATGCCGCTAAAGACGAAGCTTGGCATCGGTTTCTTAATGTCGCTAGGCGCCATGTAAGTTGCCTTTTACTATAAACTTCTACCGGCTTCCCTAATAAATTGACAGTGCTGCGGCCGCCGCTGCTGTAAAAACTGCCGAGCTCCGCAACTTATCGACACCGGACTTTACGTGGGACGCCGTTCTGCTGGTCTATTGGTTCCTCGCAGAGAATTGGATTATCATCATCTGCGCCTGTGTACCGACCATCAAGCCGCTTCTCACTAACGGCGAGTGGCGCCTCACGCATCTACTATCACGAATCACGGGGAAGAGCATCGGGTCCTCGTCTTTGGAATACAACAATTATACCGACCAGGAAAATTCTTACAACCTTGAATCCTCGCACCAGCGTTTACATGAACGAGCAGATATCCTGGAGGGGGATTCTATGAATCTGCCCATCCAGAACAATGACAAAGGCTCTTCACGACAAAGCGCCTAGTCTTAAAATACAGTCCTGGTTATTACTTAGGTATTTTGAAGTACATTAGGTAGCTAATCGAATGGTTTTATTTTGGTAAAGATGTTAGTTGCTCCTAGGGGACCTCCCTGCTGGCATTCACTGATATAAATACCTACTAAGTACCTACTTGGGTACCTAGGAGGTAGGTTCTAATAATCGATGCATAGAGTCGATTATTCGAAAGAAGACATACGACGATATTTGGTTTAAGGTAGGTAGCTAATAAATCGTGAAGTTTCGACTTCAGCTAAGCCCCTTTTAATATGCCGCGCCTCTTAGCTCCCCCTTTCATAATTTCCCTTCCCGAGTCCCTTTCCCGAGTCCCTTTCTTGAGTTCCTACTTCAGTGCCAAATCCCCCTCCCCTTTAGCAATGGGAGAGTACGGGAAGTGCTAGGAAACTTTGGCTTGTCAGTCCCATAATGCGTGATTAAAAAAGAAACTAAAGCAACGAAGGAAGCCGCGATGCTTCCATTATACTCGTAAGTAATTGGGTAAGGGGAACTGGGTAATGGGACGAGAATCCGAGTTCCCCCCTTCCCGAAAAGCTCGACCCCGCCCATCTGTGAGCCCATTCCTAACTTCAAGTATTTAGAAAAACCATTCGCGTTCAACTGAAAAGACAAATCATCCCAGTTATCTGTTGAAGTAGAAGATGTGTTAAGGTCGAAGATGAACTCAAATCCACCGCCACTCGTGATGCTGCTCTTCAAGTATCTCTCCTGATAATATCCCTTGTCCCCATTCCCTAGCCTCCACTCCATGCTCCCTCGCGCCGCCACTTCGATGCTGAAATCATAAATCTAAGGCTCCTCGCGCTTCTGCAGCTTGGAAGGCCTGTCTTCTGTATCCGTGGCAGGTCTTTTGACGTCTGTGTTGCTTAGGCCCGGCTGTTCTTTGTCAGCATCGCTTTAGCAATGGGACGGGGGGATTAGATTTCACAAACCTGAGATGCCTGAGGTACCCGGTTCCAGGGACTACCGTCGGGGAATTCCGCATTGAATCTCTCAACGGTTATCATGCCGTCTTTGAGATCAACCATCTCTTCTCCTACCCGCTCCACGCTACCTTTAGCTCTGTGCTCTTCAGCTGCCCGCTTAAGTGTCGCAGCGATCTTGTCGCCATCTTCGGCGGCCGAGGAATGAGCATGGATTCCCTCTTCCTGGACCCGTCGGAAGGCCTTGTAGGCATGATACTGTAGGAAGTTTGGGAGTCGCCACTTCGAGAAAACTCTAGCGCCTTCGTTATCCAGGTCGGTATCGTACTTCTGAGGCTCCATGACGTGCTTGTAGATGGCCATACGGCTCGGAACCGGGATTGCGGAGATCGCATCGGGCCTGGTCTGGTTTGCCTTGCTGCTGCTGTTCCTAGCCCTAATGACGGAACGGCGAATCAGTCGTGAACATGCCCATTGGGCCATGAAGGGTGGGGTTGCGTCAATCGACAGGATGCACGCCTTGATCAGTGCATCATCTGATTTCCCCAGCAGCTGGTATAGCTGGGGATTCTGTCGGGCGTTCGGATTTCCAGAGCCGTCCTCCCCCTCCCCATCTTGCTTGCGACCCTGCTTGTCGCCCTTGCTATTTTCCTTAGCCTCCTTCCCAACTTCATGCTCCCCGTCTTGCTCTCCGTCCTGCCCACCGTCCTGCCCACCGTCCTGCCCACTATCTTCCCTACCCTCCTGTTCGTAATGTCCAAGTATCTGCTTCCATCGTGCTAAGATCTCTCTCTCCAACACCTTGTACTTTGCCGCAAGCACAGTGTATTGGGCCGCACCAACTTTGCCCTCAGCCGCAAGGTTCTTCGTACGGTCTCCCTCCTCGCGTATAAAATATAGCGTCTCCTTCTCGGTCATTCCCATGACCCTTGGTATCCAAATCGGACTGATTCCCGTGGCGGGCTCCTCCTTGAGGAATATAAGTTCATGCTGGCCGTTGTGACCAACGCAGTAGCCCTCGGAAAAGGCTTCGTCCGCGAGCTTCAGAAGCTTTGGAGGCAGATCAAAGGCGAGGAACCCGTGTTGTAGAAGTTCCTTGCAGCCTTGGGAGTTAAGTCTTATGGGCGGAAGAGGGAAAGACTCTAGGAGGGAGTCGGACTTGAAGTGGGAGTTGGAGTGTCGAAACTCTCCATTCTCTCCGGAAAGAGGTTTGAGGAAGATCGGGTCGATATAGAAACCATACTTAGATGGCTCGGCGACGACGGCGGTAGCGTCTTGGGTAGGATGTCCCATGGTAGCCATGGTATCGTCGGTTTCGACTGGTTGCGCGATACTGTGGGAGCTGTTTCGTGGCTCGGCCGGTGATTTAAATCAAGTGAATGCGAGGTATGATGCCTCTTGAATGGTATCAGGAAGCTTGAATGGTACCAGGAAGAGGTATGAGAAGGGTCTGAAAAGATGTTCTGAGAGAGTGGAAGGGTGGAGGTTCTGAGAGAGTGAAAGGGCGGAGGTGTGGAAAGGTGGAAAGGTGAAAGATCCAGATGGGTATTGATCTGAGATTTGGTTGAATTTCTTCAACGAGATTATACGAAAAAAGCTGGTGCGAGGACGACGATAGAAGGCGTCAGGCTATTGGTAGTCACTACCGCTATTATACTCGTCTCGGGAAAGAAGATAAGTACCCAAGTACCTATCCTCCTTTTGTAGGGTATTTTTAGGCAAGCACGTACCTACATGTAGGTACCTTGGTACGAGGATAGACTCCAAGCCCTTCCGCATCGACCCTGATCTCAGGTCATTTAGGGATTAAATACTACATGTAGCTATAAAATCAACAAGGGCGAGGTACCTACAGGCCATGAGAATACTGCACCATACGCATACATCGCCCACATAGCTCCAAGCTGTCGTTGAGGGAATCTCGTAGAAATCCCACTCCAGCTGTAGATAATAACGGCGAAGCTAGGCATTCGCAGGCCTATCCAAACAGTCGGTCGACCAGTCCAGGAAGGAAAAGTACGGCAGTTTTCTCACGATCCTCGTCGTTAGAGATACCTGAAAAGAGTCTCACCTCTAACCACGGAGCACGAAGCTGCTAGGTAGAGTACTTGGATCCGGTCCGCCCCTACGCAATGTTTATCGATGCCCTCTTCTCAATTTTCATACGCCTCTCCCATCTCCAACCAATTTCAACGCATTCTCCATCTCATCCGTCGACGGCATATTAATAATCATCATATACAAGACATCCTGCGTATTTGTTAGAACTCCGACAGGCGTTCGGTGCTGGGCTCGAGCGGATCTTGAATACCTTTTGTAATAGGCGCTTGCGAGGCTCTTTTTCTGCCCTCTCGGGATGCTTCTGCGCCTTTTTCTCGTGCTTTCGCTCATGTTTCTCTCGCTTTCGTTCGTCCTTTTCGAGCCTGCGCTCTTGCTTTTCGCGATCTTTAGGAGTGAGCTCGACCTTGGGGTCCATCAATGGATTTAAAGCACTTGCGGGATTCTTCTTGAGCTAACATATTCTTCGTCAGTTGGGAGCATCATGGAAGGTTTCGCGACACATTACGTATTTCCTTTGGGCTTTAAGATCTCTACGACCTTTGAACCTCTCGAATCCCTTCAATACGGTATCTCCTATACTGCCCTCGCCGCCCTTATCATCCCGCGATGCTTCCTCGAGGCCGGGAAAGACGAGTTCTGCCGATTCAGGAAACTCGATCGGCCCCATCGTTCCGTCGTTACTTCGATACCTGTTGCTCGTACCGGGGGGCGCGCTAGTGGCGGCATTGATATCTAACTGCGTTAGAGTGCCCTGTCGTGCGCTGGTCTTGCCGGTGTCCGGCCAGTATGCCATTATGAGGCAGTATAGGCCACGAGGCCGGAAGAGCTCTTCGTTCATCTTCACGATGAAGTCGTTCTGACTAGAGTCGAGTAAGAAGGTCGGGGTTAGCGGAGTTAGTCGGACTGCGAGATTCGCCTGCTCTTACTTCTTGCGACCTTGCGTCTCTCGGTAGACTCCTGCTGCTATCTGGACGGCTAATCCGATAGGAGCCGCTATGGCGTACGGAATAACCCCGGCTACGCCCCCTGCGAGATCTATGACGCTTAGCCATGGAGACGTCGCTGTCGCCTTGTCGAAGCCGTCTAGGAAAGCCATGAAGGTGGGCTGGTCGATGCCGCAGCGCATCAGATCGGGTGCGTATGCCCTTATGAATCCGCGGTCGCGGTTCTTGGGTCGCCGCTGGGGTAGGATAACGGGGTACGGGAGCTGTGCTGGGGCGGCTGGTAAAGAGGATCTTGAACGGGCCAGTATGGACGCAGTTAGGAGCTCGTGTTCATGTTGGTCATAACTTCTGTGTTGATTAGCGCGTAGCTCCTCTTGGGCGTCATCCAGTTCCCATTCTTCTTCGTCGTCGTCGTACGGCGAGTAGTCGTCACGTGATCCGGGGTCCGGGTGTGCTGCCGTTACTATTTAGCTTGAATGAATCTACGGGGACCTGGTCTTCTTTTCTTACTTTTCTCCAACTCGCTGTCTCCCAGGACGCGATGCGCTATATTGCCCGGATAAGGCGGGGGGTGGGAAGATTGAGACATACTCTTTAGCCAAGACTCCAATGCTGAACATTACGACCGAGGCCTCTCAAGAGACCTTTCAAGAGACTTCAGTACTGATTTTATACATCGTTAATTTTTTTATTGTTCGAGTTGTTGGCTCAGCGCTGCACAGCCCCGGCCCTCTGAGCGCTTACGCCCGCACTGTTCAATGCAACAATTCGGACTCGCTTAAGCAGCTCTCCGTCCCGATTGGCAGTTAAACATGCCGATTAGATAACGATAAGAGACCTTTAATTTTATCTTAATAAAATTTAAACTATTTAATAAACTTAGTAAGCTGCGCCCACCTAGCTTATTTTAATAAAATTTAAATTATTTAATAAATTTAATAAATTATATTTATTTAATTATATTTAAATAATTTATATTATTATATTTATAAGTTTAAATATAATATTTATTAAATTTAAATTTAAAAAAAAATATTATTAAATTTTTTAATTTATAATTTTATTAAAAAAGTTATAACTTATAATTATAAAATTTATAATATATATAATAAATTTTAAATTTTATATTTATTTTAAATTTTTATTTTATTTTTATTATATTATATATTTAAAATATTTATTTTTAAATTATAATATTTAATATTTTTTATTTAAATTAATTTATTATTTTTTATATTTTATAATTAATTTTATTTTACTTTTAATAAAAAAAAGTTTAATTAATAAATTAATTAAAATATTTTTATTATAAAATATATAACTTTTTTATATTTTAAAATAATAAATATTTTAATATATTTTTTATATATATTAATATTAAAATTTAAAATTAATAAAACTTATTAATATAAATATTATAATTATTATATTAATAATATTAATTTATTTTTTTATTAATAAGTTATTAATATTATTATATTTTTTAATTTATTAATATATAAATTTTATAAAAATATTTATAAGAATTTTTATAAATTTTTATAAAAAGTTTTATAAAGTTTTTATATTAATATATTTATAAAATAAATTTATTAATAAATATTTTAATAATTTATTAATATTACTAACTAATTTTTTTATTAAGTTTATTATTATATTTAAAAAGTTTTAACTTATAGATTTTAATTTATAAATATATAAGTTTATTATATAAAATTTTTTAGTTTTTTTTTTTTTTTTTAGTTTTTAATATATAAAATAAATAATATAATATAAACTTATTAAAAGATTAAAATTTATATATATAAAATATTAAAAAAAAATTTAAAACTTAATTATAAATTAATAATAAAAATTAATTATTTAAATATTTAAAATTTATATAATTATTTATAATTATAATTATTTTATATAATATTATATATTAATTTTTTTATATAAAAATTACTCTAGCTAGATTTTTTTTATAAGATAATAAAAAGATAGTTATTTTTATAATATTTTTTAATACCGCATTTTTTTATTAAAATTAAAAATTAAAAAAAAAATATTAAAATTCCTAGTTTATAGTTTTATTAAAAAAGTTATAATTTATAATTATAAAATTTATAATATATATAATAAATTTTAAGTTTTATATTTATTTTAAATTTTTATTTTATTTTTATTATATTATATATTTAAAATATTTACTTTTAAATTATAATAAATATATTATAATTTATATATAAAAAAACATATATAATAAAAAATAAAAAACTAAAATTATAAAAATAATTAAAATAATTAATTAAATATATATTTAAAAATTAAATTTATTATATATAATAATAAATATATAATTAAAAACCATAACTTATTTAATTAAAATATAAAGTTTATTTAATAAAATTATAAATTTAAAACCTTAATATTTTTTTATTTATTTAACGATATTTAAACTTATTTTAGTAATTTTTTTTATAAGATTTATTATTTAATAAAAAGTAAAATAAAGTAAGTAAAAATTATAATTTTATTTATTAATTTAAAAATTAAAACCTTAAGTTTAAAAACAATAATAAAATAAAATTAATTTAAAAGTTATTATAAAATAATATATTTTATAGTTTTAATATATTTAAATAAAATATATATATATTATTATATAAGTTTATTAAACCGGATATTATTAAAATTATATATATTTATATTAAGTTATTTTTAAATTATTAATAACTTAATTTTAAACTTTTTTATTAAAATAATTAAATAAATATTTAGGTTTATTTTAATTTTTAATTTTTTTTTAAAAAAAAGTTATTAAGTTTATTAAATTAAAACCGATTTATATAATAATTTATATAAATTATTTAAAATCTTTTTCTTATATACGTTTAAATTTTTAACTTATTTAATTAATTTTTCTTTTTATAAATTAATATTATTATAATAATAAAGTTTTTTAAAAATAAATATTTTATTTTTACTAGTTTTATTAACTAACAGGTTTAATTAAAATAAACTAATATTTATAATTTTATTTATAAACTTATTATTAATTAATATTTTAATTATTTTATTAAAAAATAATTATAAGTTTATTAATATTTTAATTAGTTTAATAGATTTTTAATTTATAGATTTTTAAGTGTTTTTTATAATAAATTTAAAAATTAATTTAATAGTTTAATTAATTTTTAAAGTTTTTTTAATTTTTAAAGTTTTTTTAATTTTTAAGTTTTTAAATTTATTAAAATTACCAGCGTTATTATTAATAAAGTTTATTATTATTTATAAGGTATTATTAAAGTTATTTTTATTTTAATTTTATTTAAAAAAATATAAATTATTATACTTATTAAGATTTTTTTTATAAATATTAACTTTTTTTTATTTATAAAAATTAAAATAATAAAAGTTTTAATATTAATTTATATAATTTAATTAATTTTAATAAGTTTTTTTTTAATTATATAAATATAAATTTATTAAATAAAATATAAATATTAATAAGTTTAATAAAGAAATTAATATATTTATAAAATTAATTATTATATTTAATATAAATATCGTAAAAAAAAGAAAAAAAAAATAAATTAATTTAAAGTTTTTTAAAATAATATAAATAATATAAATAATAATTTATAAAAAAGTTATTAACTTTGTTTTTTATTTATAAAATAATTTATATAATATAAATTATAATAAGTAATTATTTATATATAAAATAAGTAATTTAAATTAAATAATAAGTTTTAAATATTATAGTTTATATATAAAAAAACATATATAATAAAAAGTAAAAAACTAAAAATATAAAAATAATTAAAATAATTAATTAAATATATATTTAAAAGCGAGGTTTATTATATATAATAATAAATATATATTTAAAAACTATAATTTATTTAATTAAAACGTAAAATCTATTTAATAAAGCCGTAAATTTAAAACTTTAATAAAATATAAAATATTTTAAAATATTTATATAATTTTAATAATAAAAAAATAATATAATTATAATATTTGTTTATTTAATAATTAAATATAAAATTAATTATATATTATAATTTATAAATAATTATATTATATATAAATATAAATTTTTAATATATTTATTAAATATATATAAAAATTAATATAATAATATATATTATATTATATTTTATATTATATATAATATTATATATTATATAATAATAAAAATTAATTTCTTTTATTATAATTATAAATATATTAATTTTAAATTAATTAATATTATAATTTTATATAATTTAATTTTAATAAAATATATATTTTTTATTTAAGATAAATATTATATTTTATAAAAAAAAAAAAAAAAACTTTTAATTATTTAAAATAATTTATAATTAATATAATATAAATTATAAAATCTTATTTTAAATTATATTAAAATAATATTTAATTATATTGAAATAGTTTATATTATTATATTTATAAATTTAAAATATAATATTTATTAATTTTAAATTTAAAAACTGTATATAAAAAATCTAATAATATATATATAATTTTAATAATTAAAAATTAAAAATATAATTATAATATTTAAATATTTATTAATTATAAATATATATAATAAAATAATATGATTTTTAAATAAAATTTTATATTTTAAAGTTTAATATATTATTTAATAATTTTATAATATTATTATTATAATATTATTAATTTTAAAACTTAAAAATTAATATAAATAAAAGCTTTAATAATAATTTAATTATTAAGAAATAAAAATATATTAAATTTAATAAAATTTTATTTCTTAATTATTATATTATTATATTAATATTATTTATAAATATAAATTTTAATATATTTATTAAATTTATATAAAAATTAATATAATAATATATATTATATATTAATATTATATATTATATAATAAAAAATATTTATTTTTTTAATTATAATTTAATATTAATAAAATTTACGTTTATTATTTAAATTAAATATTATAAATTTATAAAAAAAAAAAATCTTTTTTAATTATAAATATTTTATAAATATTTATAACGTTATAATATTATAATATATATAAAAAATATAAAAAGAATATATATAAAAATAAAATTAATATAAAATAAGAATTTTAAATTTTAAAAATAAAATTTTATTATAATAAAACGTTTAATTTAAGTTTTATATTTTAAAAAAATATATAATATAATAAAACTTTTAAAATAAAAATTATAATTATTATTTTATTATATTTTATTAAATTATTAGTTCATTTAAATAATAAATATTTTTAATTTTATTTAATATAAGTTTTATATTTATAGTTTTTTATATAAACATTTAATTAATTTATATTTTTTTATATTAATTTTATTATTATGTTTTTTATTTAATATATAATTATTATTATTATTAATATTAAATTTTATAAATTTAAAATTATTATTCGTTTTTAAATAATTAATATAAAATATAATTTTTATTAATAAAAAACTCTTTTTAAATATAATAAAATAAATAAAATATTTTAAAATATAATTAATATAATAAATACTTTTTTTTTTATACAGTTAATTTTATTAATTTAATTATTAATTATTTATATATATATTTTTTTAAGTTAAATTATTAATAAAAATATATATATAAAAATAATAAATATTTATTATAAATAAGTTAAATAAACTTTATTTTCAATTTAAATAAAATTATATTTTAATATATATTTTATAATTAAAAAAGAATTAAATATTATATTCAATAAATTAATATAATAATAAATATAAAATTATATAAATATATTTTTAAATTTAATAATTAATAAATAAGTTTTAATTTAAAAGTTTTAACTAGTTTATTTTATTTAAAATTAAAAATTAAATTATTAAATTTATTATTATTAAATTTAAAAATTAAATCGCTAGGTTTATTATTTTTAAATATTAAAAGTTACTTTATAAAATTCATTATATATATAAAAATATTAATTATATTTATTATATTTATTATTATATATTTTAAAATAATAATATTAATATTTTATATTAATTTAAATTATATATTAAATGTTTTTTTAAGTTATATTTAAAAATTATATATTAAAATTAATATTTAAAAAAATAATTTTAAATTAGTAATAATATTTTATAAAAACTTAAACCATATAAATTATTTTTATATTAAATTTAATAAAATATTTATTAATATTAATATATAATATTTTTTTTAAAACATGGTTTTAATATTTATAATTATAATTATATTTATATTATAATAAAACTTTGTTTTTATACCGGTAATTTTTAACTTAAATAACAGTTATATTATTATTTACTTTAAATTATATTTAACTTAAAAAATAACTTAAAAAATATCTTAATTAATATATTTAAAATATTTTATAAAATAGTATATATTTTTATAATATATAGTTATTTAATTATATAAAAAGCTTTGTAAGTTTTTTAAAAAAAAAAAAAAAAAAGAATTTAATTATAAAATAATTATATAACTTTTTATAAAGTATTAATTACTGTATTTTATTATAATTTTTTTTTAAATTTAAATAAGGTTTTATTTTAATTTAAATTTATAAAAAAAAACCTTTTATTTATTTCTTTTTATATTAAGTTAATTAATTTATTTTAAAACTTTTTTTATAAATTATATTATAAACTTGTTTTTATTATTTAATTTTATAAAATTACTAGTTTTTTTTTATTTTTTAGTTAATATAAAATATATATTTTTTATAAATAGTTTTTTAGTTTTAAGTGATTTATTAATTATATTAATTAAAATAATATATTAGTTTTAATTTATTTAGTTATAAAAATTAATAAATTATAATTTATTTATTATAATTTTTTATATATTAGTTATTTATTTACTAATTAATATAAATAATTTTTATTTATATTTAATTTTTTAAATTAAATTTATTTAAAAAACTAGGTTATAATTAAAATTTAATAAATATTTATATTATTTTTTAAAATTAATTTTATTTTTAAGAAAATATTAGGTTTTAATTTTTTATATAATTTTATTAAAAGTAATTATAATAATAACGCTTTTTTTTAAATTACTTTTAGTTTTATTTTTCTTTTTTTTTATAAGTTTAAAATCTAGAAAATTATCTAGAAAATTAAATAAGTTATTATTTAAAAAGTTATTTTTAATGTTTTTAATTATATTAATTATTATAAATTATAATTTTATTAGGCTTATTTTAAATATAAAATTATATATTAATTTAATTAATATTATAAGCCGTTTAATAAATAAAAGTTTTTTAATAGTTATTTTAATTTTAATATATTTAAATGTTATTTTTATAAAAATATTTAAAATTAAAGTTTAATTAAGGTTTTTATTTTTTAATAATTAAAGTAAAGTAGTTAGTTTTTTAAATAATAAATAAAAATTATATATTATTTAATAACTATATATTTATTTATTATTTTAAAAAATAATTTAAATTTAATATAAATTTTTAAAGTTTTTAATTATTATTTTTTATTTATTATTACTATATATTTTATTTAAGTTTATAAATAATATTTATACTTTAATAAAAGAAAAACTTATTTTATTTATAAAAATATTAAAAATATAAACTTATTTTTTTTATATATTAATTAATATTATATAAAAATAAAAAATTATATAATTATTAAGGTTTTTATTTAATGCCGTAAAATTATAATAAGTTATTTACAAAATAAATTATAAGTTATATTATTTAATTAAAGTAAATATAATACTATTAAAATTATTTATTTTATAATTTTTTAAAATTTATAATGTTTTAATTTTATAGATTAATTTAATAAATAATATATTTTTTATAATAAATAATTAAAATTTTTTTATTTTTAATAATTTATTATATTTTTTATTTTTATATAAAATTAAAAAACTTGTAATTATAAATATAAGTTTTTTATATTAAAGTTTAAAGTTTATTTTTAATAAAAATAAAATATTTTATAATATAATTATAATATATAAATTTAATTTTAATTAAATAAAAAAAAAAATATTATTATTATAAGTTTTAAAAGTTTTAATTAATACTTTTATTAATTAATAACATTATTAATATAATAAATATTTTTTAAAAAATTTATAATATTAACGGATATTGTTTTTTTTTTTTTATATATTATTATTATAGTTATAAAATATTATAATTATAAGTTTTTTAAAAGAAAAAAATAAAAAATATAAAGTGAATTATATTAATTAAAAAAAAAAAAAAATATTAAATATTTTTAATATTTATATAGTTTTATATAAGTATTTTATTAAATAATTTATTATATAAATAAGTTTTTATTAATTTTAATTATAAATTAATAATATATTAATATAATATATAAACTAGTTTTTAATTGGTGGTACCCACTTTTTTTAAGGTGATAAAAAACTAAGAATTTTATAATAATTTTTATTTTTTATATTTCCTTTTTTTTTTAATTTTTTAGTTTTTTTAAAATATCTTAAATTATTTTTTAAAATAATACAAAATATTTAAATTATAATTATTATATTTACTTTTATTTATTTAAAAAGATTTAAGATGTTTAATAATAATAATAATATTATAAAACTTATTATTATATAATATATTTAAAAATATTATAAAAACCTTAAGTTTAATATATTATTTTTATTATTATTTTTTAATTTTAATAATATTATTTTTATACTTAGGTATATATTTTAAAAAAAGTTTAATATAAATATTAAAACTTATTTTTAAATTTAAAATATTTTTATAAATATATTATTTATTTTTTATAATTATAATCTTAATTTATTTTTTTAAAATTAATTTAATATAAAGTTTTTATTAAAATTATTTAAAAGATTATATTTTATTATAAATAAAATATATTATAATTAGTTTTTTTAAAATTTTAAAATTTAAATTAATATTTAATAAATAAACTAGATTTTTAATATTATATTTATTTTTAATTAACTATTATTTTTATTATATAAATAACTATAAATAAATAAATAATTTACCATTTTTAATTAACTTATTTTAAATATAAAAATTAATTTTAAATTTATATTATAACTTTTATTAGTTAAAATAAATTCTAGGTTAAAAAAATTATTATAATTTATATTTTTTTAAATTATTAATCCTTATAACTTTTTAAAGTTTTATATAATAATAAAATTTTTAGTTTTATTATTTTTATTATTCTTAATAAATAATTTAATAGATTTTTAATTAAAATTTTTATTTTTAATTTCCAGGTTTTATATTAATAATAAATATTTATAAATTAATAAAGTTTAATAATTTTATAAAAAAACTTAGTTAATATAATTTATTAAATAATTTATAATATAAATTTCTATATATTTAATAATTTTATTATTAATTAATATATTTTTTAAAAAATATTTAATTAAAAGTTTTAATAAATAATTAACCTTTTATAAAATTATTACCTTTTTTTTAAACAGTTATTTTTAAAATAATTATTATTTTTATTTATTAATATTAAATATATAGGTTTTTTAAATAATTATTTTAATAAATTTATATAAAATAATTATTATATTTTTAGTTTTTTTATTTAAATATATGGTTTTTTAAATAAAGTAATTTATTAATATTATTAATATTATATAAAAATATTTAATTTTATTAATTATATTAAAATATAACTTTTTTTTAACTATAAGTTTATTTTTAATGTTATAAAAAAGTTTTATAATATTTATATTATTTTAATGTTTAATAAAACATATGAATTTTAAAATTATTAATTTAAGAATTTTTAAATTTAACAGTATTAAGATTTTTTTTTAATTAAAAATTTTATATTAAAGAATTTATTAATTTAATTTTAATGGTTTAATATTAAGATTTTAAATTAAGTGAAATAAAAAGTGAAGTTTTTATATTAAATATTACGTTTTTTTATTTTATTAATAAAATTAACTTGATTTTAAAATAAATAAAAAATAAAATAAAAGTTAAATAAATAAATTAACTTTAAATAACGAAAATTTAAAATTTATAAAAGAAAAAATAAATAAGGTGTTTTAAATAAAGTTTTTTAGTTATATATTAATTATATATTATATATTTATAGATTTTTAATTATAATATTAAATATAAATATAATTATTTTCTTTTATTTTTTTAAGTTAAACGTGATTTAAGGTTAGTAAATATTATAAGGTTTAATATAATAATATATTTCTTTTTTATTTTTTTAAAAAAATAGATTTTAATTTATTATAATTAAAAAACTTTATTTTTAAAAATAATCTTGTTTTTTAAAATAATTTTAATGGTTTATTATTTTATTTTACTATTAATTAAAATATATTTATTTTAATATAAATTATTTTAATAAACTTTTATATTATTATTTTTATTTTAATTATATTGTTTATTATTTGGTTTTATAGTTTATAAGTTATTAAAAAAGTTATTAAATTTTTAGTATTTTTATTTATTTTTTATAAAAAACTTAAACTAATTTTCTAAAAATATAATTTTTAAAATAATATTATTTAATTTATAAATATTATATTTATTTTTTTTATAAATTTAATTAATTAAATAAAGTTTTAATTAATTATAATAAAACTTATTTTTATTTAAAATATTAATATAATAAAAAATATTAAATAAAAATATAAAATTATTTTTTTATAATATTATATTCTTAGTTTATTTTATATATTTTTTATTTTTTTATTTAATTACCTTTTTTTTTTCCTTGTAAAAATAATAATCAATTTTTAAAAATCTTTTTTTTTTTTTTAAAAAAAAGTTTTATTTAAATTATTAAAAACTTTTTATAATTTTTTATTTTATTTTATTTAAATATTTATTATATAAAAATTATAATTTTAATAAATATTATAGTTTTTTATTTATATATAGTTTTATATAAAAAGATTTTATTAAGTTTAATTAATATTTAATTAGCTTAAATAATTTTAAATAAATATAATATTTAGCTTTTATTATTTTTATTTAAGATTTAAAAAAATCTTTTAATAATTTTTTTATAATTAATTTTTATTTAGTTTTATATTTTAAGATAATAAAAAGAGCTTAAAATTTTTTTTAAATTTTTTTTTAAATAAGTACTTTTAAAAGTTTTTTTAATTTTTAAGCTTTTATTATATTTTATTAATAAAAAGGTTTTATAGTTAAAAATAATTTTTTTTTAAATAAAATTAATTATAATTTTTATTTTAATATTAAAAATGGTTTTTATTTTAAGTTAATTATTAACTTTTTATTTTATTTTTATAATAACTTTTTTTTTTAATTATAAAATATATATTATATATTAATAATTTATATAATAAAAAAATTATTTAGTTTATTATATAAGTTTAATTTATAAAGTTTAATAGTTTAAAATTTTTAATAATTAAAATATATAAAAATAATTTAAGTTATATTTAAATTTTTTTTTTTTTAATAATATATATTTTTTATTTTATTAATTATAAAGTTATATATTTTATAATTATATTTAATATAACTTTTCCAAATAATTAAATTTTTTTATAAAGATAAATTAATAATTTATTATTAATAAAACTTTTTTTTAAGTTTTTTTTATAAAATACTTTTAGTTATTATATATTAAAATATTTTATTTTAAAATTTTGTTTTAATATATTGATTTTTTATTATCTTTTTATTTTTTAAATTAAAAGAATAAATAAAAGTGTTTAAATATTTTATAATTCTTTAGGATTTATTACTTTAATTTTTTAGTAATTATAATAAAATATATTTAATATTAAAAAAAGCTAGAAAAATTAAAATAATTTAAATAAAATAGATTTAATTATTAATATATTTATTAATATTATTTTTTTATTAATTATTTTTTTTATTTAAAAAGCTTTTTTTTTTATAAAATAAAAAGTTAGTTATTATCTTAAATTTATTAGGTATATATTTAATTTTAAAATTAAATAATTTAATATAAATAATTTATTAAATTAATTTTATTTTTAATAAACTTATTAATTTATTATTTAATTAAGTGATTAATATTTTTATATTTATTTATAATAAAAAATAAATATTATAAAAATAAATTTACAATTAATAAAAGAATTTTATAATAACTAAAGTTTTAAGTTTTAAAATATTATAATTTCTTTTATTTTATATTATATATTTAACTTATATTTTAAAAAATAAAAAAATATTTTAATTATTAAACTATTTTAATATATAGCTTTAATTATTTTTTAAGATATTTATTTATAAGATAATTAGTTTTTTATAAATATAATTAAAATTAATAAAATATAAAATATTATTTAATATATTTTTTAATATTTATATAACTTATTTTTTATTTTTTATTTATTTTTATAAAGTGTTTTTTAAAGTAGTTTTATTAAAAACATAATAATTAAAACGTATAATTTAATTTAAAGCTTAAAATAAATAATAATATTAATAAAAGATTTAATATTTTTTATATTTTTATAAAAACCTTATTTTTATATTTTAAAAGTTTTTAATAAAATTAACTTTTTTTTATAAATATTATAAATATATTTTATAATTTTTATTATTAAATAATAAAATTTTAACTTTTTTTTATTTATTATTATATTAGTAAGTTTAAAATTTAATAAAATAATATTAATATTTTTTATATATTTAAAAATAAAACGTTATATTTTAAAGTAAATTTTTTAACTTTTATATTATTAAAAAAAAACTTATATTTATTTAATATAAAATTATAAAATATTTAAATAACTATTTTTAAAAAATAAGTAATTAAATATATTACTTTTTATAATAATAATATTATTTTTATTAATTTAATTAATATTATAAAAGTTATTAATTACTTATTAAAAAAACTTAATTTTATTTAATTATATTATAAATTTTATAAAATAATTTTTATAATTTTTTAATAAAAAAACGTTTTAAATTAATTTTTTATTAAACTTAATATAAATGTTAATTAATTTAAAAGATTTTTTTTTTTTTTTAATAATAAACTAAATATTTTAATATAAGTTGTGGTTTTTTTATAAAATATTATTTTTTAAGTGTTTTTTTAAAATTTAAATAATTTTATTTTTAAGAAAAATAAAAATAAAAATATTTTTAGTTTATTATATAAAATATAAAATGGTTTTAATTATATAATTAAACGTTATGTTTCTTTTTATATAATTAATTTTATTAAAATTTTAAGTTAAGGTTATTTTTTTTTATAAAGTATTTTAATAAAAATTTTTTTTTAATATTAATTATTTTAATGTTTTTAATTTTTTTTTAATTATTTTAAGCTTATTAAATTTTAAATGTTTATTATAAAACTAAGTTATAAATTTAAAGTAAATATTTTTATAAAAGTTTTTTTTATAAAACGTTAAAAGGTTTTTAACTTAGTTTTATATTAATTAAAAAAACTTTTTCTTTTAATTAAATAATTTTAATAATATAAAACTATTAATAAAAATATTATTAATAAAATTAACTTTTAAAGTTTTAAGTTTATATATAATATTAATAAAAATTAAACTAAAGTTAGTTTTTATTTTATATTAATTTTGGTTTTTTTTTTTTTTTTTTTTTTAATAGTTTTTTAAATAATAGTTTTTATAGTTTTAAAAAAATTATTATTTATTAATATATAAAAAATTATTTTATTTTTATTAAAGTTATATTTAAAAATATTTATTAAACTAGTTTATATATTATTATAAAAATTATTAAAAAAGTTAAAAAAATCTATTTTATTAATTAATATTAATAATATTTATAGATTTATTTTATAAAATAAAACGTTTTATATTTTATTGTTATTTATTTTTTTTATTATAGGTTTTTTATAGTTATTAATATAATTTTAATTATTAATAACTAATAGTTTTTTAAAATAAGTTTTAATTATATTAGTTTTTTTATTTGTTTTTTACTTAGTTAATTAAATGTTAATAGTATTTTTATTAACGTTTCTTTAAAAATTAAATTACTTATTATTTTAAAGTTTTTATAATAAAAACTTATTTTTATAAAAAAAATAAAGTTTAATTTTAATAGTAATTTAAATAATATAAAAGTGTTTTTTATAATATAAATTAAATATTATAAGAACTAGTTTTTAATTTAAATAAGATTTTTTATAATTTTTATAACTTTTATAAAAATATAAAATTTAAATTTTAATTATATTAAATAAGTTTTAAATATTAAAAGTTTAAATTTCATTATATAAAACTTAATAATTAAACTAAATTATATTTTTATATTAATTATTATAATTATTTTATTTTTATTTTTATATAATTTTATTTTAATTAAAAGTTAAAATAAAAATTAAATATATAATTAAGTTATAATAAGTAAAATTCTTTTATATATAAAAAAAACCTATATAAAAAAATAATAATAAAAACTTTTTTTTATTAATTAAGTTAATTTAAATAAAGTTTTTTTAAGTTTTAAATTTTAAGTTTATTTTATTTATATTAATAAAGTTTTTTTTATATTTTTTAATAATAAATTTAATAATATATATAAAAATAAAATAAGTTTATAATTTATTTAATATATTTTTAAATAAACTTATA
This sequence comes from Hypoxylon rubiginosum, assembly GCA_902806565.1. NCBI lineage: Eukaryota > Fungi > Ascomycota > Sordariomycetes > Xylariales > Hypoxylaceae > Hypoxylon > Hypoxylon rubiginosum. The sequence goes on along the minus strand of CADCXA010000069.1, from coordinate 395,145 downwards.
AATCCTGGTATTATTTAAGTTATTTTTTTTTAAGTAATTAAGAATTATTTATTTAAATTAATTATAATTTTTTAAATTAAAACTTTTAAATTTTATAATTAAAAAAAGTGTTGGTTTTAATAAATTTTAAACTTTTAATAAAATTAACAACTTTTAAAGGTTTTTATAAAACTTTTTTAATATTATTATTTTTATTTTTAATATTAATATTAATAAAATTACCCTTAGAACTTATTTTTTATTTAATATTAGAAATTTAATTAAAGTTTTTTATTTAAAAAATTATATATATTTTAATTTAATTAAAATCTTTTTATATTTATTTTTTATAATAATAAATATATATATTTAAATTATTAAAAGTTAAGTTATTATTTAAATTTAAAATAAAATTAATATTTAAATAAGAAATATTAATTTAGTTTAGTTTTTTTTATAAATAAAACTTTTATAGTTTTTTTTTTTTTTTTTTTTTATATTTTATAAAAGATTTTAATTTATATTTAATAGTATTTTATATAATAAATAATTAAGTTATTATTTAAATTATATTTTTTAATATAACTAAAAATGTTTTTTTTAATAAGAATTTTTTAATAGTATATTTTAATAATAATATATTTAAAAATTAAAATATTTATAAGTTTTATATTTTTTATTATTTTTTTTAAAATATATTTTTTATTTATATAATTATAATATAAGATATTATTATTATTTAAATATTTAATTATTTTATAACTTATTATAAAATAAAAAGTATTTTTATAAAAATAATAATTTTAAAAGTTATAATTTAATTTTAAGTTTATATATTTTAAATTAAATGTTTATTAGTAATTTAATAAGGTTTAATTAGTTAATAATTTAGTTTAATTAATTTATAAATTAAAAAAAGAATCGTTTACGTTTAATATATTAATTAATATAATGGTTTTAATTTAATATAAATTTTAATTATTAAAATAAAGGTTAAAATTATAAAGCTTATTTTTTATATTTTTAATTTTTTTTTTTAGGTTAATATTTTAGATTTTTATTTTAAAAAATTACTTAGTAAGTTTATTAGTTTTATTAATTAAAAGTAATAAAAATAAGCTTTTTTTTATAATAAATTTTAATAAAATTTAAATATTAATTTTAATTTTTTAAGTTTTTTAATTAATAATAATATTATTATTTTTATTATTTAAATTATATTTAATATAATTAATAGCGATTTTATTTTTATTTATATTAAAAATTTATAAGTAAAAGTTTATTTATTTAATTATTATTTTTCTACAGTTTTTAAAGTTTATAATTTTTAAGTTATTAAAGTTTTTTTTAATATAAATAACTAGTTATTTTTTAATAGTTAAAAATAAAAGTTTTTATAATATATAAAAATAAATGTTATTATTAATTAGTTTATTTTATAATTTAACTTTAAATATAATAACTTTATAATTAAAAATTAAACTGTTAATTATTTTAAAAAAGTTTATATTTTTTATTTTTTTTTAAAATATTAATTTAATTTTAAATTACTAGGTGTTATTTTAAATTAATAATATTAAAAACTTTTTTAAGCTTATTTTTTATTTTTTTTTAAATAATATATTTAAAGATTAAAATTTTAATTTTATATTTAATTTTTAAGAAAAATATAAATTTAAAAAGTTTAAAAATTTTAAATTAATTAATATATTTAAATTAAATAAAATATTAATTAAAATTAAATAATTATTAAGATATATAAAATTTATTAAATTAAATATTTTTTTATTATTTTAAGTTTATAATAAAAAAAAGAAAATATAAATATATTTTTATATAACTTTTTTTTTAATTTATAGTTTTTAAGTTATTAATAATTATATTAATAATTATAATTAAGTTTATATTATTTAAAATAATAAAACTAAAAGTTAATATAGTTATTAAAATAAAATTATTTTAAAATATAATAAAAAAGAAAATATTAAATAAAAATTATTTTTAAATAAAATTAATATTATAATTAATTTTAATTGGTTTTTTAAAAATATTTTTAAAGTTTTAGTTTTTTATATTAATAATAATAAGGTTAATAAAACTTATATTTAATTTTAAAATGTTTAATAAATATTTAAAAAGGCTTTTTTAAAAAAAATTAAATAAAAAAATAAGTAATAAATAATTTATTAATTATAAAAAAAAGTTATTAAATAAAAAGTTTTATTTTAAAAATATATATAAGGTTTTTTAAGTAACTTTTTTTGGTTTTATTTTTATGTTTTTTAATAGGTTTTTTTAAAAATATAATATATTATTTTTAAAATTTATATTTTTTAAAGTATTAATTAAATTATTAATTAAATTATTAATAAATAATTATATTTTTTATAAAAGTGTTATTATTAATTTAAATAAAAGTTTTATTATTAAAATAATAAGTTAAATTAATAAAATAAGTTTTATAAATATTTTTAAAAAATTTATTTTTTTAAAATATAAAGTTTTTTTATTAATTTTACTTAATATTTAATTAAATTAAAAATAGTTTAATTTATAAAATTAAAGTTTCTAATATTTTAAATAGGTTTTTTCTTTTAAAATATATTAATATATATTTTTATATTAATATTTATAATATTAATTAAAGTTTTTTAATTTTAAATTTTATAATATATAGTTATTTAAATAATTATTTTAAATATAAACTTAAAGTTTTTAAAGATTTTAATATTTTAGTTTTATTATTAAATATTTAAGGTTTAATTTATTAGGTTTTTAAGTTTTAAATTTTATTATTAAATTTTATTATTAAATTTTATTATTAGATTTTATTATTAAGTTTTATTATTAAGTTTTATTATTAAGTTTTATAGTTTTAATTTTTAGGTTTTTAGTTTTAAAGTTTTTAATTATAATTTTATTTAAAGTAATATTTAATTAAGTTTTTTATATTTAATAAGTTTTATAAATTTTAATTATTTTATAATATTAAAATAATTTAATTAATATAAGTTTATAATAATTAATATAAAATAATTTAATTTATATTAAAATTTTAAATTCAAAGTTTTTTTTAAAGTATTAAATTTTATTAAATATATAAGCTTTAACTTATAATAAAGTTTTTTAAGGTTAATAATAATTGTTTAATAAAATATAAAATAAAATTCCTAGGATTTTTTATTAATTAAGTTAAAATTAATATAGTTTTTTTAAAATTAAAATTATAAGTTTAAATTTTATAGTAATTATTAATTATAATAAAACTTTATTTTTATATTAATAATTTTTAATTTAAATAATAACTATATTATTATTTATTTTAAATTATATTTAACCTAAGAAATAATTTAAAAAATGTTTTAATTAATATATTTAAAATATTTTATAAAAAAGTATATATTTTTATAATATATAATTATTTAATTATATAAAAAACTTTATAAGTTTTTTAAAAAAATAAAATAAAAAAAATCTAGTTATAAAGTAATTATATAACTTTTTATAAAATATTAATCGTTATATCTTATTATAATATTTTTAATAAATTATTAATTTTAATTTATTATATAAAATTTATAGTTAATAAAAATAAAATAAATTTTAAATTTTAAATTTTATTATATTTTAAAATTATTATATTATATATATATTAAAAGGTTAAATAAAATTATATTATAAATTATATTAATAAATAATAAATAAATAAATATAATTAAAAAAAAAAAAATTTAAAAAAAAAATTTAAAATATTTTAATAATATAATAATAATAAATATAAATAATAATTAATAAATAAATAATAAAAATTATTATTAAAAACTTTAAATATTAAATATATATATTTATTTTAATTTATTTTTATATTTAATTAATATAATTAATATTATTATATTAATAATAATTTATTTTTATATTAAGATTTTAATATTAAGTTATTTATATTAAAATTAAATAAATTAATTTTATTATTATTTTTAATTTTAATATTTATATAAAATACTTTTTATTTATTATATAATTTTATATTATAATAAAATTAAAATATAATAAAATTAAAATAATAAAACTATAATATTTTTATATTACGTAATATTTTAAAGTATATATAATTTAAATTTATTATATAACTTATTTAAATATTTAAATTATTATATAAATATAATATATTTTTAAATATTATTTTTATTATATATATAATTTTAATATTAATTAATATATTTTAAATATATTTTTTATATTTATTATTATTTATAATATCTTTTTAAATTTATAATATTAAAATTCCATTTTATTATAATTAATATTTATTTAGTTTTAAATTTATATAATTATAATTTTAAAAATATTACTTGTTTTAATTAAAATAATAATATAATATTATATTACTTAAAATAAATATTATAAGCTTTTTAATATAAAAATTTTAAAGCTTTTTTATTATTTTCTTTTTATTATATTAAAATATTTATATATTAAAAAATCTTTAAATATTTATAAATAAAATTATTTATAATATTTATTAAATTAAAATAATATTAATTAATTTATATATTATATTATTAATTATATATAATATTTATTAATTTAATTATAAAATGTTAAATATAATATATTAATTTTATTATATAAGATTTTAATTATTAAAATATTAGTTATAAAAATATTAATATTTAAAATATTAATTATAAAATATTAAATAAAATATTAATTATAAGATATTAAATAAAATATTAAATAATTAAAATTTATAAAATTTTAATTTTAATTATAAAATATTAAATAAAATATTAATTATAAAATTTATAAAATTTTAATTTTAATTATATAAGATTTTAATTATTAAAATATAAAGTAAAATATAAAAATAATTTTAAAGTTTAAAATATTTTATATTATAATAAAGTTTTACTTTTATACCGGTAATTTTTAACTTAAATAACAGCTATATTATTATTTATTTTAAATTATATTTAACTTAAGAAATAACTTAAAAAACGTTTCGATCGGTTTATTCGAGATATTTTATAAAAAAGTGTATATTTTTATAATACGTGGTTATCTTTTTATATAAAAGGCTTTATAAGTTTTTTAAGAGAAAAAATAAAAAGAATCTAGTTATAAAGTAGTTACGTAACTTTTTATAAAGTATTAATCGCCGCATTTTATTATAATATAATTATTTCTTTTTAAATTAAATTTAAATTAAAAAGTTTAAATTTAATTTAAACTAAGTTTTAAATATTAAAGTTTTAAAAAAAACAATTTTAAATTAATATTAAATTAATTAAAATATTAATTATATATAAAATAATATAATAACTTAATATAAAATATTAATTATAAATAATTAATTATATATAAAAAATAAATATTAATTATAAAAAAAAACTAATTAATATATATATTTTAAAATAAGTTTTTTTAAAGTTTATAAAAACTTAATAATTATATATTTATTTAGTTATTTATTTATTTATTTTATTTATATATTTTCAATTTAATAAAATTTATTATTATTATAAAAAAAAGTTTTAATAAAATTAAAATAATAAAACCGTGATATTTTAATATTATATAACTTATTTAAATATTTAAAATATTATATAAATATAATTTATTTTTAAATATTATTTTTATTATATATAATATTTTAATATTAATTAAATATTTATATTAATTAACGTATTTTTAATATGTTTTTTATATTTATTATTACTTATAATATTTATTTAATAATATAATATTTAAACTTTAATTTATTATAATATTATTACGTTTAATAACTTATTAATATTAAATATAAAAACTTTTAAATTAATATATTTAAAATATAAAATAAAAAATCGTGTAATTTTTAAATTTAAATTTATAAAACTTAATTATTAAAAAACTTTAATATAAAAACTTTAAAATAAATTAACTAATAAAACCAAGCTTATAAATTTAATTATAATAAATATAAATTAAACTTATAAAATATATAGTAATATTTATAAAAAACAGTTTTTAATTAAATATTTATAAATATTTATTTATATTTACTTATATTTATTTATATTTATTTATATTTATTTATATCTATTTATATTTATTTATATTTATTTATATTTATTTATATTTATTTATATTTATTTATATTTATTTATATTTATTTATATCTATTTATATTTATTTATATTTATTTATATTTATTTATATTTATTTATATTTATTTATATTTATTTATATTTATTTATATTAATTTATTTATTTAAAATAAATAAATAAATAATTATAATATTATAATAATATTATTATATTAAACTATATTATAATATATAAAATTAAATATTTATTATATTATTTTATTTTTTATTTTCTTTTATTTTTATATTTAAATAAAAATTTAAATAAAATAAGTTTATTTATATTATATTTAAATTTAATTTAATATTATAATTTTTAAATTATTTTAATAAAGTTTAAATTACTTAATAATTTTAATAAGTTATACCCGCTTAATTATATTTTAATAATTTATATTATTATATTTATAAATTTAAATTAAAATAATTATAAATATTAAACCTTATTAAAAGTTTAATATATTTAAAATTATAAATTTAACTATGATATTTTATTATTTAATAATAATATATAAAATTAATTATATATTATAACTTAAAAATAACTATGTTATTTATTTAATTTTAAAAATAATTTATATATTATATAAATATTATATTAATATATTATAACTTTTAATATTTTTAAAAGATTTTATTATAATATATTTATAATAATATATATATATAAATAATTTTAATATAATAATTTAATAATTATTAAATAAATTTATTTTAAATTTAATAAATAACTAGTTATTTAATAATTTTATATTTAAATTTATTAAATAATAAGTTATTTATTAAGTTTAAAATAAATTTATTTATTAATTATTAAATTATTATATTAAAAATACTAAATTAATATTATATATATTAATTACTTTATAAAAATAATATATAATATTTTATAAATATTTTATATTTAAAGGAAAATTTTTATAGGATTTTTTTTAAAATATTATCTACTTTTTTTTTAGTATAACTAATATATAATTACAATATTAAAAATATAGTTTTATTAAACGTTTATTTTTTATAAAATACTTTAAAAGTTTTTATAATTATTTAATAAAAAGTAGTTAAAATTAAATAAGTTATATTTATTTATTTTTTATATTTATTTTATATTTAAATATTTTCTTAATGTTTAATTTAATATTTATAAATTATTACGGTTTATATATAAAAAAACGCACGTAATAAAAAGTAAAAAGCTAGGAGTGTAAAAATAATTAAAATAGTTAATTAAATATATATTTAAAAGCTAGGTTTATTATATATAATAATAAATATATAGTTAAAAATTATAACTTATTTAATTAAAACGTAAGGTTTATTTAATAAAGCCGTAAATTTAAAACCTTAATATAAATATAAGTTTCTAATATTTATATTAAATATATATAATTATTAATATAATAATATATATTATATTATATTTCACTTTATATATTAATATTATATATTATATAATAATTAATAATTATTTTTTTTATTATAATTATAAATTTACTGGTTTTAAATTAATTAATTTTATAATTTTATAAAATTTAAATTCGTTAAAAACAATTAAAATAACTTAAATTAAAAATTATAATTTAATAAAAAAAAAAAGTTTTTAATTAATTTAAATAACTTATAATTAAAATAATATAAATAAATTATAATATTTTAATTTAAACTTTATTAAACTAATTTTTAAATATAAACGGTTATTTAATAAATAACTTTTATTAAATTTTTATTTATTTATTAATATATATAATATTTTTTATAAATTTTATATAATTTATAAATTTAATATTATAATTTTTATTAAATTTTTATTTATTTATTAATTTATATAATATTTTTTATAATTAAAATTATAAGTTTAAATTTATTAATAAATTTATTTAAAAGATTTTATATTATAGTTTTTTAATAATTAAATTTTATAACTTAAAATAAAAAATTATATAATTTTTAGTTTTATATTTTAAATATATTAATTTAAAAGCTTTATATATTTAATATTAATAAATTATTAAAAATAATAATTATAAACTTAATAATATTATATTATTAATTTTTAAAATAATTATATATAAAATTAATATTATAAAAAATTTATTTATTTATTTAAAATTTAAGTTTTATAATTTAAATATTTATTATAATAATTAATATTTTTAATTATTTATTAAAAACTTTTAATAAAGTTATTTTTATTAAACTTAATATATTTAATATTAATAATAAATTTAATAATATAATTTTTAATTTTTAATTAATTTAAATACTTTTAATAAAAAAAAATTTTTAATAAAACTTTATTTTTTTATATATAAATAAGTTTAATAAAATAAATATATTTATTATATTAATATTTATAAAAAATAAATAAATATTTAATTATAATTAAATAAAAATATATATAATAAAAAGCTAGTAATATTTATAATATTTATATATATAAAAATTAATATTAAATATAAAAATAAATATAAAAATTATTTTATAAGCTTATTTAATTAATTAACTTAAACTTTTTATAATATAATTATATTAAATTAAATTATAAAAATAATTAATAATTTTTTATTATTATTAGTTTTTATTAAATTTAAATTAATTAATTTTAATTATAAGCTTTTTTTTTAATATATGTTTTATATATATAAAAAATATTTAATATTTTAATTTTAGTTTTAAAAAAAATTATTCTTATTTTAATTAATTATAATTTTTATAAAAGTTTTAATATTTTAAAATAATAAAAAGGTTTTAATATTTTAATTATAATAAATATTTTAAAAATTTTAGGTTTTATTAATTTAACTTTTTATTTAATAAAAATAATTTAAGATTTTCATTTTTTTAATTATTTTATATTTATTTATAATATTATATTAATTAATTGTTTTATTTATAATTTTAATAAATATAAAAAAAAAATTTTTATATTAAATATAAATATAAATTAATTTTATAATAAATATTATAATTAAAAATTAAAAATTAAAATTATAAATTAAATAAAATTATAATTTAAAAAAGATTTAAAAAATAAATAACTTATAATTCTTAAAAGTTTAAATAAAATTTATAAAAAATAATATAATATTATTAAAAAAAAACCTAAAAATATTAATTTTAATAATTTTTATTTTTATTTTTATTATTTTTTAGTTTTATTATTTAATATTAAAAATTTATTTTTATAGTTTTTATAATAAGAAAAGTATTTTTATTAGTTTAAAATATAATTATATTTTTTAAAATATTATATACTTTTATTTTTTTTAATTTAATGTTAATAATTATTATATTTATTTTTATTAATATTTTATTTATAATTATTATATTTATTAAAAATTATATTTTTTAATTATTATAAAACCTTATTTATATTTTTAAAATTTATAGTTTTTTTAATATAATAAAACTTATTAATATTATAAATTTTATTTTAAAGTTTAAAAGTAAAAATAAAATTAAAACTTTTATTAATAAATATATTATTTAAAATAAAAACTATAAATTAATTAAAGTTTTTTATAAAATTAAAGATTTTAAATAAAAATAAATATTTATTAATAAAATTAAAAATTAATAAAAGGAATTTAAAATAATTACTTTTAAAAAAATTAATAAAATTTTTTTTTAAATTTTAACATATTAATTTATAAAATTAAAAATTAAAATAAAAAATAAAAAATTAAAAGAAAATATTTATAAAGTTTAAAAATTTATATTATTTAAAAAGAAATTATTTATTAATAGTTATTTTATTTTATATAAAAAAGTCGCTGTTTTTAATTATTTTTTAATTAAAGATTTAATATTTAATATATATTTTATATTTAAACGTTATAAAATTAAAACTTAATTAATATATATTAATTATTATAATTTTTATATTAAATATATAAGTTTTTTTATTAATAATAAAATATTTATTATTTAAATATATTATTATTATTATATTTAAACCGTTTTTAATTAATTTAACCGTTTATTTAAAATATTATTTTAAATAATTAAAAGGTTTTTAAATATATTATTATAATTATAATATATAAATGTTTTATTTTATAGTTTTTATTTTTTTTATTAATATATTTTTAATTATTATTTTAATTAAATTAATTTAAATTAATATATATATTAAACTATTTTATTTTTAAAATTTAAAATTTAAAAGAAATATAATTATATATATTAATATATCTTTTATTTTAATAATTAATTATTAGATATTTGTTTTTTTTAATATACTTTTAATTTTTAAAATTAAAATTTTCTTTTAATTTAATCTATAAATATTATTTATTACTTTTATTTTTATATTTAATATAATTATTAAAATAATATAAATTTTTATATATTATTAAATTTATTTATAAATGTTAATTATTTTTAAAATTAATATTATAATAAATATATTATTATTAATATTTTAAATAATTATTACTAAGTTTAATTTTATTATTATTATAATTAATTAAATATTTATTAAAAGTTTTAATAATATATAAAATATTATAATATTATTTATAATATTTAAATTTTATATTAATTAATATATATTATAATAATTAATTTTTTAACTTAAAAATATTTATTTTATAAAAATATATATTTAAATATAATTAAAAATTATTAATTATTATAATATTTTTTATTTTTATTTTTATAATTAATTTAAAAAAAAACTTATAAATAAAATTAAAAATAAATTTTAAATAAAAAAAAATAAAAATAAAATAATTAAATTAAATAATAAAAAGGTTTAATAAAAAAATATTTATTTTAAATATTTATATTTAAATTATAATATTTTTTTATAATTAATTAATTATATATAAAATTATTAAGTTATAATATTTATAATTAAAATATTATTAAATATTATTTTTAATTAAATTAATATAAAAATTAAAATAAACTAAAAAATAAATAAATTTAATTTAAATATTATTTTTTTAAATAACATTTTTAAGTTATTATAATAATATATAATTTTATATAATAATTATATAACTAATAATTAAAAAATAAAAAAATATATTTAATAAATAATTTTTTAATTAAAATTATATTAAAAAAATAAAAAAACTTAATTAAATTAAATAAAAATAAATATATATAATATTTAAAGTTATAATATTCAGTAAAATAATCGTGTTATTATTTTAAATAATAATATTATTTTTTTTTAATTAAAATATTATTATTTTTTATATTTATAATTTATATTATTAACGTAAAAAATTTAAATAAAACTAAATTTTAATAAATTATATTTTTAAAAATTATTAAATTTAAACTTTAATAAAAATATAAATTTATATAATAAAAATTTAATATAAATTATTTTTAATTTAATAAATTTAAAGTTTATAAATTATTATTATTTTATTATATTAAATAAATAATATTTTATTTTTAAATAATAATAATATAAAATATATTTAATATTATTTATATATATATAATTTAATTAGTTATATAAATATTTTAAATTATTATATATATATATAATTTTATTAATTAATTTATATAAATAATAATATGATTATTAAATAAAATTAATATATAAAATATATATAATATTTATTTAAATAATTATATTTAAATTTATATTATAATAAAATTAAAATATTAAAATATTAAAATATTATATAATATTTTAAATTATATATAATTTAAATTTATTATATAACTTATTTAAATATTATATTAAAATAGTTTTTTTTTTAAATATTATTTTTATTATATATAATATTTTAATATTAATTAAATATTTATATTAATTAATATATTTTTAATTTATTTTTTATATTTATTATTATTTATAATATTTTTTAATTATAAGATATTAAAACTATATTTTATTATAATATATTAATTATATTTATAGTTTTTAAACTTATTATAATTAACATTATAAATAAATAAATATACCGGCGGTAAAGCTTTTACTGGAAAAAAAGTGGCCTTAGAAAGCAGTAAAACACATCTTCGACTTTATCCTATGTACTTTAATAGAATAATATGCGTGTGGAAGTTGTGGTTGTTTACGACTAGATGGCCACGCCCTAGTAATGCAGATAAATTAGCAGAGGAAAGCCTATCGTATAAAACAGTTGGCTACATTGCACACGAAGGTGTCTAACACCTTGATTTCATGGATTTCAACAGCCATTGCCCACTCCCATCACTGATATTTTCTATGTCCTTGCCTTTACCGCCTTTCTCCCTTCTAATCAAGTTTCGTGATTCCCTTTGACGACAATCTGCCCACATTTCCAAGCCCGCGACAATGGCCAGCTTGTTAGAGAATTTCCCCAACCTACCGCCTGCTATACAGGATAAAGTACTGGATGGTCCGGCATTGATGCCGCCTGACGGCGTTACCCCAAACCTGCTGAGCCCTCCGAACCGCAATGTCGAGGCCATTGTCGTTGCCGTCGTGTGCTTATTTCTGTCAACAACTGCAACCGTGAGCCGCGCATACTCGCGTATCTTTGTTACAAAGAGGGTGGAAATGCAGGACTGTATGTACCTATTTCCTGCGTACAGCTCTTTTCTCCTTTACTGACCAGGTACATGTGACGATCAGATCTAGGTCTAGCCGCTTTTGTATGTCGATTATAAGCTTCTTCCGCCTGTCTTATTGGGCCTTTGACTTATGATACGCAGGGTTCCTACATAGTCCTGGTCTGGGTCTATCTTGATTTTTTTAACATCGCTGGCTTCTTCGTGCATCAGTGGGACATTACTTTCATGAACATAATTCCATCATCCAAGGTCCGTAATACTGCTTAGTGCAATTCTCAAAATGGCTACCTAATTTAACTAATTCTGCTGGTACAGATATTGACCTATGGTCTCACCATAGCATATTCAGCGTCATTACTCTTCGCAAAGACGGCTATCCTGATTGAGTGGATGCGCCTCTTTTCACCTCACCGCACTCACGACTTCTTCTACTGGACTAGTTACCTGATGATTTGTCTTAACGGCCTACTTATCCTGGTTCTGCCCCAGCGAATCATCTGGACACTGCAGATGACGAGGGCACGCAAAGTCGGCATCTCCTTGATCTTCTCCGTCGGTCTGCTTGCCACTGTGTGTGCCGCCGGCCGTGTTGCCGCGACGTTTGCTATTGAGTACGAAGGCGACGCGACATACACAGTATCCCCCGTCTTGATGTGGGCTCTCCCTGAGGTGACCTGCGTACTGTTAGTCTTCTGCCTACCTACAGTGCCTAAGACGTTTGGCGACCAAGGCCCGTTATTCAAGGTTGTGTCATATGTGCGCTCCTGGACCCGTCTGCCATCATCTGGGAGCCGTAAGCTTTCCGGTTCTACAAAAGGCAGAAGACAACCTGAAACTCATGCGTATGCAATGATGGGTGAAGATGGCAATGCTATGAGCCTGTCTGAGCTGGGACTTAAGCGTTCCGCATCTCGTAAGGGTAGCGATCAGTAGCTCTATGACCAACCACCGCCGCTACCACCACTTCCAACATTTCCGGAGCACCCCCAACAGCGTCAGCCTTTGGTTTCTGCAATCACAAAGACTTTAGAGGTCGAACAACGACAACATTCGGTATCGGCGGCCTTGGCAGACAATCGCCTTGAGCGCCAGCACCCATGGATGGGCGAGTAAATGTGTTACGCTCAATCACGGAGACCTAGCGTTGTTACGGATCAACTACGTTACTTCATACTGCTAGGAGCCCAAAGATCACAGAGGAATTTCAGAGCTTTCGCGTGACCTCCAATCACGGTTTGGGGTTATTGAGTCCATTTTCGGTCTATGTCTATCGACTAATTTCGATCTACATGGAAATTCTGTTATTATGCCCACTTCTTTCAGGACTTTGTATCGTTTCAAAGCATTTCTACCTAATGTTATAGGTATTCTACTAGATTAACACTTAAAGGTTGTTAGTGTTTATAATTACAGTGGCACTTAGGACTAGGTTTCTATAACGTCTAAACTTAATTACAGATCATTTAGTGTATTACAGCTTATACCAAATTTATAAGTTGCTAGCAAGCTAGGAAACAGGCTGGCAAACCTCGAAAGTTACTTAATTTTGGCACATTCTTAGTGATAGGATATCCTTAGTAACAGTATGATAGTGAAGACGAAGCAGAGCTATAAATCTTGCTGTTTGTTACGCAGTTATCAGTTTTAATTATTCCCTAGCTTTGTCTATATCTACCATTTTCTCTTAGTGTATTGTGATCTTAAGAATGACGTTTTATTAAGCAGCCACATTCTGAGTGTACAGCCTTGTATTTTAATTGTTACTATGCCTCCTGTACTTTTGAATTTGATTGTTCGTTGTTGCAATAACGCCACGCCCACAAGGTTATGGACATGCATACGGGGCCAACTTTTAAAATCGCTATAACATTTTTGCTAGGAAGCCGGCGGATGGTACCTAAGTATTAGACAGACACATAGATTAACGGGCACATGAGACTCCAAATGTATGTTTTGGAGTCCAGTGGCCAAAGTAGAGACCGAAGAGTACCAAATTTCAAATTAAACATGGAAGGCTGCTGCACTAGGACGGCACGGAGCCTTCTTTATAATATTTAGGCCCTCCAATGCATTGGCGCCAAGCAAGCGAATACTTACAGTTGTTACCTCAGGTAGGCTGGCAGCTAACAGTGCTAAGATAGGCCTTGCGGGCCGACTTTTTGACAAATCTCTCACTTGCAATACGCCGCAGATTATCATCGTACTGCCAAACTCTAGACGATTTTAATTAGCGGTGAGCTTAACAGCCTCTCATTGCTACGCTATTAGGTATGTCGGGGGGCGAATGTGCAAATCAGACTTGCAGGCTCGTCATTTCTTGTGCTATAGCATATGTAGGAAATCGTAGTTCGCCACGTAAAGCTTGATTCGAAGTGTCCAGTGGATCGCGCCTCAGCCCTACAGGTAACACTGCTTGAGAAAGAAAGCGATGCCGTGTTTGCCGACCAGCAATTATGCTTCGTGACATTAATATAAGCCAAGTTCGCAATTTAGAAGGTAGTATCATTCCTCCTCCTTTAATTTACATGAATTATACCACGTTGACTCTCTGCCTCGCCTCCTGTCGTCCTTATTCATCACCATTGGTCACGATGTCGCATTCAAGACAGTATGTACTCCTAACCTTAATGATTTCCGCCTGACGACCTGTGTGTTGAGTCTACTTTATTAAGGCCGGTTGTAATTGCTGTGTTAAATAAACCGTGGGGTGTATCTAACCTTTTGTTGTGTAACCAACCAGCAAATCAACGAGCTAATAAGTTCCTTAAAACTTAGGATGTGAGTGGGTATATTGCGGCTAGGTAGCCAATCGCAAGGTCAAAATGGGTTGTCACAATTACATATCTTATGTGTTAGTAGAGTTGTTATTTCATTGGCCGCTATTATCACTTACCTACCTCCTATTCAGGCTGGTTACTAAAAATAGTAAAATATTCAGACATTTACATAGAACTCTACAATGTACTTATTTTTGTCCTTGGGTACGAGCTAAAAACAAGAATGTTGCGTAACTGTTACGAAGAAATTAACCTCCAGCCGGCAAGTGGGTGGATGCTCGGTTTCCCGCAGGTATTAGGGGCGAGCCGGCTTGTTGGAGGGTATGTAGTTGCATGGGCCCCACTTTGCACCTATGAGGTCGCCTACCGACGCGTTGCTTGGTGTTGGGAAGGTACACTGTATGGGAATCTGTCACACCCTCTATGAGGGGTACGCAACTTACCATCGACCATCTACCTCCTTTGTCTCAACCACACCCATTCTGGGTCGATCCCTCTTCCGCACCTTATCATTCTTCGCTTTGGATAGCATATCTCCACCTCCTTCAATCCCTCAGTTCAACGTCGTCCTCCCTCATTCCGATTCTTCTTGTTCATCTTTTACGCGTATAAGTCATGCGTCGATGAATTCTCATGAGCTCTCAGCTTTTATCATTTGATAGTGAAACAATTCGCCTGTCCTACGCTTGTCTTGCACGATGGGCATGTTTTCCGCAATGGCGTTCAATGCTGTCGGGGCCACAGTATTATTGGTAATAAACTCCCAATACACCATTTACAATAACAGCGTTGTTTTGACTTACCTCGACTTGACAGGGTGTCTTAGCACTTACATATCGCCTTCTACTTCACCCCCTGAGTGACTACCCAGGCCCATTAGTCGCCAAACTCACCGATGGCTATGGTGGCTATCATGCTTCGCGAAAGCGTCTTCATCTTGCCACTTATCACGATCATCTTAAATATGGTGCGGTGACTCGTGGTCTATCATGGTATCGTTTAGAAAAGCTAACCAGTGCCAAAGGTCCCGTGTTTAGACAAGCCCCAAATCGTCTCATATTCAACACGGCGGCCGCGCTACATGGTAAAGAGATTTTGTCCTTCATCTCTCCAACTACGGTGTGTAATAACTGCTGTAGACATTTACCTCAACCCAGAGATAAACAAAGCGCACATCTACAAACAGACTCAATTCAATCCGGAGAAGAATATCTTTGGTACACTAGATAGGGAACGTCACAAGCAGAAACGAAAAGTGTATGGGCAGATCCTCTCGGATCGTTCGCTGCGCACCTTCGAGCCCACCATGAGAAACGAGATTGACGTCTTCCTGCGACAGCTGTTGAAAGCCCATGCTGAGCCCGTCAACATGACGCCCTTGTGCGAGCGTCTCGCCACCGACATCGCTGGCCAGCTGGCATTTGGACAGCCGCTTAATACACAGACGGATGCTACAAACAGGATTTTCCCTCGGTCTATGATCTCTATGAACGCCGTTGTCAGCTTCTTCAGTAAGTAATTTCATCATTTGTAACTTGCTAAACCTATTTCTACGTGGCTAAGCAGGTCCTTAACTACTCAACCCTTCAAATCCGTCCTAGTACTTTTCTGAGCGGGGGAAAGACAATTAATTATCTTGTAGTGGCTTGGCCGGCCATTTCACTCACCTGGCCGCTTCTCAGCAGACTCAATAAGAAAAACGGCTTAATGTTCGGAAGGGCTTTACGAGGCATAGTCCAAGCGCGTATGGCCCTCCCCAAAGGTGCGAAACATGACTTTTACTCAATTGCCGCGGAGGACGTGGGCGAAGGGGAGGAGGGTCTAAGACGTAGCGAGATATGGGCCGAAGCCGTATTCTTTCTTCCGGCAGGTGAGTTTTGACGTCCTCGAATATTTCCCGCCATCCGGACGCATACAAAAAACACAGCGTTTCATCAGGTATTGACACAAGTTCTCCAATTCCCAGGCGGCACTACAATCTCGGCAGCCTTGAGCGCCATCTTCTTCTACCTTTCGCGTCACCCAACCGTCTACGCCCGTCTCGCCCGCGAGATCCGCACCACGTTCTCCTCCGGTAGCGCCATCCAGGGAGGGCCGCAGATGTCTGGATGCAAATACCTTCGCGCCGTTATCGACGAAACCATGCGGGTCGCGCCACCCTTCGTCGGCACATTTTGGCGGGAGCCCTATTCGTCGCACACCAAACCCTTCGTCGTCGACGGGCACGTGATACCCCGCGGCGTCCTAGTAGGCGTCAATCCGTACTGCCTGATGCACAACGAAGCTTACTTCCCCGAGCCGTTCGCGTTCCGGCCCGAGCGGTGGTTAGGCCCCGCGGATGGGACCTCCGAGAGCCCGGAAGCGGAGCGGGCGCGGTCGGCGATGCGAGGCGCTTTTGCGCCCTTTGCCAGTGGGGATACGGGATGTCTCGGAAAGGCCATGGCGTATTACGAGACGAGCTTGGTGGTGGCGAAGACTTTGTGGTGCTTTGATTTCGAGAAGGCGCCTGGGGAGGCGGGCAGGCTGGGGGAGGGAGAGCCCGGGAGAAAAGATGGGAGGCATAGGACGGATGAGTATCAGCTTTTTGACCTTGCGGTGGCGGATCATGACGGTCCAAACTTGGTGTTCAAACCGAGGGCTGGGTACTGGAAGGAATTAGAGGTCGATTAGGTAAAGGCTTTTGTCAGGGATCAAGAGCTAATCAAGGTCTTTGTAATCATCCAGCCCTCATCTTCCCTCGGATAACGTAGGTAGATGCCCACTCTTGCGGGGAGCTCTGAACCAGACTTCCCAGGCGGGAACCGGCCAGCTTACCTCATGGCGTCTCACTACAGTAATAGGTAGCTTGTGTCTTGGCGTCTTCCTCTTCGGGCTGGACGTCAACATCATTGCTGTCGCCATTCCACCTATCACTACCGAGTTTCGGTCGCTGCCAGACGTGGCTTGGTATGGGTCCGCGTATATGCTAACCTTGACCGCTTTTCAGCCTCTATTTGGCAACCTATACAAATATTTCAACGCCAAAGTTGTTTATATCACATCACTGGCTGTCTTTGAAGGTGCGTGTCCTGACTTACGCTGCTTTAGTCCTGAACATGAAAGCTGAGTTATTATTGCAGTGGGTTCCGCCATCTCCGCCGCCGCTCCTACTTCTGCTGTCCTCATCTTTGGGCGAGCATGGCTGGGTCTTGGGGCTGCCGGTCTGCTGCAAGGTGCACTTGCTATTATCGGACAGACTGTCTCCATCGATAAGGTGCCACTATATCAAGGTATCGTGCTCAGTGCAATGGCGGTAGCCGTGTGCTGCGGACCTGTTATAGGTGGTGCTCTCACGCAATATGTGAACTGGCGTACGTATTAACCGATTATCTAGGGAATAGTATTAGGATATATCGCTGAACCTCTGCGCAGATTGGTGTTTTTGGATGTGAGATAATCCTGGATCTCAAGAAGGTGGCACGGTGTCTGACAGTTCCGTCCCAGTAATCTCCCAGCAGGCGTGTGCGTCATCATTATCGTGCTGCTCTTCGTGCCCCTCGGACAGCCGTCGAAAGAAGCAACCCAATCTCTACCCCTGCGCGAAAAGCTTCGACACATGGATGCTCCCGGGCTCGTCCTTTTTCTCGGCGCTATCACATGCATCTTGCTCGCACTGACCTGGGGTGGTAGCACATACCAGTGGAACGACCAAAGGATTATAGGCCTCTTCGTAGGTTTCGGAGCTTTGTTGATACTGTTTTGTTACTGGCTCGTGAGGCAAGGGGAGCTTGCGCTCATTCCGGTCCGAGTCCTGAAGAAGCGCTCGGTATATGTGGGAGCAACGACCCTCATAGGGTTCGGTATAATTTCCGTTGTCGTAAGTTTCCCCTCAAGTAATGACAAGTACCTATTCAATTATATCCTTGTCTGACTCTCAGCTATCACTGGGCTGTAGTACGGATACTATCTCCCGATCTTGTTCCAATCTGCTCAAGGGGCGTCTACCACTGAAAGCGGACTTCGATACATCGCGCTAGTCGGTCCTCAGCTGGTTGCGCTGATCATTGTTGGGGGAGTCGTGTCAAAATGGGGATACTATGTGAGTGGTCTTGATGCTACCCGCTATACATAACGGGTATTGGCTTACAAAGCTTCCATAAGGTGCCCTACATGATAGGCGGAGGCATTGTCTGCTGTGTCGGAGCCGGCTTTCTCACAACCATCGATCTCTTGACCCCTACCACGCACTGGGCTACATACTTGGCCATAACTGGGATTGGCCTCGGCATATCCGGGCAGTTGCCATATACAGCGATACAAGCTGTTCTAGAGTATGTTCGACATTCCATCGCAGCACATTATAGAAAAGACTGACAGCTAACCATGCCTAGCCCTGCAGACGTGGCAACGGGGAATGGTAAGTGAGGAGAGTTCCATCTTATGAAGATATTGAAGAGCTTATTCTTATACAGCAATCAACGTGTTCTCATTTCACCTAGCAGGGTATGTATCTCCTTATTTTTACCCCAATCCAAGCTCCTCCCCCACACTTAACTAACAGATTCAAGTGCCGTGGGTACTGCGATTGGACAGGCACTCTTGATTGATGGACTCAACGTCGCAGTGCCGCGGTATACCGATGCCGTAACCCCAGCCGCGGTGATCCAGGTCGGGGCTACGGGGCTTACTGCTGTAGCTACCTCCCCTACAGTACTCGAAGCTATTCGTTCCGCGTATGTCGAAGCGGTGCGCCGTACGATCATTCTGGGGCTTGCGGGTATCTGCATGACTGTCCCCGTTTCCTTCGCCATGGAATGGGTGAATATTAAGCATGTGGCCGAGAGAAGGCGCATCCAGGAATCTGATCTACCTACTGGAAGCGAAGAGGCTACTACTTCTGTTGAGAAAGTAGAAGGCTTTTAGCGGGCCTTCTTTTCTCAGCCATTATTCTGACATTTAATGACGAGGCGGCCCATCACCACCGTCCAATCCATATAGATATCTATCACTTCTCTCTAAGTCTCCCTCATGTATTACTTCACATCGGCCTATATATTAGGCACTCAACCTAGGTAGATTACTAGAACCCTTTTAATTACTTGACACGAGGACATCGTTTAACTACAGTCTTGCTAGGTACCTACCTAGGTGGACACTCATCCATAATTCTTTGAAATGCCAAGGTCAATTACCTCCGACCAAACGCGTTTATGTGAGAAATAAAAGGGTGGCGAAATAATCCGTATTATTTCAGATAACTCACCAGGTGCCAAACGCATAAACCGAACCAAGAGCCACACATGTGTCAAAGTGATTAAAATGCCTCAAGCGAGACGAGAATTCCGATGGGAACGGGATTTTCGATATATCAAATTAATTAAATAGGTGGGAAAGTGCGACCAAAGACTACGAAGCAGAAGAATCTAGGCTACCTACTTAATATTTCTAAATAATCCTCTTATCGCTTTTTCCAGACTAAGGGTGCCCGCTCGGGATGCAGCATTTGTAATAGCAGAACGGAGCCAGAGTCTGTCTTGATAAGATTCTCAACTCTTCGTCGTGCCGTATCAAGGCTCTCGCCCTTAGCTACCGTTGGGTCCATCCGCCAATTCAAGAACAGAGACGCCATCGTAGCCACGAATTCGACCTGGGAGAATTTTCTCCCTGGGCAGTCACGAACGCCGTCAGACCAGCCGATGAAAGCACCACGCACGGGCATACTGAAATCCTCCTCACCCAGCTTTGATACGACATCCGTATCAGAGCCCGCTGCGAGTTTAATCCAGCGCGACGGCCTCCAGGCCAAGGAATCAGGTCCCCAGAACCTGGGGTCGGTCTGTACCGAGCCGTAGCTGGGCGCAACCATGCTGTGAGGAGGGAGTACAACCGTCTTTTCGCCAACAGTAAGTGATTGTGACTGGCTATCTGTCTACTTAATTGACAGTACAACTATGTAAAAACATATTATCTTATACATTACAGATACGCAGCATTTGAGGCGTGGAAAGTTGGCTTGATAGTCCCACTCAGAAGGTAAACAATCGCTTAGAACCTCGCGTATTTCTTCAGAGAGCCAGTCTTGGACTTCTGGGTGCGCCGTAAGGAAATATAATGCAAAAGTGAAAGTGTGGGCCGTAATGTCGTGGCCGGTAAAGTTAAATGCGAATATGTTGCCGTAGATCTCGCTCTCTGTAAGACTACCTGAAGTCTTTGCTTCGTCCTGAGAAGCATGAACAAGAGATGTCATGAGATTATAATCCCGGACCTCTCCATTCGCAAAGGCTTGCTTCTCCTCCTCGTATAGACTGGTCATGTATTGCTGGAATGAGACGCAAGCCTCGTGAACGGTCCAAAGTTTATGTGGGAGCCAAGAATATGCGAGAAACTTGGTGCCCAAACCTAAGATAAGAACGAGATTTTCTAAGACAGTCTGCAAGAACTCCTTATAACTGTTGGATAGGGTTATAGAAGTTTGTCTCTTGTTGTGGCCTACAAATTTAAAAGATTTTCCAAAACCAGCGCAAGAAAGCACATAAAGAGACAACGTGCGCAAATCATCGGCGCTGGTTGCAACGGACGGTTTCGTAGTCCAGTAGAGAAGCATGTCATGAGCTAAGCTAACGGCCTCTAACCATACGATATTATTATTATGCTCATTGAAACAATGAGTCGCGATTTTACATTATGTTTTCCATCGCTCGCCTTCAGCCTATGAAAAACAAGCCAGTTAGTAATAATATTGCCAGCAGTGGAAGGTCAAGTACAAGAGAAAAGGCCTACTATTGATATGTTAGGCCCAAATACGTTTAGGATCTCTGTAATTCAGTCATGTCAGCGTAACTAACGTAAGATATCAGGATCTATAAGTGAGCATACCATTAATGAAGACTGGGCGAGGAAAGTCGGTTCCCCTCCGAAACAAGGACATCAGAGCTTGGGGATCATTTATATAGACCCAGTTTTTGAAAGGTGTGACCAAGACCCAGATATCTCCCATCTCAGAATGAGATCGATACCTGTCTTCGACTTCCCATCCTCGCCAGTTATACCTGGTGAAGCTGTTGTCGCCGAAAGGTAGGCGGCGAATTACCGAAAGAATCTTTCGGTCCAGCAGAACCCAGAACGGGTTGAGGGGGCTGATGGGAATGATGCGTATGGGAACGCCGATGGTGCGAGCAGCCCAGTAATTCTGCAGCAGGCGAACGCCAGTACTAACCAGCGCAGCACCTACCGACAGAGCTACGACAGCCAGCAGTGCTGTGAGCCAATCCATCGGTGAAGCGACAAAACTAGAATGTGTGGTGGAATAGCAGTTGCGAGAGCACCAAGAAAGGAGTAAAAAGAGAGAGGGAGGATGTCTTGGAAATTGGGGAGAGGAGGGGGCAGTGTTGGACTTACCTAAGACCCACTTTAGCACTTAAGAGGACGTACTCATTTTTACCAACCAACCAACCAACCAACTTAAACTTTCGGAAACTTGTGTCACTCGAAAGCCTTAGATAGCGGACCATAAGACCAAAAACCGCCAACCCCGCTAATTTTAAAAGGTTTATATTTTTATTAAAAAATATTATAGTTTTAATATTATATTTACCTTATAATTATAAAGTAAAAACTTTATAATATAAGCCGTATTTTTATTTTTTATATATTATAATTTTAATATTATATATAGTTTTATAATTAATTTTATAGTTTTATAATTAATTTTATAATTTTATTTTTTATTATATATAATTTTATTATTTTATAATTTTATTATTTTATAATTTTATTATTTAATTATAATAATATATATTTTATAATATATTATAAATATAATAAATAATTTTAAAAATTTAAATATTTTATAAAATATATATATTATAAATTATAAAATATAAATAATATTAATATTATAATATTTAAAAAATAAATATATAAATTTTTAAAATTTATATTATAAAGTTTTAATTTTATAATTATAAAAAAAATATAATATTAAAATTATAATATTTAAAAATAAAAATATAAACCTTTTAAAATTAATAAAATTAACAGTTTTAAGTTTTATAATTTATTTTATTTTAAATAATATAAAATATTAAAATATTAAAATATAATATATCGTTTTTTTATTTTAAAAAAAATTATAATAACATATAAAAAGCTTTGTTATTTTTATTATTTTAATTTATTTAAAAATAAGTTAAATATTAAAAGTTAAAAATTTAAATAAAATAAGGGCTAAAAATTTATTATAACGTTTTAATAACTTAGTTAAATAAATATTTATTAAATAAATATCTATAAGTATTTATAAATATTATTTTTATATATAAAACCTTTTAGCTTTTAATATATTACTATAAGGTATAATAATAAAGCAGTGAGATATTATGTGGTAATACCAAGTAATATACCAGATATATACCAAAGATAAGATCTTCACAGTGCTCCCGCGCAACCATGACGCACATCGTTAGCGTAGGATTACATTGTCTTAGGGCGCAGGCTTGTTTACTAGATTGACTCCAGGGTTGTACGTAATACGTCGGATCCTGAATCCGCTCCTATTTCTGTACCTACCTACCTACCTACCTTAGGTACCTAGGTAAAAATCATTGGAGGACTTGCTCTCGTAGTAGAGCTGGATTTTTCTTGTTTAAAAGCACGTTTGTACGAAACATATCTCCGACTAGTTACCTAACATCTATCGGTACAATCTTTACACCTTCCACTCATCCATAAGCCATGGACGTAACAACCTTCACGGATTCGTATGGCAACAGTACGAGCCCTAATAACCTGGGAATACTTTCATATGGATCAATCATCCGAGCTGTATCGGTAGGCATCATTCAAGCTCATCTTCTCAACTGGACTGACGGAGTGTTAGGCCCGAGGAGTAGATGTCCTGCTTTCCCTCAATACTCGCACTCTTGTTGAGGCTTGGGTGAATATGAACTGGGTAAAATGGCCTATTATAGGTGTTTTGACGCTGTTGTTTACCCGTCTTACATCCACCGCCCGTTTTCGAATCATAATAAACAACAACAACACTAAGGGCAACAGCATGCTACGAGAAGTACCTGTTGTACCCTACTGGATTCCCGGCTTATTCCACGCGCTCGCCTTCTTGGATCCCGCTGAGTTTCTGCTAAAGCTACAGTGATTCATGCTTGTCTGTATTACATAAACTAATACCCTGCAGGAGAAGGTTCAAATCAGATGCACCGGTTCAACTGAGGGCGGGTCCTATCCGACTTTTCTTCTACAGGAATGTCGAAGACATCAAGGCCGTCTTCAGGGCCTCCAAGAGAACAACGAATAAGTCCACTACGCTCTTCGCTCTCCGCAATCTCTTCGACCTTCCCAAAAGTGCTGTTCAGTTCTACTTGGACGATAACTCTGGAATGGGCCAGAGGCCGCGGAAAGGGAGCAACGTAGCGCCAGAAAATAGGATCAATTACCTCATAGCTCTTAATGTCAAGACGTATCTTTCGTCTCATTACCTCGAGGACTTGGATCAAAGATACATGACGGCACTTCTTCATCACCTCGACAGCTTCAACATTACAGATGAGTGGGTCGATTTTCCAGATTTACACTATAAAGCCATCGGTAGAAACAATGGTCGGATCCGAATTTTTCAAGCTAAACCCCAATTTCGTTGATGATCTTTTAGTATTTCAACAGTATATTCCCGACTTCCTGCATCTTCTTCCCAGTTGGCTTATGCCTCGAGCATTTCGGGTGCGGAAGAGACTCCTCCAAAACGTCAAGCAGTGGCACCAGCATGCGCATCGGCATTATGATTGCTCTAGACTTGCTCCCGAAGATCCTAACTGGGAGCCATATTTTGGCTCGAAGCTCATGAGAGCTAGAGAGAACTACTCCCTTAAAACGACGGAAATGACTCCCGACGCGCGAGCTACGGAGGACTTGGGCTTGATATTTGTGTAAGTACCCAGGATGGTCCCTTATTTAATAAGGTTATGACATCTAATAATACGCCAGAGCCACCACAAACATCGTGACTTCGATGTTTTGGTTTATATATGAGGCGCTCAAGGATCGAGACCTCTTGTCACGACTAAATGAAGAGATCTCCGACTGCACCTCCAGCAACGGCACCGACCCCGAAATCAAGAAACTCACAATCCAGCCTCTACTTCAATCGACCTATGCTGAAGTGCTGCGCTTATATGTTGCAATCGCGGCTAGCAGAGTTGCCGAGTATAATGATATCAATGTCGCTGGCTACGTCATTCCCAAAGACAGCTACATGGTCATTTACAGCAGAAGCTCAGCGCTTGACCATGCTGCCTGGGCTCGGGCTGGTAGAACGCTTATCAAGCCGCTGGAGGAGTTTGACGCTGAACGCTTCTTGGTAGACCAGGACTGGGTACGCCCTTCACTAGCGGGCTTCCGGAAACCCGGACACACGCCGGCCAGGGATCCGGACTCGCCCCAGCCCAAGAAGCGATTCACTGTTGAAGGACTTCTAGGTCTCTGGTATCCCTACGGTGGGGGGGACCGCATCTGTCCCGGCCGTCATTATGCCAAGCATCAGATGGTTCTTAGCTTTGCAACGATATTTTCGAAATTTGACCTCGAATTGATCGGCTCCGAGGCAAGCAAGGCGGCGCCGAACATGAGGTACGCTCCATTCGGTGCCCTTCCTCCAGTAGGAAAGATACCCTTCCGCATAAAGAAAAAAGCCGCAATATAAAGGAAATATTCGGGTAACTGCAACAGAGAGTGTTCGGCTTGGTAAAGTGTGCTGGATTTCCTACAGATTTCTTAAACATGGATAACCTGTCTTATGAATCTGTAACGTTGGCGATTAGCTTGTTTCTCATTTACGAAATATGAATTCGATAGATGGGGGTTTCCCAGCGGCGATATTGATGCCCCTGGAGGGTTTTGCTTTGACTGTGGATAGGGCCGTTGCTGCTAAATGTAGTGAATGTCATAAACTACGTGACAACTCTGGTGACGACCAAGACCTATCTATACGAGTGTATTGCTTGCCGTAAACCAGGCTGGCTAGGCTTGATATCTCCGGATCAAAAGTGACTCACGCTGAGATGTCAAGCCTGAGTAAAGCGGTAAAAGATAGTGTAAAAGGTAAGGGGTCGGCGAGGGTAATTTTCAGGTAATGTAACATGATATGTTCTCCCGATTAATCAGGTCTTAACCTGCACATCAATTCTCAACCAATAATTCATGAGCTCTAAATGAAGACACGTACATCACATTAGGGTTCAACGGCCCCCGTATTACAAGAAGCAGGTTTCAACACAAGATCAGATTATATGGCGGGACGAATGGATGTAGAGCACCAATGAAATATATTGATCTATGTTAGAAAATGGATATACCGGAAATGACAGTGCGGACTCCTTCTATCAACACCTAACCAGTGAAAAAATGCATTTAACAAGAGCAAAGCAGTACCCCCCGGACATCTACCAGATTTGACTTGGAGGGAGGTCCCTAGTGCTTCCTGCACTTACTATTGGCCGAAGTCGAAGCCAAGGACGAGACCGAGGCAGCCTAGATTGAGCTGCTGCTGGGCGCGCCGGTCGGGGCCGTGCCGTTGGGAGGGGCACCGCCGGGACCGCCGGCGCCAGAGTCAGGGTTCGCAACACCTCCCTCCTCGTAGTAGAAGGCAGCGGGGGTGATGGACTGGGACTCGGTAGCATTGATGCCGAACGCGACCCAGGCGAAGATGCCGTCGGTAATGTCCTCGCCCAGGTAGGTATACTCGAAGAAGGGATCCACGCCGTCGGTGGCGACCTCGTCACTCAGGATACCGTCCTCCGCATTCACGGTGAGCTCCTGGGTGTTGGTGTTGTAGGGCTCGGTGAGTTCGACGGCGTCGATCAGGTCTTGGTCGAAGAAGGCCTGGCCGACGTGGCTGGCGCTGACGTTGTTGCCGAGCGTCTGGTTGGCAAGGAGGACGGCGTTCTGGTGAACCATGATGTGGATGTGAGTAGCGCGGCCCGTGTAGTGACCGGGGAAGATGGATTCGAATTGGGCAACGCCATCGGAGTCGGTCTTTTGAATGCCGCGCAGCCAAGTGTTATCGATGTTGGTCTCGTCTGAGGAGTCGCCATTGCCGCTTGCCACGATACCGCCGTAAACTCCAGTAGCATTGCAGTGCCACATCTCAACGTAAACATCAGTTACGGGCTCACAGGTGTTGACGTCGATAACCTGGTAGTCGAGGATCGTATCGAGACCGGCTTGGTCCTCAATAACGTTTTCCTTGACGTACTCGCCGCCGACATCTAGATTCCATCGTCAGCAATTACGGTCTGCCGTCGTAGCGGGAGTCCTTACAGTAAGGTCCTTGCGTAACCTCGGGGGTTAAGAGGCAGGAGTTGTAGCCGGCAAACAGGGTAGCGGCGTCGGTGTTCGTTGTGTAGCCGAGGTCTGTAGAGTTGTGGTCGGTGGCCAAGACAGAGTCGAGGTCGCGCTTCTTGTTCAAGCCCCCTATAAATTGGTTAATATGGTTATACTTCGACGTCTCAGTTAAGAAGACCAATA
Source organism: Hypoxylon rubiginosum (assembly GCA_902806565.1). Classification (NCBI taxonomy): domain Eukaryota; kingdom Fungi; phylum Ascomycota; class Sordariomycetes; order Xylariales; family Hypoxylaceae; genus Hypoxylon; species Hypoxylon rubiginosum. The sequence goes on along the minus strand of CADCXA010000069.1, from coordinate 367,217 downwards.
TCGGGACTTACTCTTGGCTCGTGCCTTCTCCAGCAGAGCAACTCGGCGTGCTACGTTGCGCTTGTCGACGCCGCGTGCCTTTAGCTTAGATGCGCAGTGGCCGAGGTTGGTGCGCTTGACGGTGCTAAGAAAGTCGCGACGCTCCTTGATCTCCTGGGTAATGTCGTGGCCCGGGTGAGCTACGGCGGAGCCGGCCAACAGGACCAGGCCGGAGACGACGGATGTAGTGAAACGCATTTTGGTGGTTGGTATATATACTGATGAATGAAGGATAGACTTGATAACGAAGGAAGTCAAAGAAAAGCTGTTCTCAAAGTGAAGGAATGCAAACTGGTGCTGGTGCCTTCCAAAAGAGAATAGAAGAGGATCGAGGCCATCGGCTACTTATACTACTGCCTCTCATCTTGAGATTGCCACCATGCTTGCGCGCTTCGTGTGGTATTCTCTTCAACTTGTGGGTCAAGATTCATCATCGTGAGTTCTTGGCAGCCGAAGATTACGTGTGCGACGAGTTCATAATAGGCACGTTGCTACTGGTCGCCGTCGTTCGGCACAGGGGTTGAACCCACAGAAGCCCGACCAGCAAGTAGGTACCAACCTGGCAGCCCTGGGACCTGGGAGAGGCTGATGCTGCGGTAGAGGCGGCACTTGTTCCAAAAAGGGGAGCCGCCCGCGATGGGGCCGGTGTGGGGCCGGTATTCGTAGTCCTCAAACCCCAGGACTAGCGGCTGAGCTAGGCTCGTGGGTCGAAGCTGTCGTAGTGTAGCAACTGCCGGCTCGGCTTCTACCAATGGGGACTTTTGCATATGTCAGTCGATCAGGGGAAACAAGCTGAATTGCCTCGTCTACCTGGTCTACCTTGGGTGGCCAGCGGGGCTGGTTGACGTCTACCCTTGAGAACCAGCATAAGTAGTGCCTCTACGCTTATCCAGTATTTGATCTAGAAGCAATCCAAGTAGGGGTCGACAACATAAACAATGTGTGGATATCAATTGGTGATGTGGAGGATTAGACGCGCGTAATAACCCCTTAACTTGTCGGGACACCAATCAGATCCCTCCCTTTTGAAATTCGCACACGCATTAATAGTGAACACTGCAATCATCTAATTTGGCAGCGTCTCATTATGCAGAGGAAACCAAACAAACTATTTTCGTAGTGTATTTCAGCTTATAATTATCCCAAGTCGCAAGGCAAGTTTCAATACCCCAGCAGAACACGTTAGGCCTAGAAGGACTTAAGACGCAGATCCCCCTAGCTTTTCTAATGCGTTGGCTTGGCACGCGATAATTACAGACGAGTCTTTGACTTTTTAGTTATTTGCTAAGTGGCTGGCGCTGAGGTCTCCCCAGGTTGCTTCTAGCTGAGAGTACTATTGTACATGTGTCAACGAAAAACGTAACTAGGTACAGATTCACTGCCATCAGATGACGACTTAATCGCCATAGATTTCGACTAGGTCTTTCTGGTTTGAACTATTGGCTGACCCTATTCGTGACACGCGGCTGTTCCAAGAATAAGGCTAGAAAGAAAGGGGGAAATGACACTATATCGAATGAAGTTCCAAAGTTGATATATCACCAACCTGCATGACGATTTACGCTGTGCCTCAGACGGCTCGTCGTGCCCCATGTTAGAGTACAACATGTATCCGATTTCTAACAACCATCGACGAATATTAGGATATCATGCTATCTTACACCTTGATCGGTTAAGCCAGGTAAGAGTGTCTGGTGAGGTGTAGTATGGGGAGCATATTTCAAGAGCTGCCGGAGCAACCATAGTGAAGATACAGAGACTCAGGAACCGAAACCACCACCAACTAAGCAGGTTAAAGGGAACATTCGCAGCAAATTCTGTTTCAATGCCTCTCGCTAGCTCTCTATACTGGAGCTAAAATCCATTCGGTCACATAATACCGTCACTATGGAACTGTTGACTACCTAATCTGTGTAAAGACTCCTTATTTTCACATGCCACACAGTATGCCCAACATCTATTAAAATATCCCGAAACAGATGGGCTGATTCACAAACGAAGCTATCATACCTACAGAGACACCGAGGCTAAGGGTTGAGAGATCACCTTTGACCTATTTTTGTACGGTTATTGTCTCTTCTAAAGAGTTCGTCATCTCCTTGTTCTTTCCATTTCTTCTCCCAAATCTTCAAATGATCTCCTTACAGAGATCGTAGAAGTGAATCCGAAATTGGTTAATAAGCTTACACGCGCAGTAATATGGGCATTTATAGCAATTTATTAAGATAAAACGCCTCCTGTAGAACCATTGGCTTTCCTGGCTATCTTGAATACCCCCGAGTGGTTACTGAACCCGCAGATCCAACATCTAGAGCTTCAAGTCCACTCTATTCGGGACTGAGACAGGTAGGTAATCTATTTACCCTCGCGTCACACATCTCAAGAACCCGGATCAATGCCGCGTCCCATGTCGATAGAAACCCATCAAACACGAGTTGCAGCTTGTCCAGAAAGTCTCGTCAGTTCGAAATCACATGCAGCTGCTGACTTGATTCTTGGGACTCGCCAACTACCGTGTCAATAGTACTGCCGTATCACTATCAACGTCAGAGTTGACCACCGGTTGGCCTCGCCAACAAGCTGACGTAGGTTACTAACCCGTAGTCCTTGTCAGAATCGTAAACCGCCCGTGGAGCTTCGAGAAATCAACCACGTCCTCTCTCAGCTCCTACACCTCCATCTCCAGTTCGGCTCCTCCTCCCTATTCAGTGAGTACGCCTGCGGGCGGATTTGTAGTTGAGCTGCCGTCCTCGTTTCTTTGGGAGATTGTCTTATGATGCGTAGGCATTCAGCGGACCGAACGCCATTAAGACAGCAGCGTATCATAAAGGACGACTGATTGAGCCTCTTATCGATTCGAGTCTCTGGAGATGTGCTTAGGCATAGACACACGGCGAGGTCATAATCATTAGCGAAATAAATATAATTCCACCTTAGAGTCGATCATTCAAGTAAGCTAATGGGAAAGCACATAATTTATCGGTACGCTTCTTGATGGCTATACAAGCTCTGTAGCATGTCAATAGGGGTTAATGACGGTGGGACTGCATATTTACGACAATGAAGAAGCGTGGAAATGAATATTCCTCCCCAAACCTGCCAGTACACGGTATTGTTCACGGATGCCGTATCCTACAGTATCATATCTCTACCCCAGGGCAATTTTTTCTATACAGTTTATACATTGTTCCTTTTTTGGTATTTTGCTCCGTGGCCATATACTGCCGCATTTACGGAGTGGTAGGGGGGGGACGCAGTTACTTATAAATTTACCAATGGGCGGTTGTAAGCAGGTAAATACCGGAATCTGGGAGTAGCGCAATTATTTTCGGGACTCTCTAACCAGCGGTTAAATCAAATTAATCGTATAATTGGTTTAATTAATAATTAACTTGGTTTAAACTGGTAAATTAAGAAATTTTAAAAATTTAATTAGTTTAATTAAAAAATTTTTTTAATTAATTACGTAATAAGTTAAAAAAAGCTATAGCGGCTTTATTTATTACTTAATTTAAAAATATTTAATAAATATAATTTATTATAAAACTTAATAAAAATTATAATAATTTTTAATATTTTTAAAGGCTTTTATTTTTTAATATAAGTTTTAAAATTTATAAATTTTTTTTATTAATTAAATATATATAAATACCTAAATATATATTAAACTAGTTATAAATATTTTTAGTTAATTATATATTATTTATATATTTAATTTAACTTTATTTAATCTAAATAAAAGTCTTTTAATTAATTTGATTAAATTGATTTAACCGCTGTCTCTAACCCGAATTCATAATGCCTCCGGTGGAAACTCGTTCTGCCGCCAGGGCCGTGGCATTCTGCCGGCCTGCCGTGTTCCTGGATGGGCCACGGCGCAACCGAGCTCCGTCTCTATGATTGGGTTACGGGAAATTACTCCCCAGTCGTAACTTGGAATATTACAACATCGTACTTTGTGACGCTAGATTTGAGCTGTCCCGAGATATTAAGTTGCAATGCGGCCCCTATCCGGCTACGGCGTGCCCCAGGGTCTAGGCATCGCCTCGAGCCTAAGAACTTAGCCCAGCTAAGCGCATACAAAGACACCTACATCCCTAGGTATATATGGAGGCATCGGCACGATATTTTGACCTTGTCGTCACCAGCAATTCTCTTATCCTAAAGGCTCTTTGCTCCCACCCCTATCACGATGTTTGCTACATCCGCTATTCTCGCACTCGCGTTATTGGCAGACAGCGCCCTTGCGGCGTTCGGTCTTACTACCACGAGCAGTAGATATAAGGTTAGTCAACGCAATAGCTCTCGTGTTCCGTCAAGTATCTAACCAGGTATTGGCGCGGTAGGTGGACACGAACGGTGGTCTAGTTTTCGAAGTCAACAGGTTATAATCACTTCCTACCGGTGCATGTATAATGAAGCTAACCGACAGCAGAGCGAACGGAGATGTTACAAGTCTACTGTTCAATGGTGTCGAGTACCAAGGCACGAGTAAAGCATCTGGTATAAACTCCGGGCTTGGGACTTCGACGGTGTCTGCAGAAACGATCAACAATAAATACATCAAGATCACGGCCAAGTCGAATTCGCTGCCAGTGACTCACTACTATGTAGCCAAGCCAGACGACCCGACGATCTATATGGCAACCTACATTACCGGCGAGGTTGACCCGGGCGAACTTCGATGGCTTGCGCGGTTGCGTCAAACGAATGTGCCAACGGGCGTGCACGGTGATGTTGGCAACACCATTGGCTGCACCGCATTCGAGGGCAAGGACACGTTCCGATGCTCTAATGGGCAGACCCGATGTAAGATGTACACGTCGGATCGATTTATAGATGATCAAATACACGGCGTAGCTGGATCTGTAAGTAATTCGACTACGACTGTCTCTAAAGTGAATGTTTACCTGATTTAGGTACTGGGCTAATCCGTTTTCTTAGAATGTCGCTGTGTGGATGATTATGCCTGGAACTGCGTACGAGACCTCGGCCAGTGGCCCCTTCATGCGTGATATCAATAGCCAGACCGGTAGCGACCAGGAGCTTTACTGGTACATGAACAGCGGTCATGTCCGAACCGAAGCCTGGCGATTCGGGCTGATGGGACCTTACGCTATGAAATTCACGTAAGTCCCTACATTTATCCAAAGGAAAAAAAACTCTCATCGGATATTCGGTAGTTAACATGGTCCAACAGTAAGGGAGAGAAGCCTTCTGCAGACTTGGACACTTCTTTCTTCGGTGATCTCAGCATCCAGGGATACGTCCCGGCGAATCAGCGTGGCACCGTTTCCGGCTCGGCCACTGGTGTTCCGAGCGACTTTGAAGCCGTCGTCCATTGGTACAACAATCAGGCCCAGTACTGGACCAAAGCTAGCGGCGGGACCTTCAAATCGCCTTTGATGAAGTCTGGAACATACACCATGAAGTTATACAAGGGCGAGTATGAAGTAGCCAAGGATACGGTAACCGTCACGGCCGGAAGTAACACGGCTAAGAGTATCGCATCGACAGAGCCGAATCCTTCGATCGTGTGGCGGATCGGTAACTTTGACGGGCGACCCCAAGAGTTGAGGAATGGAGATAAGATTGAAAGAATGCATCCTAGCGATACCCGCATGGGGTCCTGGGGAGGGACTTTCACGGTAGGCCAGTCATCTGCAGGCGACTTTCCCATGGCCCTCTTCTCGAAAGTTGGTGGCAGTGTCAAAGTGAATTTCAATCTCGCCTCTAACCAAGTCCGAGATCTCACTTTGAGAGTTGGAACGACGCTCTCGTTCAAAGGAGGCCGTCCATCCGTGGCGATAGGCAGTTGGACTGGAAAAGATCCAGGTGCTCCAGTAAGTTATCATCAATGTGTGCCATACAACTTTCGTCGCGAAGCTAAACCAGTATATAGACGCTCATCGACTCTCGCGGCGTGACTCGTGGGGCATATCGCGGATACGGAGAGACCTACACCTGGACAGTTCCCGCCAGCGCGTTGAAAAGCGGACAGAATACTCTAACTCTTGGGGTATACGGTAGTGGCGATCAGGAGTTCTTGAGTGCAAACTACATCGTGGATGCCGTCGAACTTCAAGGTCCAGCAGCAAGTTAATTTCATTCCGGAAAAGAAAAATAAAAAGAAAATTGGCGGCTTGGTTCGAACAGCATAGGCTATTGATTATATGCGTACCTGGCTGCCTGGATAAGCGATCCTAATTCAAGGGGAACTGTACGAAACTGTTGATAGGGCTATACCGATGATGTTTCTGTCGAGACTGCTAAGTATTCAAAATGAGGAAATGGCGAAAATATTTGTATGCAAGTATTCAACTGATAACCTTTACTTCATGCCTAGATCGTGAATTCCTAGGTACCAGGTAGGTACCTATGTAGGAGGCGGTTCCCATCTCATAAACTCCGTTACCCAAAGACAGCCACACAAGACAGGAACCAATGCCACCAGGATCCACCAAAGCTCGAGGGTAAGACGCGAACGGAGCCATCGCTTAACCCGCGCGACGAGCCGGCGTCGATGTGCACACCGGCTCGTCCCGTAGACGAGACATCCTAAGCCGGGTCGGGATTCGCATTCGATGTGCTCACGACGTCGTTGCATAAGAAGCCTATAGGCGCAAGCTTAGTCGCGTCGGAACATTCAATGTTGCTGCCCTGACATCCGAGCCACAGGGTGTGAGGGACAGGACGGAATACTTACCTGACACTACCCCTACAGAACTTCAGATCGCTTCCCAGGTCGCAGCAGCGGTCATTCGGACATTCCAAATGCAAGCTCCGTCGCTCGATCAACCAATCCACCTTGAGCTCGAGGCCGGTGTCGACAAGCGAGTGGAAATATCTGTTGGTATGTTTAAGGGATAGAGCGTCGGGGTAGATGAGTTGCTGGCTGATGAGGAGGTGCAATTCAGGAGGTAGGTCCCGAAAACCGGTTGGTTTTTTCTGAGGGATCCGAGTTATGAGCTCCTCACCGGGCATCTTGACAGAAATCCCTTGGGATGCGCGAACGTGACTGATAATGTTCATAATTGAAATTATTGAAATTGAAATGATAATATTATGATGCCATTCCTAAATGGGTAGTGAGCGTAAAGGCAAAGGCGACTCTACCGACTTAAGCTATTGTATTGAATATTGTATTGAATCACGATGCGAATCTTTGGTTGTTTTGTATTCCTCTGCTGCCTAAGAGGTACATAGTAGGTGACCCATTTGTGTCCTCAAGTTGGAGCCTACACGTAGTGCGATGAGACGAATCTCATGCCCGGGAAAGGGGAAAAGGGGGAAAGGGGGAAAAGACTGCTAAGCTTGAAAGTACGTACGTACGTAACTTGCTGCGCAAACCGGCTTATCGTAGAACCCGTCCTCTTCAAAGATGGTATATTTGTTAGGATTGGTAACTGTGAAGGCCGGACTCGTGTTGAATAGCCAAATGGACCGTGATATAGAGCTACCTAGGGACCTAGGGACCTACCTAGGTATTCTCGGTGCCTAAATGTGGCTTTTGTTTCCCCCCACCACAGTAAACTAACAGCTAACAGCTAACAGCTAACAGCTAACAGGCTGATGAGCAGCATGTGACAGCGCGTGTGACAGCGGGGGTTTAGCGCGTCGAGGACCTAGATTCCGAGTCTGTCGCATTTCCAGTTTCCCACTTCTCTTCTAGGCATCTTTTGTATCCATTTCCCTCCGTCATGTCCAGCCTACAACACGCTCGCAAGAGTCAATCATGACTCGTATTTATTACCTTTCCACACTCGATTGCCTATATATGGACAGCAGCGTACCTACGCTGACTACTAATCTATCTCCCCGCGCATCATCCAGTAGACTACGCCTAGCATAGCGTGATGCTTTGCTAACCGGCTTCACATGGCCTCCTCCGTTGCTCCCATATTGGACCGACATAGCTCTGGCGAGAGCGACTATGGATCTGACTTCTCAGTAGGAGAGGAGGATATTGTAAATCAACTCCTCGAAGACCTCGGAAGCAAAACAGCCTCGCCGACCAATCCCACCAGCACTTCAACGAGTCCTACACAATCTCTTGATACCCAAGATCGCCGTCATGCTCCGGATCCGCGCAACCGCTTCGAGAATTATCTACCAGGAAAGGCCAAAGTTACCGCTGTACCACCCACGACCATCCAGCCGGTCGCGCCTACGCCGCTATCTATACCAATACCATTCAGTGACGTTCAGTACCCGGATAGTAAGTCCCTTACAGCCAACGCGTATTGCGCGACACGTCTAACTAACTAGCAGCGTTTAGTTAGCCATGCTCTCCCTAGTGCACAATCCGAAGCCCCTCCGGGTCTCAGATCGGAACCGGCCGAGTCTTGGAAGGACTCCCGATCTCCTCTCCAACGTTTTCGTTCCTTTCCGAAGAAACCCCTCACAGTTTCGGACTTGGCCTCCGGTGCCTGGTGCGAGTTGCAATACTGGTACACGCTCACCCTGCTTCCCGGCGGAAGGAAGACGAGGACTGCAGCAATGCGAGGTGGCACCCGCGTTCATCAAACCTTGGAGGATGAGGTACACACCACGGTCCAGGTCAACATAGCTACCAAGGAGGAGGCATTTGCGCTGCGTCTGTGGAACGTCATCCAAGGTTTACGCACACTTCGCGACACGGGCATGACTAGAGAACTCGAAGTATGGGGAATGGTCGAAGGCCAAATTATCAACGGCATCATTGACGAAGTGAGCGACGAAAGCCCTAATGCTGCCTTCGAGCAGGAGCTTAACCTATCGCAATTGTCCCAAGGTTTCTCTGCAACCCATTCAGATCAGCAGGCGCCCATTACAGATTATTTGGCACCGGATGGCAAGAGATTCTACTTGACTGACGTCAAAACTCGGGGATCAGATAGGCTACCCACTGGCGCGGCTCTTCGGCCTGCCAGGGTTCAGCTATTCCTATATCATCGGCTTCTAGGAGATATGGCTTCCCGTGTGGTGGACTTTACTGTCATATTGGACCGATACGGCCTCAGAGCAGATGCTTTGTTTTCCGACGCCTTTATGGCCCAGATAGGTAATCTCCATGATGAAATATTTTACGATGCTGACTCGGACATCGGAGAGTCAGCGTCAAATCCTCGCTCCCCCCGCACCGGGCGCGATACTACCGAATCGCTAGACACGATGCCAAGTCGGTCATCCGAAATACCACCTCCGCAAGATTTGATTAGGTATCGATCCATTGCGCAGATACTTCCACTGCTGCAGTCCGAGCTGCGAGAGGCATTCCCGCGAGGCCCGGCGTCACTAGGGAACCTACTCGCCGTTCAGTATCGCCACAGGGATGATGGCCGTATTCTCGGGAATAACGCGTTTCCTAACGACCCTGAAGCGCTGGATGCATATATTAAACAGAACCTGCAGTGGTGGCGTGGAGAGAGGGATGCCGACGGCGTCTCTATCGAAGAAGCGTACAAATGCCGATCCTGCGAGTTTGCGGAGAGCTGTCAATGGCGGAAGGACAGAGAAGCCGAGTTCCTGCAGAAGAAACGAAGCACCACTCGTGTCCGGAGTTGAAGTATCAGTGCTTGCGGCGACTCGATTCTTGAAGCTTGTCTCCGCAGTTTTGCGAACTGAACGGGTTGGGCATTATTCTGCTTCGTCTAGACTACACGCGCGTCGTGCTTCGAATAGACAATTGAGGGGTATGATGGATAATGCTATAATGTCCCTGTAGCTAGTACTAGTGCTTCAATTACCATGTACTCGGGTGCGGTCCAATGTGCGGGACGAAGCTGTCGCGCGGTCGGCATGGTACAGCTTAGATCTGGCCGGTTGGGATCACAACTAGCATCGACAAGCTGGCCTGCTAACGGGATATTACCTAGATAGACTGTTCCATCTTTGAGCTAAATACCTAGCTTATGTACTGGCTATAGCGGTCGACCAAGTGGAGCGCAGCCGAGATCTTTCAAGGCTGACGGGAGCTGATCATATTGATATTAACGCCGCCAGACCTTCTATGGATTGTGACTTGAAGAGGTGACGCAATATGGCTGTAACGGGTTTATGCTACCTACGTTGGACGATATTTCTCAGTCAAGGTATCCCTTTTTTTTCTCTCTTTAGCATGACGATGAGAACTTGACTGTCTACTCTTCGAAATAGCATTGGTTAGTCGCCTAACACAAAATCTATTACCACGATCGTTACCCCAAAAAAGCCCAGGCAGTTCGTCAGGCCCTGGTATATGTCTGTACGCTGGCTTTCTAAAATGTCAGCAGCTCGGTAGCAGTAGAGGCGGATTCAACTCATGCACCATGGCCGCCTGTGTCACTGAGAACAGTCACCATTAAGTGACCTATCGCTGTGGTGTCTGAATGAGGACATATCGATAAAATCAGGTGATCTAAAGATAATCGATAAAGGTCGTGTGAGATATGTGCTAGTGTTACCCGAGCCTGGAATGTGATTCTTAAAAACGACAGACCTTTTGATCAATGAGAATAATCACACTTATTTAATAATAACTTGTACTATTTTCTTCATTTTCATTAAAGCCATCGGTACATTTGTACATGAGCCAAACAATTAGTCCTACATGTACGGAATATGCAAATACGAGGATCTCTTGATAATAATCCCTGCCACTATCCTGGGTTAGACCAGGCAGCCAGTTTGCCAGGTACCTACCTCGAACTCGAACGTAAGAGATACATAAAATAGGAATGCCTAATAAGGGGGACATTCTAGAAGAGGCTTAACGCTGGCATGGCAGCATGGATAACATCCTCTCATCCCATACCATATCCAAGACTATGTATTTAGTACTTGGTCAGCTCTCTCGTTATTAAATCGGACGCCCCCTTCAAATCGCTGTAATGAGTTACAATCCTGCCAAACTCTAGCGTATTGTGGCGAAGGATTCGACCAATACTTGCTAATGCCTCGCCCCATTGGTGTGTCATGCAAGCTGCCTAGCAGCCTAGCAGCCTAGCTAGCAAACTACATAGGTAGCATCCGTTGCGTTCTGTGCGTTGCTGGTTGCAACAGTCGGTAAATGATAAACTTGGGACGGGGATAAGAGTGGGTGAGGGTGAGTGGATGGCAGGATGCTTAGGGGCTGAGGGGATACCGTAATAATTACATACCTACAGGGGGCAAGGGGCCTGTATCGACAAAGTCGCAGTCGTAGTCGCAGGCGCAGTCGCGTTAATGGAGAACCTCTCTCGCTTCTGCTTCTGCTTCTGCTTCTACCTATGTAAATTTTCGTATCGTTAATCCACATAGATTTCGAGCATAGTAGCCTTTCTTTTGCTTTGTTTAGCCTCTCATCAATTCGCCCCTTTCGACCTACCAGCCTGCTCGATTAATACGATTAATATCTCTTACCTCGTAGTCACACTTGCGTCGCAGCCATCGCCATGAGGCGTGCCCGATCCATCTCGTGAAGAATCGGTCGAGGAAGTGAGCAAAGAAATTTCCCGTAAAGCGGTGCGGTGCGCTCCTCCCGGCGACGCTCAATGTTGGGCAACCGCAGTCCTCGCGACTGGCTGGCCAGCCTTCCAGACAGTCGTATATGCTCCCTGCGATGGCAATCTATCCTTCGATATGCCGCCGTCGCCTTCGTCGTCTCCATAACCTTGTCCGGCATCTTCCTATTCCGTCGCCCAGAGGGGTTCCTCCGCCAGAGCGGCTCGCATTACTTCGAATACTTCTGGAATCAGACCGCGGCGGACCATCCTATCGACCAGCTGATTAGCGACGCGCACACCTTCCACGAAAACTTGCTTACGCAGCGGAGCCTCGACCTCCCCACGGCCGCCGCCCGGTATCGCGACCGACGGGGCCGACACCCGCCTCCGGGCTTCGACGCCTGGTTCAAGTACGCGGCAGAACACGATGCGATCATAGTAGAGTCCTTCTTCGATCGAATTTACGCCGACGTAGCGCCGTTTTGGGGGCTCGACCCTCGCACAACGGCCGAGAGGGCGGCGTCGTGGGACTACGTAGTTCGCGTACGTAACGGTGTCGCCAACGGTACGGGCGACACGTCGGGCAAGGTTCCATGGTTACAGCTCTGGACTAGCCTGGTCGGTGAGGCGGCGCCGTGGCTGCCGGACGTGGATATGCCGATCAACTACATGGACGAGTCCCGATTGATAGTTCCGTGGGAAGACGTGATGAGTCTCGTGGAGAAAGAGCAGAAGAGCCAGGCGCTGAAGCCGGCGGAAGAGGTGATAACAAAATATAGCGGCCTAGCTCAGGTCGACGCCGACATTGCAGCCAAAGGCGACGGTGTCGAACCTTATAAGCCCAAATGGTTGGGAGGAAACTACTGGGAACTTACACAAGCCGCGTGCCCACCCGATTCTCCCTCGCGTAACGCTACACCAATCCAAAACTTTGAGGAGTTACCAGTCTTCCCGGACTCGAACCCCGAGTACTCGTACAAAGGCTACGTCCGTAATTTTACCGCAGCCATGAATCCCTGCACCCAGCCACATCTCCGCGGTCTTCACGGTACATTTATCGAGCCTCTAACAATGGCCACGAGCAAGGAGCTCATCCCTCTATTTGGCGGATGTAAGCTGGCCGTAAACAACGAGATCCTCATTCCCGGAGCCATGTATTTAACAGACGACCCCTTCTATTCCGGAGGGAACACGCACGGCCCGCCTTGGAAGCAGAAGATCGACGGCGTCATATGGCGCGGTGTCGCTTCCGGGGGCCGCAACAAGAAGGAGAACTGGGTGCATTTCCAGCGCCACCGTCTTATCGAGATGCTCAACGGTACTACCGTTTCCGGCATGGAGGAAAATAGCTCCCGGGCCATGACTTTCGAGATGCCCCCCGTCGAGAAGTATGATTTCCCGCGGAGGCGAGAGGGAACTATCGGCACTTGGCTGGAAGAACATAGCGACGCCGGGTTCGTCAACTTCCTCTGCTTCCCGGCAGACAATTGCGCCTACGTCGAGCCCTACCTCTCCCGGGTCGAAAGCGTGCCCATGATGGAACAATACAAGTACAAATTCATGCCCGACGTGGATGGCAATAGTTTCAGCGCCAGGTTTAGGGGTTTCCTCCTCTCGACCTCGCTCCCCCTCAAAGCTACCGTCTACGCGGAATGGCACGACGACCGCCTCGTACCGTGGCTACATTTTGCGCCTATGGACAATACCTTTCAGGATTTATACGCTATTCTCGACTACTTTACCAGAGATAAAAAGGGGGACAAGTCGGCTCAATTTATCGCCGAAGAAGGCCGGTCGTGGGGCGCGAAAGTTCTCAGGAGAGAAGACATGCTGCTATATGTCTGGAGATTACTCCTCGAATTTGCACGTGTATGTGACGAGAAACGGGACATGCTTGGCTATATAGACGATTTAAGATCAGCGTAATGAGTACCACATACTTCTTTTTTTTTATCCACCGTTGTATTCTCCTATTATTAGCTAATTCACATGCGATCAACATCCGAGCGGAACATCACCACCCTCGTTAGGTGATCATATCTCCAACTTACGAAGCCCACTGTGGCGGTCTCGGTCTGAGTCTAGTTAGCTCGAGTAGCCGAGCACGTAACACGGTTTATAGGGGTTCTACCTAGGTAATCACCAACTCTGTTTCATACTCGAACGACGTTATACTGGTAGCGAGACGGTGTGACGTGTCGTAGGTGGTATACATGACGTGCACTGTAACTTCGTCACAAATCAGGCACGTCCTCCATCCACCGTTAAACGCCAGCATCTAGTAAACTGGAAGCCTTGGACCCTGACTGATCTCAGGTACATAAAGTGGAGCCTTATCGGCGTTAAGTGCACAAAGCCGATGGCGTAGGTGATAGTTACCGTATACGGGGAAGGTATTGGAGGTGGCGCCAATGTGTAAAAGCAGTTTCAAGTCTCCAAGGTTAGACGACTGCCGGCGAGACATCTTAGAAGCATCTCAGAAGCAAGGAAGCAACGAAACAACGAAACAACGAAACAACGAAACAACGAAACATGTCTGACTATACGCTGCCGCTTTCTGGCAAAACCGCCATAGTGACTGGAGCATCTCGAGGCATCGGGGAAGGGATCGCGGTTGAACTTGCTCGTCGAGGGGCAACGGTACGTTTCCCTCTTCGCAGATTTCTGCGTCATTATCGGCCCGTAACTCATCGAGTCGATAAATATCTAGGTACTTCTTTCGTACGTGTCACCAAGCAGCCAGGCCCGTATTCAAAACGTCTGCCAAACCATAGAGTCGCTCCCCCACAAGCCGCGTGTATACGCCTACCGAGCCGACCTTAGCACGCCTGACGGGCCTCAGTTGCTCATCGACGCCCTCGTCGAATGGAGTAAAGGCGAGCTCAGAGTGGACATACTTGTCAACAATGCCGGGGTAGAAAAGGTGAAGTCGCTGGCGGAGCAGACGATCGATGATTTCAGCGACGTCTACAACCTAAACGTGCGCGGCCCGATACTCCTAACCAAGGCGGTCCTCCCGTACCTGAACAGCAACGGGCGTATCATCAACCTGGGCTCGGCTGGTGGGAGATCGGGTCTCAAGGACCTCAGCCTCTACTGCTCTTCCAAAGCAGCGCTCGAGGGCCTGACCCGATGCTGGGCTACCGAGCTGGGCGGCAACGGGACGACGGTCAACTGCGTGAGCCCGGGCCCCGTGCAGAGCGACATGCTCGACAACATACCGAAGGACCTCGTGGAGAGGATGAGAGCCCAGACGCCAGTCGAGAACAGACTCGGCACGGTTGCCGAGATTGCAAACGTAGTAGCCAGCTTGGCCGGTAAGGATGGCGCTTGGATTACCGGACAAGCCATCAGCGCGACTGGAGTAAGTCAGCTTATTATTTTCTGTACAGTTCCTTACGCTTCGTTCCCCTTGCTAACCGCGTGTCTTCTAAGGGATGGGCTATGTTCTAAATTAGCCAAACTACTGCTTTATACTCCCCACCGGACAGACCACCCGTCTTCCGGGATGGGGACTTTATAAAGTAGGATCATTCCCGTCACTTACCAGACTACGATTGTTACGTGGGTAGTTACGTGGGTACCTACATTGCAGAATTGTGTAGAGAATCAAAATGCACGTCTTCTTCCCCCTATCGGAATAGCGTCGTAGGAAACGCACCCCAATACACACCTCTTAACCAACGCTGAATGATGGCATACACTTTTGCAAATACGCAGGTACTGACAGTCACCCACATAAGTCATACCGTAGGCTTGATTTCCAGCGCCATTCTGCCTATTCAGCATCAGTTACGTCAATTTCATCGGTGCCTCATCGCTTTATATCTCTCATGTGAATCCTGCTGTTAAGAATCGACACAGTGGGGACTGACAAATCACTTTCAATATTAAGTTCCGTATTAGTTGGATTGTTGAATTAGCTCTGCATGAGCAAGGTCTAATATCCTTGGAAATGTCGCCGAGGTGTTTGTAAATGTCTGCGCTGACAAATACGTCAACTACCTACCTGGTAAGTACGTAACATTCTATTGCTTACAAACAGGGTCGTTCGTTGTGTGGAGTGGGGAATGAGGGAATGGCCTATACCTAGGAGGAGGTAGGCATCTTACGACCAGGGCTCTTGTATAAAAGGGACGTCGAAAACTCCAATTGCAACTTCTGACTCTGATAGGAGCCAACTAGTCTCCTTTCATTTACATACCCAATACTATTCAGTCGACTCTAACACAAAAGTCTACTAGATATGGCTCCAACGATCAAGGTTGGCATAGTCGGTGCCACAGGCAAAACAGGCAGGTCGGTCGTAAACGGGTTGTTGGCGTCTGAAACGGACTTTGTTAGGCCCCCTTTTCTACATGCACATCGTCCCCATCTCCAAAGCTAACATCCGGTCTCTCAGAGTATCACCGCCCTTGCACGTCCGTCTTCTATCGACAGCGCCGCCAACGCCGAGCTCAAAGGCCGCGGCATTCACGTCGTCGCGGCAGACTTGACAGGTCCGAAGGAGGATCTCGTCAAAGTCCTGGCGGGCATAGACGTTGTGATATCGTGCATCGTCTTTTCGAGTCTGGAGGATCAAATACCTCTCGCCGAAGCAGCGAAGCAGGCCGGCGTAGGGAGATTTGTGCCTTGTGATTTTAGCACGCCGACAACTAGAGGCGTTATGGATCTATATGATCAAGTTTGCTGTCCTACGTCTCTTCCCGCTTTGTCTCTATCTAACCGACACTATAGAAAAATGACGTCCTCGCCGCGGTCCAGCGTCTTCATTTGCCATATACCGTCATCGACGTTGGCTGGTGGAATGAGAATACCGTGCCAGCGGTACCTTCCGGTAGGACAGACCACGCCGTGAACAAGCTCATGGACGTGATCCCTGGCGACGGCACGGTACCTGTAGCGTACACGAGCGTGTCGGACGTTGGTGTCTACGTAGCAAAGATCGTTGCGGACCCTAGAACCCTCAACAAGAAAGTCTTCGCGTACACCGAGGTGCTCACTGGGAATCAAGTCGCAGAGCTCATGGATGAAGTGAGCGGCGAAAAGTCAAAGAGAAACTACGTATGTCACATACCTTACAGCGTGAAACTAAGATCACCAATAAAACTAGAAGCTAACATGAGGACGACTAAAGCTGCCGGCAGAAGATATTCGGAATAACGTGGTCTCTGCTCGATCCGTTCTGGAAAAGAACCCTACAGATCCATCCGCCAAACTGACCCTGTTTTTGAATCAGTATATGGATTCCTGGGGTCTTCGCAGCGAAAATACACCTGAATATGCTTCGTATCTAGGTTATCTCGACGCAAAGGAGCTTTACCCCGGTATAAAGGGGAAGACTATGCGAACATTTTTCCAGGAAATTTTGAGCGGAAAATAAAACCGGGCGTCGGGACGATACGCTCGGCATGAGGTGTCCGGATGAGAGTTGAAAGTCTTTCATGTTGATAGGGAGCTAGAAAGCATTTTATAGGCGAAAGATGAGCTTGGTTGTTGTTGTTGTTGTTGTTGTTTAATTTAATGCGGCCAACCTCCTTTATGAGACTCTACCCACTTTGTCGAATGAGAAAGTCCCTCCGTCAACTGACTAAATAACCAATGATCAAGCACCTAGGGTTATCAAAAGGAGTTGAATTCGCATAGAGTCTGCATTTATATCTACCTTAGACTGACGATGTTCGCTGGGAACGACGGAACTTTCCACTGCCTATTGCTAGAAGAGGTCAATTAAGCAGACCTACTTGCTACTCCGAGTTGACCTCAGTCCTCTGCTCTATCGCAACTCGGTTCGGTGATGGATCGTCAGGAACTGGCAAGAAATTGAGAATAGGGGCTGGCTTCATATAGTCTAGAAAGCCGTTGACGACGAACCGCCATGGGATCCAGGGAGACAACCATCGCAATAAACGCAGCCAGAGCGATTCCATCGACTCGTAGCGTGTGGCGTGGCGTGAGATGTCAAAAGACAAGTCGGCTCTGGGACGTTGCATGCGCTCGTACCTCTCGAAGCTGGCCACAATTTCTCGCGTAGTAGGTGTCTGCTTTCTTCGTAGCAGTGGCACCAATTCGTTGACGAGACGGCAGACACCTTCGACGGCGAGATTCCCTCCCAATCCTGCGTTTATCGTTATCTGTACACACTATGTTAGATCTATGGCAGGCACAGTCCGCAAAATTTTACCTTGCATGTAGCATCGCCGACGAGCACGACCCGGCCACCGTTATTCCAGTGTCCTTGAATTACGCCTTCTTCCATGGGAACCATGCCCGACTTAATGCTGGTTTCCCAGAGGTCACGGAAATTATACCCGGGGCCCGCAGCTAAACCCCCATACTTCTCAATCGTCGCGGCGGCGTCAGCGGGCGTATAGCGCGGGCAATACGGTGACGTCGAAGTCGACTGTTCTTTTACAAACAGAAACCAGAATATAAGCCCCTTGGCCCCAACCGCCGTGATACCCGACGCGCCTCTATGATAAATATGATGGGCAACCCCGTCAGGCAACGATTGTCCAGATGCGTGGCTGTTGAGTCCGTTGGGCGATGTACCGAAAACGGCACTGTAACTAGACTTGAACCCTTTCAACTTTGGTTAAAGATACTTCTCGCCCCAAGTTGGACATGCTAGCCTACCTCCGATGAGCTTTTGACGTCTCTCAGGATCGTCCTTAGAGATCGAATCGGCTAGCAAGCTCCGGACTTTGCTATGAACCCCGTCCGCCCCGACGAGGATGCCGCCCCGTATGCTCTCGCCGCGGTCGGTAATCACAGTCACGTCGCGTTCGGCCTGTATATAAGACGCGATACCGGTGTTTGTACGGATTCGAGACTTGTCCTTTATACTGTCGTACAATGCCCGAAGACAGGCGCGACGTTCCATGAATACAATTGGCCAGTTGGTCTTTTCTTGCAGTATCTTGAAAATAGGCGAGCCGTCAAACAGACTTCCTCGCGCGTCAAGACGATGGCGGGCTGTCAGTGGAAAAGTCGTCGCGCACATGGCTTTCCAGACACCGAGCTGGTCGAATATCCTACCGGAGTGGCCCTGCATGCAGATGGAGGCGCCGAGCTGGGGGGCGATTTCGTACTTTTCGAGCACGACGAAGTCGATGCCTGCCTTGTCCAATGCATTGGCTAAGGTCAAGCCAGCGATGCCGCCGCCAGCTATTATAATTCTGAAAGGATCGTAATCATCCATTATTGACTATGATATCTTATCCGACAAGAATGGGAAACGACCCGGCTCAACAATGTCGGCCAATGTAAAGGACGCCGTAGACCGTAGTTAGAGGTCGTACCTAGCATTGTAACGGAAGCACGCCATCGATGGTGCAGATTTGGAGTCCAGTTGCTTTTTCTTTAGGTATCGTCCAACCAAACGCCATATCGGTGATTCAGGTTGATCCGGTTCATGAGATTCAAGGGCCACCCCTTTTTCTACTAATTTATCATATAATGGTTGCGTCCCGGTTGGAAGTTTGAGGTTCTACGAAGTAACGAAGTAACAAGTGGAAACATGATATTAATATTTATTACAGTGCTACATACAGTGTAAGAAGGAGTGCGCACATGCCGCGTTTCTTATTTCAAGCAGCCTCTTTCTCACCTCTTCAAGCCTCAATGCTACTCTCACGAAGAGGTTCGTCAACTACAGCTGATACCATTATCATTGCTCTCCGTTTAAATAATATAGCTTTACAATTCAAAGTAGCCATTCTACGTGCCCCGAGGCCTGAGGCTCATCATGGCCTCTTCCGCTCGGTACTGGCTGGATAAGCTGTACCTCACATACTTCCTCATCCATCTCCCCGTCCTCTTCTGTAAGCGTCTAATACCCTAATCTCATATACACACACTCCTCAGGCCATTCGCCTGAACCGTATCGTATATCCTTCTTACCTGACACCCCCTACAGGCGTCGACCTCGTACCTCTGTACCCAGCCTCCCTCTGGGTCCCGCCCTCGTCACCGCTGCACTTCCTGTACGAGCTGCGGGTCTACTACATAGAGACGTACAACGACCAGTTCTTTGCGCCGCCCCCGGCGCCGGTCCCCAGTTTCTTCCCCCTGTTCGCCTTCCTAGAGCTCGTCTTCCACCTGCCCGTGTCGGTGTGGGCCGTGCGTGTCCTCTTCCGCGGCGGCAGCGGCAGCAGCAGTAACCAAGGCGGGCTGAGCGGCCGCGCCGAGTTGCTTCTTCTCGTCTACGGTATTGAGACGGCGCTGACTACGGCGACGTGCATGTACGAGGCCTTCCTCTGGGACCCGGCTGTGGTGACTGCCGAGCAGAAGGTAGTCCTGCTGGGCGGTCTGTACGGTGGCTATCTAGCTGTTGGTAAGTTTTGATAACCGAATTTCAGGCTTCAGGTGTGCGGAAAAGCTGTGTGAGCTCGCTAACTGCTGAGTAGCGATTCTCTTGACCGCCGACATGTATACTCGATTGCTCAAGCGTCTTGATACAGTTGACGCGAGGAAGAAGGACCAGTAATTATCGACGCAGTAATTCATAATGCACAGGACCAAGTGTACTATTAATAAGTAATTCCGTATTAAGATTAGACAAGACATTGTCTGATAATGTCTCGTTAATTGCAGCTACCTCTTGCATCCGACATCATTGCCGTACCCTCTCTGTCTCTGTTAACACAGCCGATAACCCTAAGGCTGTGGTGGTATACATGATCCTCATCATCTTCGTAATATGTACAAGAACCTAGTCACGCCGTAGCAGCAAGTATCCCAAATGATCAATCCGTCCTCTTTGAATAACCCCATCCGTTACCGACGCCATTTAGACCGTAACCCAGCGGCGTGGCACCGCCAAGGCCCCGACCCTTCAGCCTCTTGGGTAGGATGATGCCGAAGAAGTAGACGCCCGACACCAAGATGCCGGCGGCGAAAGATACGAGGGCATAGAAAACGGTGCTGGCGTAGATATGGCCGCCCATCCCCTGCCACTCCACTTTGCCCTCGGTCTTGGGCAAGGACGGGGTCGGGAACCACCTGACGCTGAAGCTTAGAGGTAGAGGATCGCCGATGACCAGCTTCCTAGTGAAGCTGCCTTCCATATGGCTAAGGGGGCTCGTGCTGTACGCGGCGCCACTGTCGAGAACGCCGCTGTCGTGAGGGTGAATGTGGTGTTTTGGCGTGCTGTGGAGCAGGATATTGAGATGGGTGCTAATATGCAGATGGCTCAGCTGTAAGGTGCCGGCTAATGCGAATACCAGGGGTATATATTCCTGCTCGTACGGCTTCTCGCCGACCATCTCGACGTGGGCAGGCGGCCGCGCCGGTAGACGGCAGGCAAGGGGGGCGTCGCTATGGATGTAGAATTCTAGCAGGTGGAAGAAAGGGTCGTCTACCATGGGTATGGTGCAGTTCATCTCGCCTTCGACGCCGTAGTGGAACTCGAGGGCGTTTCCGGTCTCGTTGCATACGGGGAAGGGAATCCATTGAATCTCGTTCTTAGCGTTCTGGATGTGTTCGCCGGTCTCTCTAATCCAAGATATACAACGTTAATAGGTGAACTACTTGAGCAAGTCATCTTTCGGCGACTTAGGAGAGGACGGGAGATATCTGCGCACAACTCACATGCTCCTGTTCATGCACTCGACGGTAATAGGCGCGCCGAAGTGGTAGGATGGCAGGGCGCCATCGTGGATATTAGTGTTGGCCGTCGCAATCGGGGCGAGAAGTAACGACGACAGCACGCCTAGGACCAGCGGCGCAATTGAAGGCATAGTCGATCACCTCGATATCGATGTTACGGTTGTAGGACAGACATGAAGCACACGAAGATCATGTCGAGGGCTTCGGCGCGAGGTATGAAATCTTGGGTAACTATTGTTTCTTATCGACACCTGTCAAGAGACAAAGGGCCAGGTGGTTCAAATTTCTGCTGGTTGCGTTCGTTTAGGTACCTAGGTGCTGTATCGTACCCCCTACCAGGTACTAATACCACTAATACTAGCCCGGTTAGGTACATGCGTTTCACGGCTAAACCACTAACAAAACCCCTACAACCCCATACAACCCCTACCGATAGCGGCAGTGGTAGCGTGGTGCTACGGTAACACCACATTTACACGTACCAGGTAGGTACGGAATACCTTCTCAATATTCAAGCCGTGCCATTTGGAACAACCAACTTTCATCCTACAGCATGTTATATACATATGTACCTATCCTCTTTATCCGTCACTTAGATCATAATCATATGATACGACCACTAATACTTCACCAGTACCTCACTCCGGCTTCTGACAGGTAGCCAGAATCACTGACCAGTGCAGGTCCCATCCCTGGCCGTTATACTTCTCCTTGAGATGCCTGACAATGTGATCGTCCAACATGTCCTTCGCCTTCAGTTTGCTCTCTTTGCTCCAGTACGTATTGACCATCCAGTCCCTCATCATCTTATAACTATTGAGGTAGTCCTCGGCGCTATGGACTCGAGTAACATGGGGCACTGTCTTGACCTGGATATTCTCGAATCCGTGAGCCTTCAGCTCCTTTTCGATGCCATCCGGCTCCGTCCACTGCTGTTTCCCGTGGGTCGCCATCGGAACCGGGTCAGGCATCGGCGCGTCGAAGGGCAGTGCTTCGAAGCACGACCTCATATCAATTGACCAGGCCTTGGTGTTCTTGTGCCAGACACTGAACGCGAACACGCCGCCCGGCTTGAGAATCCTCATGGTATCTAGAAGCTCGTCAGTAATGTTTCCTGCCAGTTGAACTTGCTCTTATCCCACAGACCTTGCATCACGTCCTCCGGCTTTGGGATTATATGCATAGCAAAGTTGATAGTGACGTGCGAGAAAGACCGGTCTAGAAAACCCGAGTGCTAGAGAGAAGACAAAGGAGTTAGATTTATGTGTCCCATCGTGCTAGGTTATAGTTGGCTACCTACCTGAGCGTCAACAATCGCCGTGTCGACGTTCACCCACCCGTATTTGGCTTTGCGTCTTTTCAATATGTCCACCAGGTTCTCGTTGAAGTCGGCGCAGACAATCTTGCTTTCTGACAGTAGCTTCTTGTCAACATGGTCTTGCAAGTGCGCTACGATAGGACCTGTCCCACATGCGTTGTCTAGGAGTGTGAACGGGCTGCTGGTCGACTTGTCAAAACCTGCCTGGGCGAGCAATAATCCCGCGGGACCCCTCATGATCCGTTCGGAGTCTGCGATGACTCGCTCGAGTTCTTCATCGCTTAGACCGCCGACACTCCCGTAGAGCTTTTGTAGTTCTTTCTGTTGAGCACTTGCCATGATGGATACTTGGTTCCTGTGACTAGGTAGGCAGTTTAGGTAGGTATTTGAGAACAGGTACTCAAACTCCAAATTTTATATATAAAGGCTTTAAAGAATAAGCAATATAGTATTGTTATCTTCTGGTACTCGTCTCTTAACAGCTGTTCGTGACTTGCCTTTATACACGTTTTGAGGCTGCCACTCATTCGTCCAAAGTCCCCGGAAAGTCTCCGATTTGGCTAGTACTTGAGAACCCTTGAGGACTCTGACCTTGCCTACTCTAGGCATCATACCACAAGTCAGTGGCTTCCCAAGTAATCTGAAAGATTTAGCATCGTCAGGTCTCTAGAAACTGCTAGATTTGCTATGTTTCTGCGTCGTTGTCGTTGTCACTGGCAGATATCTTTCATCTGACCGCATCGTAAAGTAGAGACATGCCCCTTTTTTTGTATCCTATAGTTAGCTACCTCCCACTCCTTTGTTATTATGGTTCTTACACTACACAGGAGCGAACGCAACGTACCATGCTTAATCGAACAGGTTATGCAAACCCCTTTCTGTTAAAGGGATTTGGCTCTAAGATGCAGTGCCGTTTATCAGAGTAGGAGACAGGGCTATACCCAAACATTCCTCCTGACCACATTTTATACCACTACCTAGTCATAATACAGTTTTACACTGAAGTATCTTGTGGCTTGATTCGATTTATTCAGTCATACGATAATACGCGCTCGCGAGGACTCCCCAACCATTATACTACTTTACATACCTAAGAGGTGTCTATGCATCCGTGTTAATGTAAAACGACTAGAGCATCTCCCCTTTTCGTGACAACTTCTCATGTGCTAGCTGAGGACTATTCTCGTTTTCCAAATCAACCACAGCCCTTCTAGGCATGTTGGTTGGTACATAACTTTGTCGGTATACTACCTAAGAGTTTGCCGAAACACCTAGTATGCGTCGGCCACCTATTTTAATCCAGTTGCACATAATCTTGTTACTCCAACGCCTGATGCATTTGCCGAGTGACTTATATCTCCATCTCAGAACTCGGACCCGGATATTATCCCCAAACTTGGCATGCTTCAAAAGAAACCCATACTCCTGTTGGCTACTGGCGACACGACGAGTCCGTCGACAGCTCGTCTTACATCTCTTACCACTCGTGCGACATCTCTAATATCTGCACCGCCCTCGTTGTTGATGCGTACGTTCTCAGAAACCCAGCTGTCGCACTCTGCCATCAGCTCGCCAACCCACGGGTCCAACCTCGCTTCGGGTCGACCGTTTCGGCTCAAGTCACGGATCCACTGGCCGACGGCGTGCGTGACCCATTCCACAATTCGTGTACGCCCCGCGCCGCGGAACGGCACTTCCTGCGCTTCAAACATCTGCTCCAGGACACGGACTACCAGGTCGTAGTTAACTCCTAACGAGAGGAACACAGCAATGGGCCAGTTGATGTCGGCGCCAATCCTTCCGTCTTGGGCATTTTCATAAGCGTAGCGGCAGACTTCTGGGAGTAGAGTAGGGACGGGGAAGATAAAAGAGTCGTTAGAAGAGCGGTGGCAGATGTCTTGAAGCTGGGTGACCAATACTTCATATGGTTGAGGAGGCGAATCTCCAGTTTGTGTTGCACGTCCGCGGCGTTCTGCATCATATGCAGCCCACTGCTCGGCAACATTCTCGTGGGTCTGCTGAATGAGGCTGCTCCACGTCTGGGCGATGGTGGTGGAATTTCGGAAATCAGCGACGTGGTAGATGAGGAGGCAGAGATCATAGTAGCCGGCTTGGTCAGCATAACCGTTGAAAAGCTGTTGAATCGTGTTAGTAGTTGCACATACATTTTATAATCCCGAGGCTTGGGGGCGATGAGTTACTTACCTCAGAGAGGGGTTGAATCTTGCCGTCCAAGGTGGCATTAATCTCCGGTTGACGTTCCAGAGGGATTCTGCTATCCGCCTTTAATCTCTCCAACAGGTCATCCTGTATGTGGGCAACCTCTAGAAGCTCCGTGACGTCGTGGTTCAAGAGTTGCTGCTCTTGTCGGCTAACCCCTGTAGTCATAACACTAGCATTGGTCTTTGCTTTACTCAGCAGTGTAAGGCGATCCTTGATGGAGATGGGGAAGTCAGATTGTGCTAGGTCGGCCTGGACTTTTGCGGCAGCGAAATACTTCGCGCGCATAGTGTAGAAACGGCAGAGGAGATCTGCGTGCTCGACATCCTTGGATGCTAGGCGACGCAGGAACGTAGTGACATGCGGCGAGTCGATGCTGAGAAGGCGATCGGTCCATCCTTGTTGTATGTACCATTCGTAAAGGTCGAAATGGAAAACCTCATCCGATGAGCTACTGACGACATCGTACGCCTCGGCGCGTTTGGTCGCGATTAGCGTCGGCTTTCCGTCGATTATTTCGGGCTCGCGACTGCTAGCAGCGTCGAGCTCTAAGAGTACACGGTGGATCAAGCCATAGCAGGCTTTGCGGTCGTCAAAAAACTTGGCCCTGGGGTCGCTGCCGGGCTTGCCGTCGCTGACCCAGGAGAATGCGGCGTTGCCTCGGTCCCTCTCGCTAGCAACAACGAGGCATAACTGGATAGCCCCGGCGTAATAGCGTAAGGCGACATATTGCTGGATCGCCAACTCGAGATTCGTTTGCGTAAGGCTCTTTGCGACCTTCTCGAACAGTCTTAAGCTCTCGTGGAGGAGTGTGCGGGATGTGTTCGGGTTGAGCGACGGTTCTGACGCTCTCTTCAGCTGCTCTTGGGCCTTGAAGATGACAACATCGTCGGGACTGCAGAAGCTGCCGCATTTCCGCCGAAGCGCATCCGCCACAGTCTCGACATTAGATCCATTCTCGATATTCCGATTAACGATGGCTTTCACCAGCACCTTCGCGAGTTCTTTACCGCTGTCCTGCGAGAAGAGTTGCTCATACGTGAGGTCGCGAAGCTGCTGCCGCGAAACCTCATCGAGGCGAGTAAATATGTCGGTAACTCGTTCGTCGAACAGCGTCGCCACAAAAGATATGCCCTCCGTTATGCCCATCATTAGGGTTTCCAGCGCGTGCATGGCTTGATGTTCACCCTGGAAACCGAGTTCTTCCTGCTTGCTTCCAGCTCTTCGGAGGTCGGCCGGCCCCGAGAGGCCTTGAATGAAAGGACGGTTCGCGTCAAGGAAGTTGCGTAGACTCACCACACTCTCTTGAACATCCTTTAGTTTATCGGTTGAGATGGCGCTCTTGATAGTTAGTGCTCCGCTGGCGTCGGCCCCCGACTTGATGACGTGGGATTTCCACAACGATCGCACAAGCCGACTGAGGTATAGGGTTAGGGCGGCATGGCGAGTAGAAGGTTGCACCATCTCGACCGTCGCCGGCTGGCCGTCCTGCTCAGGCAGCCTCGGGTTCCCGCCGAAGTTGATATACACCTGTTTTGCGCGATCCTGCGTGGCTTGATCGACGGCGCCGCGGCCTATACCGAGGCGGCCGTTGTCTCCCTGACGACACGCAACGGCGAGCGCGGCAGTGATGGTTTCGACGTGGCCATAGGCGCCCCGGAACTTGCTCACCTCAGCTTTGACACCTTCGTCCCCTGCAACACTTCTAATGGCCGAGGAGAATATGTCGACAAGCCTCTTGCGTCGCACGACATGTATTCCGTTGTTCGTGAGGATGGCAAACTCGCAACCTTTCGGATCGTCGAACTGAACAGCCAGCTCATTACCAAAGCCTTGAGGCTGCCCTGTCGCAGCGAACGGCTTCGTGATAAGGCCGACATCTTCGGCTTTGCTACCAGTGCCGAGGTCGATCCAGGAGGCGTGCTCGTAATACCGCAGACTTTGCGTTTGCCGGCCGTAGCTGATTCGCCCGCTGTCGGGGGCCGAGATAAATAAACCATCCGTAGTTGCGTTTTGCGGGTTGGTGACGAAGTCAAGAAAGTAACCTGGCGCGAAGCGGATTCCTAGCCGGCTCGTCTCGAGAGTTTTCGACTGGACATCGACAGCGTCGGAAGGAACGCCGAATCGGTCGGCCCGGGTTCCCCCCCGTCTATCGGAAGGAGGGAATTTGATGCACTGCAGTTGCATGCTCTGAGGCGCCTGGATCGAAGAGTTGAGCATGTAAGAGGCGGCGCTGGTGGCGCTCATAAATAGACGGCATCCCGTGTTCGTCAAGGCCATGAGGTGGACCTTGAAATCCTCGACGGCCGATATGGGACTGATGGACACAATGTCCATGCGCTCGTTCAGCAAGGGTGATCCGAAGCTCAGCGTATGGGCGATATCGCGCAGAAAGTCGTCTTTGGTCTTTTCGATGACTTTGGTAAGCTTGTTCGGCCCTTCTATATGGTAAGTGCGAACAGTGGACTTGTTCGAAAGAGAATAGAGCAGACTCCTGCTGTCGTCCACCACAATATCCAAGATGTGCTCGTCTGCGGCCTTACCCCAGAGGATTTGCGTCGGATTGGGAACTGCGGCGCTCCAAGGGCGGTACGTATGATTGATCTTCTCAGTCCTACTGGTAAACCATTTCTCTTCCTGCTGGTATTTTAGCTCGTAGATATCGCTATCCGAGTGACCAGCAAAGAATATACGTCCGTCCGCGGAGCCGGCAATAACGCGCGCCTCGGTTCCTTTCAGATGCAGCGTCATCTTCGTGCCGTAAAGCTCTATAGTCTTGGTGCCGCCCGGAGCATCCTTGGTAGCCACTCCCAAGAGGGATATCTCGGAGACCGTGGCCACGACCAATATGTGCGTGATGACCGAGTTGAACACGTTGGGCTTCGGCGCTACGATCTTTACCGCGGTGATGTTGTGCTGGCTGTCTTCGTACCCGATCAACTCGGGGCGCGGGTGTGTGTAATCCCAAAGGTAGAGGGAGTTGTCGATCGTGACGTAGGCGTGGTTGAGCTCTGCGAATAAACCCATGACAGTAGAGACCTCGGCTCTGTTAAATTGCTCCAACACGTTCCCGGGGATGGGATACATATGCGTCTTCTTGAAGGGCGCCCAGGCGGCATCGGGGTGGGTGAGGTCGTAGTCGGACGATATTTCTGCATTGGTAAGATCAGTACTATGAACTGGAATGGAGCTGGAGATGGAAGGCTCACGTCGACAGTAGGAGTCGAGCTGGGGGTATTCGCCATCCTTCGTGAGGGCGTTATTTACGTAGGTAGCAGCTTTGGCCAGAGGGGGGAGAGCAGGTAGGTTCTGAACCGGGAGATTTCGCTGGGCCTGGTCCTGGGCAAGACCAGCAGGAGCATCGAGTCCCGGGACGGGATCTTGACCGAATCTTGCGACTTGGCCGTCGGAGGCTGAACCCTCTCGAAATAGACGGCGGCGGACGGGGTCTTGTTGGGCATTGAAGCGCGATGCGACGGCGGGAGTATGTAAGAAAGCGCCGGGTAGCGCGTGGGACGGCGTCTGTGGGAAGGCCATGGTGTACGCCGCCTGGGTGTAGAACCAGGCGCAGGAACGGAAACTGAGTCGTCGCAAGAGAGGAACAAGGGACGAGTTATTCAACGAGGAAGTAGAGGAGGAGCCAATACAGGCGAGCAAGGCATTAAGATGCTATCGGGTCATCAATGGCAATGGTGAACTGGTTCTCTTTGGAAGGGCGTAGGGGTATCGATGACGGGTACGAAAGCTGGGAAGACGCGAGGACGTTGCTCGACCGTGTCCTTGAATTTCGAAGTAGATAGAGAAGAGGAAATTATTAGTATTTTTCCGCAGAACTTAGAGACGAACGCGAAATCTGAGGTTAGCAAACCCAAGTCCAAGTCTCAATTTCGATATTAATGAGAAGGCTGGAACTGGAACTGGAACTGGAACTGGAACTGGAGCTGGAGCTGGAGCTGGAACTGCAAAATGATTCCCAAGTTGCTTAGGTAGCTTCCCTTTTTTTGAGGGAGCTTGGACACGCGCTTTCAATTCGAAGCTTCTCAGGTTTTTTTACTAGGTATTTCGCGACTGATCTAGGCTAATCCTGATTGGGCTTGTCACTAACAAGACCCACATGCCTTCCAGCATTACTGAGTGCCTCCTTAATTGCATTCTGGCAATTGTGCAACACCGTACAAATATGTACCTATGTACATTGCTTTCAACCAATTTACATCAGGCATCAAACACAACTCGATAGAAAAGTAGATAGGTAAGAATTCAAATACGTGAATATGTATCAAATTAGGTCCAAATAGCAACGAAGACATGGAATAGCCAGTCTACATGATCTATCATGAAGTACCTCCTTTCATGTGTATACCTCTCCAGCCGCATATCCATACCCAGACCTTTTATAGATAATCTTTCTCAACTCCGAACCAGCCTCGCCTTAAAATATCTTACCCCTTTCCTACTCTTTCTTTGCATTCCGAGCGGCCTTCTTCAAGGCCC
Organism: Hypoxylon rubiginosum; assembly: GCA_902806565.1. Classification (NCBI taxonomy): domain Eukaryota; kingdom Fungi; phylum Ascomycota; class Sordariomycetes; order Xylariales; family Hypoxylaceae; genus Hypoxylon; species Hypoxylon rubiginosum. The sequence continues at coordinate 338,093 of CADCXA010000069.1, read as the reverse complement.
GGCTACGAATATCCTGGTGCATCTTCAAGTTGACCTGGATGCCGAGGGAGTGGCCAATTCCAATGGTATTCTCGACAAACCAGGCCATCACCGCGTGGCTCCAGTACGGCGTGTAGGTGTAGGCCGTGCTCTGCCAACCGCCGAGTCCAACCTTGCCCAGAGCAGCACGAACAAACTGCTTCGGGCCGGGAATCAGCAGGCTGGGCCGTCGGACCTTGCTCATCGCCGTAGTGACGAGGTAGCTCAGGCAGAGCTGGACGTCGACGTTGCTCGGCTTTAGTTCCGCGCCAAGAGCGGCCGACCAGTGCTGGAGGAATGCCTTGCTGCCCGAGTAGGTTGCGAGATACGGGGTCGGCATCCACCCGCCGAAGCTACCCATAGTAAGAATCAGACCACGCTTGCGAGACTGCATGCCGGGAGCGACGATCCGGGTGACCTTCAGAGTGCCAAGGCAGTTGATAGTGATGATATCCTGTAGTTCCTTCGATTCGGTAAGGAGGAAGGGAACCGGGATGCTGTGGCTCTGACCGACATTGTTGATGAGAATGCCTACGTCGAGGCCAGAAATCAAGCCGGCGAGACGAGCGTAGTCGGCATCGTCGTCGGCCGAGAAGTCCATGTCGAGCACTTTCGTTTGCAACCCCGAGAACTTGCTCTCCAGCTCCTGGGACAGTGCTTCTAGTTTAGACAGAGTGCGAGAGACCAGAACAAGGTTGAACCCCTTGGCGGCAAGCTGGGTTGCAAACTCCTTCCCCAGGCCGTCGGATGCACCCGTCACCACGACCCAAGTGCCCTTCTTGCCATATTTCTTAAGCTACGTAACGGTTAGTACGGGAGCGGGATGAGCGAATTTGGGAGGCATATAGGCATGCCTAGGAACTTACGTTAGTGCCACTGAGGACGAAGGCGCTCAGGAACAGACGGAGAAAGCCCAGGAGTTTGGATCCTACAAAGAGGGCTCCGAGAGCAGCAAATGCCAGCTGGACGCTCGGCGGAATAGACGCGAGAGCCTCCTTTAGTGAATCCATACTAGCTTCAATTATGAGAAGTGGATACCTGGAATGAGTCGACCTTATGCTCTATAGTCGTAGATTATTGGTTACTATATCCGCCTTCAGGCCTTCAGGGTAGGATTTTAAGAAAACACGAGATGGGAAAGAAGGTAAGGTTTCTTGTTTCCGTGTTGTTGGGGGTTTGCGCGGATCGGCGTCGCTGTGGAGCTAAGGCGGCAGGGCGGGAAACGTGATACCCTATTCGGCTAGTACCTAAGCTCTATTTTTTTTTCTTTTCTTACATTTTATTCTAGAGCTCAGGTACAGCTCGAAACTCCTAGCATTATGTCTTGGCACCAAACATTAACGAATATTTTACCAGGTATTTTGCTCGATTCTTCGAGGCGCTCCGTTGATGGCCTTCATTTTGCCGGCATACATATAAACGCTTGCCTATACAACTGTCAATTCCAATTTTGAAGGGCTTTGGAGCTTTATCAAGAACGGGCATCAATCATAACCATGGACGCTCTTCAAGCCTTCCTCCCACCCGCCAAGGGCTATCTACCATACTATATGCTCGTGGTACGTGGTCGTGATCGCAATCATTATCCCTATCCCAATCCCCCTTTCGACCCCTTTTCCACCGCTTTCTACCAATACTAATGAGAGACGGCTCCCTAGACCTCCATTCTTGCTATCGGCAACTCGATGCAAAACTACCTGACGCTACACTACTCCCGACGTCTTTACAACGGCCAATTCGTACTAAACTCTTCGCTGCCTGCTAAGACGCCAACCTTCAACCCGGACGACTCGACCCAGAAGTTCATCCCGGCGTCCGCCGCCTCCAACTCCAAGGAGGCCCGCACCCAGGATCAGGTCACTCCCCTCGCCGCGAGACTGTTCGGCACTTACACCATAATCTCCTCCATCGTGCGCATCTACGCGAGCTACAATATACATGTAGCCCCTATCTACAATATCACCATGTGGACGTACGTCGTTGCGCTTGCCCACTTCAGCTCCGAATGCTTTGTCTACAAGACAGCCCGCTTCGCCGGCCCTGTTGTGTTGACATTTTTATTCGCTTCCCTTGGCATCGCGTGGATGACTAGTCAATACAGCTTCTATGTCGAAGCGTAAACTTGAAGGGCGAGTGTTCACAAAAGACGGATTAATGAATACGATCGAAACGATTTTGGCGAAGTGACGGAGTAATACTGAGACCAAGTACTATTATATATCCAAATATACTACTACTACAGATATTAATCTAATGCTATACATCTATGTATGCCTCATACCGGGTCTATTCGCTACTGGAGCTTCTTACGATACAGCTCTCCTCCGCAGTCCCTCAGCTTTGCCGCGGCCTGCTCGGGGGTGATGTCTCGTTGCGGCTCAGCCATCAATTCGTACCCGACCAGGAACTTTCGTACCGTGGCCGATCGGAGAAGCGGAGGGTAGAAGTGCATGTGGAACCAGCTGTTCTCAATCTCCTCTTGGGATCCATCCAAGGGAGCCTGGTGAAGCCCAGAACTGTACGGGAAGCTCGTCTCGAACAGGTTGTCATATCGTCTCGTCACCTCCTGGATGGAGTCGGCGTAGTCCAGCCTTTCCTGCTCCGACATGTCTACCAACGCTCGCACGTGCCGCTTAGCAATTATCATGACCTCGAACGGCCAGATGGCCCACCACGGGCAGACCACTAAAAAGGACTCGTTCTGGTACACGATGCGTTCCTTCTTCTCCATCTCGAGCTTGACATAATCTCCCAACAGGTGTCGACCTCCATTCTCAGTTCTATATTTGGTCATCTGGACGATCTCGGCGCCGGGCTCCTCCGGTAGCGTGCTGGTTGTCCAGATCTGGCAGTGAGGGTGAGGATTCGAGCATCCCATGGCCGCGCCCTTGTTCTCGAAGATCTGCATGTATCGTAGCTGCTGGGAGGGCGGGGGGACAACGGACTCGGGCGGCGCTTCGCGGCTCAGTAGGTCAAGCTTCGCTGCAACCTGGGATAGGGGGTTTGTTGGCGAAAGGTGGATGGCATAGATCCTTGTCCACGTCTCGACAATCGGTAGCGTCTCTTCGGCAGACATGTCGGCGAGTGTAAGATGGTGCTTGGGCGAGAAAGTCAAGACGAAGCATTTGCCCTTGACACCTTCGGCGCGCAGTAGCAGCGAAGAGAGATCTACTCAGGTTAGCATCATCTGGCCATTGGCAAGGACACACATAAGACATGGTCACTCACCATTGCTGGAAGGTTCCGCCTCGTAGTCTTGTTGTTGCTCTTTCACGGCGCTATAGTCGTTGACAAATGCAAACGTCTGGCTGTAGTCGGGATTGGTGTCGCCCTGCGCGCGGGGGTTTCGAGGGCATAGGTAGCACTTTACACGGTCAGCTATAGGTGCCATCAGTATAGCGAACGGGCGTCACTTGCCTTTGGGTCATATTCGGGCAAGGTGATAATTCCTGGCGCTTCTTGCTGACCCCTAGCCGGAGTCGCGGTAAGCAGCTATCTTGGCCATAAGCACCAGCACCAGCGCCAGCGCAGCAGACTCGCATCACACTTACTGCCAAGGCCTCTTGGTTCGATGAGGCGACACCAGCAGCCACGATCCTCTCAATGGATTGTAGCGCCGGTGCGATATATCGTCGAGAATCTTGTCGGGCATTGCGAATACCTAGAAGAGAGAGAATCTCCAATTCCAAGATTCGGCAAGTTGTAGTAGGATAGCTTTGAGCAATGAAATGGCCGCACTATACCAACTAGGAGCAACGGGGAGAGAGGAGTACCAAGGGGGGTAGAGACGTCTCTTATTAGGAGCCAAATACGAATCGTGAGGAAATATTTGCCTCAGAAGACAAACAAGTAGACGGAGACGGATATCCACGGACCGGTAAACTGATCATCAGCTCATAGCGAAGGGATACACACGTATAAGTTTAACGTATCATGTGGTTCATGAATTTCTCGCCTCACACGATTTCTCGCATAGTAGCTGAGAATGAAGAAGCAAATAACAACCCCACATTTGCTCTGCGTTCTGGAATGCTATGATGCAATTGGATAGGCCTTGATGTATCTCGGTGTTTCGGTCGGCCGAATTCGACCAAACTTGAGGTGGAATTCTGTGAGATTGTGCCTACGAAATACTTGTGATACGGTCCGTATATATCCCTGTTGGTTGATGTGGATGGTCTTTATAGAGGTATCACACCCCTATCTAGGTAGAGATGCCTACATTATTCAACTCAGAAGATAGTCATGAGGCAATATTCCCGCTGCTGCCGAGTTACGAGGTTCAATAAAAGGGGTTGGTATCCTAAAGATACCTCCATCATATGTCTTCTTGCAAGCAAAGACAAGTTGCAAGCAAGCATTTCATTCATAGTACGAGGCGGGGTATGATCTTTTACTACATAGGATCGCTAAAGGAGGGGCTACAAGGAATGTGCGTAGCTGCATAGCTGGCTGCATAGCTGCATGTAGCTCTTCACATGTTGCATCTAAAAGGTCATGATATACCCCACAGATAGACGGATACACATAATGACAGGGGTATCCCCAGCCACAGACACCCGTTCCTCTGGCACTCGGTAATATGTGGCTTGCTCCACGGAAGTAAACAGACTAACAGACAACGTGCCCCACCATTTTATTCCCGTGCAACCAACAACCTTGAGTAATCGCCGAACCACTTCGTCGTCGTCGCATCTATACAAGACCAATTCCATCAACCAACCAACGAAATCCATCAAATGGTTTCGCCGAATAACGTCTATCATCTAACCAACTACTCGTAATGCGATATGACTATACTTAGTCGTAGTCGCCTTCTCCTATAACCTACCTAATATCGAACCCTCTACTTGACGTCGTTCCGCGCCGCTCCTTTTGGATTCGGAGTCCTCGCTGACTTCGTAATCCCCATTATCATCTTCCACGCTGGATGACGACATGGGTGTCATCCGTAAAAAGGCTGCCGCCAGAGGTGGTGAGGGCGGCGTGAAGTACGTCTGCGATGTGTGCTCTGCAGATATCACTTCTACGGTAAAAGACCACCACACCTCCTAATGATATACACGAATGCGCCGCGGCGTCGCGCTGTCTCTCTATGCCTATTATGACCCTTTCTTATCTACCCATCTATACTTCACCATCCCGTAACTAATACACGTCCTCTTTATGCAGGTGCGAATAAGATGCGCTCACAGCGCCTGCAACGAATATGATCTATGTGTCCAGTGCTTCGCGAGCGGCGCTGCCAGTGGTCTTCACCAACCGGCCACCCATCCCTTCAAGGTCATTGAGCAGAATTCCTTTCCCATATTTGACCGAGACTGGGGCGCCGACGAAGAACTCTTACTTTTAGAGGGATGCGAGATTTACGGACTCGGATCGTGGGCTGATATTGCCGACCATATCGGTGGTTATCGCCACAAAGACGAAGTTCGAGATCACTTCCTCAAGGTCTACGTCGATTCGCCATGTTTTCCGCTCCCCAAGCGATGCAGGCCTTCCGATATGGAGCTGGCGCAAGAGATATCCCGAGAAGAGTTCCAGGCCCGTAAGAAACGAAGAATTGAAGAACGCCGCGAAGCCCAGAAGAATGCGCCGCCTCTCCCACCCAAGACCAAGCCAACAGCTAGCGTACCCAGCTGTCACGAGATTCAAGGATATATGCCCGGCCGACTCGAGTTCGAGACGGAATACGCTAACGAAGCCGAAGAAGCGGTCCAGTTGATGCAGTTTGACCCTGGTGACGGTTTGAATCCCCGAACCGGAGAACTCGAACCGGAGATGGAACTCAAGCTTACTGTTATGGACATCTACAACTGCCGTCTGACTCAGCGTGTTGAGCGAAAGAAGGTCATCTTCGAGCACAACTTGTTAGAGTATAGGGAGAACACCAAGTTAGAAAAGAAGAGGACCAAGGAAGAGAGGGATCTCCTCAACAAGGCTAAGCCATTTGCGCGCACAATGAACCACGACGACTTCGAGTCTTTCCAACAGGGTCTCATCGATGAGTTAAACTTACGACAGGCAATCACACAGTTGCAGGAGTGGAGAAATATGAAGATCGGCGACCTGCGCAGCGGTGAGAAATACGAGCAAGAAAAGGCTCAGCGCATTCAGAAAGCCATCCCGATGGGCTCAATGGACCGCGAACGACTAGCTTCAGCGCAGCGATCTAAGCAGAACGTTCAGCCGGAACCCCCCAGCGGAGCTGCCCTATTAGTAGCACCCGAGCTTTCATTCCGATCGATCACGAATGGAACCACATCCCAAAGCGCCCCAGACGCCTCGACGAACGGCGAGTCCGTGCCGGCCGTGAATGGACACACGAATGGCGCTACGAACGGTATTACGACCAACGGCGCTTCGACGCCAGGCAAACAGAAGATTATTTCCCAGCCCATCTCAGGTGTGCAGCCGCTTCCGCTTACGGAGGACAACGCTCCAGATTTGCATCTCCTTACGCCGGAAGAAGCGGAGCTGTGCAAGGTGTCCCGACTACAGCCGAAGCCGTACCTGATGATCAAGGAGCAGGTACTCAAGGAAGCTCTCAAAGGCAACGGGGCCCTGAAGAAGAAACAGGTCAAAGAGATATGTCGACTGGATTCGCAGAAGGGAGGCAGGATATTCGACTTTTTTATCAATGCGGGTTGGATTGCTAAGGCCTAAACCACTACCTGGACAAGTTTCGATATATGGCCGAGACGTGATCTGTTGGCTATTGTTCCCTCGATGTGTTTTCCTTTTCCTAGTTCCGTTGCTACACACCCAGACATCAACCTCGAATGTAGAGCCCGTTACGTACTAGGGGAGTACTATAACTGGGAAGATTCGAGGGACGTGTAAGTTCAGCCTTTAAAGGGGCCATAATGCGGTACATTAGGTAGCAAATGACAACATTCTCACGAGACGAGACGGAGTCCGGAGAATTGGGATTTTCAGATCTCCGCGGCGATTGGTGTAGGTGTTGTACCTAAGGATTGTTTGAGTCAATGCAGAGATGGTATGCCATTGAATGTGACAATCATATTATAACAACCCGGCCGATGCTGCAAGTAACCGTTCACGAGATGACTTGTATGACCACACAGCCTCTTCCTCATAATGTGAGATCAGAGATGGATGCTATGTCTTAAGAGAAGCATGTGCTGTAGGACAAGTTGCAACGAGTCTTGATCGAAGCGAGCTGCTGTGTGTCGGAACATCAAGATTTGACAAGATTTAGATACTACCATATGTAACAGCTGGATGAAGGTGTTCCAGATTAATAAGCCATTACGATTTAGGAGCGCCTTAGATACCAGCCAGCCTACCAGCTAATATACTATGTATAAAGGCTCCCAGGGAAGAGGTCAGATTTCCTTGATAGAGAGCTCGAGTCCCGAGGGTTTACATATTCAACCATAAAAGACAGCAGCACTCTTTCAACTTACCTGGATCTACTTCGTCTTCTTAGCGATATGAACAAGAGTACTCGACAGTTAATCACTTAACGTCAGGTGTCTCTACGTAGATACCTACCTCCTATGCAACTTGTTATGGTTTTATTATACACATATTGTATATACCGATTATATACATATTTGAAGAGTGAATAATTACATATCCGAACACAAATACGGTTAGATGCAATGCCCAATATCTACCAGATCGACAGGGATAAAACAAGCTGTAGCCCCACGCCCACAGCCAAACAGCCCACACCTTGTAGGGACCCTTACCCAGAACAAACGCCGTCCCAAACCAACTGCGCCCCAGACCAACGGCGCCCCTGCAGCCCGAAGCCCGCAGCCCGCAGCCCGCAGCCCGCGACCATTCCTATTTCTATCTCGCGGTCCCCTGGTGCCACCCTTTTCCCTCCACGATGGGTATTGGTCGTCAATTGGTAGGCTTCATGCCGCGTCGAAACATATTTCTCCCGACCATCTGCATCGTCCTCCTCATCGCAGCATGGACATTCCGTGCCCCTTCTTCATCTGTTGACAGATGGCTTGACACATCCGCCATTCGAGGTGCAACGCCCGCGACGCCGCCCTTGACGCCGCCCTTCCCACACGGTCCCCCGAGCCAGTCTAGCCAGTCTAGCCATGACAACGACGTCGACCTTTCCGCTCCCGACGCCCCCTTCGTCGGCTGGCCATTACGCAGGGTATGCGACGAGGCCAGTTGGGTACAGGGACTAGTATACATCTGCGACAACAATTCTGGCGGAATCGGTAACATACGAAACTACATCCAGACCTGCATCCGATACGGCATCGAAGCTGGCGCTACCGGCCTCGTCCTACCCAGAATCCGCGAGCGTAACGAGACAGATCTGTCCGACCTCTTCGCCGATTACCTTCCCTTCAACTACATGTTCGACGAGAAGCACTTCAGGAATGCTTTCGCTGCCAACTGTCCCCATATCACCCTCTACGACGACATCAAGGATATACCCGGCGTCGGTGGCGACCCTTATATCGAATACGTCACGCCCAAAAAGTTGGGGGATCGCGATGGGTGCGATTGGAAAGACCAGAACCGCCACACCGACCGATTCAATGGTCAATTCCACAAGTGGCTCAACGACCCCAAACGCGGCCGGCCCTCGCCGTCGGCGAATCATCCGCGACTGATCCGATTCGAATGGGGTGTTCTTTGGGATTGGCTAATCTACCGCGACGGACCCGAGTTTGCAAACACCTTTGGAGGAATCCTCAAGTTCAACGACCAGCTTCTGCGCCTGGGAAAGACAGCCTTGAAGAATATGCACGCCTATGCGCTGGCTAACGGTGTCGAGAATGGCAAGTTCCTCGGCGTACACCTGAGAACGGAGAGCGACGCTCTGGGTTTCTGGCCGACATACAACACCCAGACCGAGGCCTATCTCAAGCAAGCCACCAAGCGAGGCTTCGAAGTCGCATACATAGCCACGGGAGACCCTCTGGAAGCCCAGAACTTTGCGGGGGCGGCAATCGAGATGGCGCGGATGAGGGTCGTTACCAAAACAGACCTTCTGAAGGGCAAGGACCTAGAGGAGCTGGAGTCGTTGAGCTGGGATCAACAGGGTCTGGTTGACTTTATCGTCTTGCTAGGGAGCGACTTCTTCGTGGGCGCCATGCCTAGCAGCTTTTCGGTCTATATGGCCATGAAGCGGCATCTCAAGACGGGGGGCCTGTACACGAGACCCTACAAGGTGGGCACCGAAGGAGACGGGCTGTCATACCTGGTAGGCAATTACAAGAAGTACTGGGAGGGCTGGCTGTTCATGTGGGACGGTATGTGGCCTTGAGGTGACCTTGAGGGATGACCTTGAGAGATGACGTTAGCAATAAATACCCCTTCAGACACGAACATGATCGTGGTGCGATGATATATGCTATGTGATATCGAATCCTGGTGACTGATTTGTAGATTCACCTACCTACCTACCTACCTCCTACCTACCTACCTACCAAGTCTTCTCCGACCTACCTAGGTACCTACCTATACACCTTGCACCGTATTAGTATGTGCACGTATGCATATGCGTACCTAATGTAGTCCGAGAAGAAAAGCCGCACGTATCACAAGTAGGTTGGCTCAAGTCCACGATATTTAATATGTGCATATGCAAAAATCCAGTATTATACACCTACATGTACGTAAGCAGATATCGCTGGATACCCGTCAAACTCATAACTTCGACTTGTTCCAACCTTGACATCACCCCGAACCTCACACATCAATTCCAGCTACGTGCACTCTGGATCGTCTAACTTACTCATATATTGGCTTCTACACTACTTAGGTAGATTCTTTACTTTGACCTAGCCAGCGTGCGCTTCATATACCTTCGTTGCGCGCAAAATGTCCATGATATCCGCACCTAGCCTGCAACGCATAACAGCGTCGAAGCTGGCAGACATGCTACTTGCCAACACGAGCCAACTGTCCTCCGACTCGGCCGTAGCTATTGTAGACGTACGAGACGACGGTACGTGTCCTTCTACCTATTTCTGCCGATCTCAAATACCCTCCCCTCCCCCGGTAGAAGATAGCGACAAGATATAACCCACGTCAAGCTTTAGCTTTAGCTGCTACTTACCTACCTACCTACATATGTACTTACTGATGTACTCTGGCGTCGGCGCGTAGATCACATCGGCGGGCATATCAAGTCGTCGCTGCACTTCCCAAGCCGCAGCCTCGACGCCACCATGCCCACGCTCGTGCGCAAGCTCGCCGACAAGGACGTCGTCGTCTTCCACTGCGCCCTGAGCCAGCAGCGCGGCCCCAGCGCCGCGCTCAGCTACCTCAGAGCGAAGGAAGGTTCTTTATCTTCCGCTACTGCTGCTGCTTCGAGAAGATCGGCGGAAGTGCCCGAGGGCGAGGGGGCCGGCGGGGCCAAGAAGCAGCAGCTCGTTTACATCCTGGATAGGGGGTTCGTAGGCTGGCAGGAGGTCTACGGACCTGATGAGAGACTTACGGAGGCGTATAGGAAGGAGATATGGGAGGATGAGTACTAGGGGCTGAAGATGAAGGTACGAGGAGTACGTGATAGGGAGGGAGGGTTTCGTAATAGATTTTCGCCTTGAATCGTCCGTACACTACACACGATGATGGCATCTCTCCTGGTATGGCCAGTCATTCAAACATCCAAGCTTCGTGACATTCCGCTGACTGAAGCATGGCAGGCTACTTACTGTTTCCTCACAACAGTATACACGAGTTACCCCTGAGTTGGTTTATGGTAGGCTGGTGGGGGAAGGGTTATCTTACCCTTCGTCGTGAATCGAATATAACTTCACATTACTCGTTGAAATTTGTTGAAACGCCTCACCTAGGAAGAACATTTAACTACTTTATTTAATTTACTTTAACGGCGTCACAGTTAAACCATTGGAAATTAATAAATTTTAATGCACAGCTCTAGGGACATGATTATTATTCGCCCATTTTAAGAATCCCTTGATGTTTTTGTGGTAAATAATTAGGACGAGCAAGTGAAAAGAAGCCGCTCCATATCAACTAGTAACTCGACCCAACTAAAATGCGAACAATTCGAGGCTCCAGTAACCCTTCCACGGCTTAATCATACAAGCCAATTGTTCCTCAGTAAACACCAAGTTAGCTTACCAGAAGCCTCAATCCCGACAAGGGGCCAGTCGTTCAACCAGCCGGCAGTCTTACCTCTTAATCTCATTCGAGGACCCCCTCGGACATGTCAAGAGCCTAGCTTAGAGCGTCAACATGATATTGTCCGAGTAGCAATATATAGAATTCCTCGTGGAATAACAGCGCTACAAACCTGCCTTCCAATGAGATTCAAGTTGTACGTAACAAACTTCACCCCTACGATCTACTACGTTTTCCATCATGGATTTCTCGGACCGCGACAGCACCGAACGGCGCCGCCGCGTTTCTATCAGCACACTCCCGGAACTCACTCGAGCCAGTACTTTCGAGATCGAACTCGATATCGCATTAAGTAAGTTTCGCTTCCGGGCCAAGAAGGTTTGGAGAATATTCAAGAAAGCCGGCCGGGTAGTTGGAAAAGTTATATGGATCATAATCCTGACCCCTTGGTGGCCCCTGATCGGCTTCTTTATCCTCGCGGACAAACTCAACGTGTTTATGGGTCAGAAAGACGTGAACGAGCGTTGACCACGACTCATACTACATACCCAGAGAAAGGCATTATTACAATTTAAAGATAAAAGCCAATTTCTAAACGTTTCGGTCAGTTAAGCCGCAAGGGACGAGATATACGTATTTAGGGGCAAGTATAACATTTAATTGTTTACCTCTGTTTATTAAAAACGACACGACGCGTTCGACTCGCATTTATTATAACTTGTTGCGCAACTCAGCAAGTGTCATGCCAGTACTGGTACAGTAACAGTAAATCGAAGACTTAGGAACTCGGAATTCAGGGGTTTTTATCACCACTCTTACAAAAGAAACTGTATCATACCCGTCTCGTCGGGGTAGACAAGGAAATATCAAATAGCTATAATGAAAATATTTAAGCCGACCACTGACCTTGATAAAATTACCTCTTGGCGACTTGGTTTTTGTCCTGTTTCTGAGGTCGTTGATTCTTATGATATTTATATTACTATTGTGCTGGGCATCTCCCCTTTCTCTCAAAGACCAACGTATCATGCCTACCTAGGTAGTTCTCTATCAAGTTTCTAGCCATTTTTTACTTCAATTTATGAACAGCGAAATTATCAGTCAACATATGTCGAAATATGAACATTGTCGTGACACGAAACTCATAAGTTTGTTTATCAAATTCTCGAGTAAGGCTGAATGGTGAACTGGTACGAACCGTCCAATCCACTCAAGTAATATAAGACCAATTGAACATACTGAATTGAATTCTGCGGCTGAAGATTATAAATTAAGCGCAAAGCTATTGAAGCTCGCTTGGGATAAAAAATCCAGAGAATATGTACAACTAAATCTAGCCTGACCCCCCTAAACTAAGATTACTCGGCCTAGCCACTTAGATAGCACCGGCTTGGAGCTGGATCGCGAGACACTCGGTGCTGGGAAGGTTGGCCGGGACGGGGTTCAAGCCGTAGAAGAGCTCGAACACATTGTCCACAGGGCATGCCCAGAAACCTATCGTAATGTTAGTTCTGCCATTTCGATATACTTGGTAGCAATGTCTCACCTTCGGCATTGGAGTTGTAGGTCAGAAGCTGGTTCGCGTCAAGACCAAAACCGGGGCTGTGGTCTCCGGGCTGGGATATAACCTGCGCGACGTAACCGGCAGGCACATTGGGCATCTGAACACCATACGGGATAGCAGTGCCGAGGTCTAGACGGTAGTTTATATAAGTCAGCTATAGGGCTCGCGCAACTTCATCAAAACCCCATATGGTAGGTAGGTTCTCACCGAAGAATAGGTTGGTTCCATTCAGGTAGGAAATATCCGACTGGTATACGGAGGGGCGCTGGATTTGGATCACGTTCCGGCCGGCGTCGGCGTGGGCATTGATCAGCGCCCACCCGGCGAGAGTGCCGGTGGCACGAAGGCGGAATTCCGATTCTTGGCGGACCTCTAGAGTCGGAGCTGCGGCGGCGACGCCTGCGAGAGCGAGGGCGGTGGTGATGATGGCGTACATTTTGCTTGAATTTTAAAAAGGGATATTAAGTGAGTCTGTATTATAAAGGTACTAAGCAAGTAGGAATGCGAGTAGCGAGTGTACTTAAGAAGCTGGTGAAGATGGTGTTGATGATGCTGTCAGAATTGTAGCTATTGAGTGGAAAGAGAAAGAGCTTTATATCTCCCATTCGCAGCCATGTTTTCAAATTCCCACGATCATCGTCTCTAATCTCCGCTGGGAGACTAAAATTGGCAGATGTTGAATATCGTGATGGATGGTATCAGCATAGTAGTTGTGGCGGTCAGCTTGAGAACAATACGAACGCATTTCCCAGGTTCAATCTTCGTATTCCAGGGGTGGGGATTTAGACGGCTATTAGCTAGGAGGAGCTGGAAGAGCCGGTCTCTTCTAAGCATTCCCTTTCGTAGAAAGATGTAGCGCATTTGTGGGCTGCTGTCGTTACGGGTAGGGCCGTTGGGCGGCTTACCCGCCTGCCCGCTGGCTGCGCCCCCTGTGGGATAGCTACCGTAATGTTGCGGCGAATTATCAGGCCCCAGAGTAACCAAAAACGTAGCACTTCGCTTAACACCGACATACCTATCCGAGCGTCTCATATGGAACTTCATAGACGATCTGTACGGTGTCATATGTAAGTGCTACTCTGGTATCAATTACGTATATTCAATAGCAGGCCAGTCCGCCAGCCGCCGGTCTCCTTTTAGAACTGTGCTCGATACCGGTGTTGAAGGGTCCATATCGTAATAGGCTATCGATAGAATGTTGGGTTACTGGTAAATCGCAATTTCATTCATAGGGGTTTGCTGGAGTTTCAGTAAAATTGCATTTCCAGCGGTGACTTTTCATTAAGGAGGATATATAACATTCTCTATGCCTTCTTCAACAGGTTCGATACTTACTGCCACATCTGTATAGCCCAAGCCCTGGTCCAGTGCACTCGTCGCATTCATAGTATACTGCTTTGGTACTTATCATCTAGTTAGGGGAAGATGGTGTCATTATAGCAGAGGCAGTACGGTATCAAGAAGGTATGATGGGCCAATTGACAACGAATTAGCTAGTGTCCTCGTGAAAAATGAGCTGCAAGTTGTTCATGACATCTCGGAGGCTCAAGGGCTGGAGCTGCTTGCACCACGGTACAAAGGTAAAGCCTTGTAGAGACAGTACTAGGCAAATGTGGGCAATTAGCTATCCCTCTGCTGATTACCTACTTTAGGTATCGGTAGAGAGAGCATCAGTTAACAAACTTCCCGCCGCAGGCACCGCAAAACTCCGTCGAGATCTCCGCCATGATGATTTCCTTAAGCTGCGGCGCCATAGCAACAAGGTCTCCCGGCTTGAGGCACTTGGACCCGCATACACTGCACATCCTCGATAGCCCGGGAGCCAGGATGGGGAGGCCGGTCGTGGCACACGTATCTGCATGGGACGAATGTTAGAGACAAATAAAAGAATAGCAGGCGACGTTCCTTATACTAACCAAGTACATGCCCTCTCGGGCACCGCGATGACTTGCCTACCGGCTCCAGGGGTAGCTCGCAGAAGGGGCAGACCTGGCTGCGGCTAACTATCGCGAAATGGTCCTTCAACGCTCTCTGCTTGTTTCGTTCCTGGGTTGGAGTCGAGATGCCGGCTCCTACTCCCGCCACGGGAGGGCCACCGCCGTACATCCATTCCCACGCCCGTGCTTCCGTGCTAAGCTTCTTCATAGCTAAGGTGGTGTTTGCTTCCTCGCTTTGCCCCGTGCTGCTGTCGAATCTTCCGAAGAGGACGCGGCACTTATGACCGGCAAACGTATCCCTACCGGGCCACATCGTGCCATACTGCGTGATAAAAACGACTGTTATCCCACCGCCCGGGCTAGCTGCCATGCCCCAGATGCGGACTCTGTTGATGTGGACTTGATCTTCGGTGTCTATACCTACCATAGCGTCGTTGGGGTCGAACTCGGATCTCTCCTCATCCATCCCGTTGTTGCCGTCATCTGAGCCTCCATCCGACTTGACACTACCAGCGTCGGAGTCGAGCCGATGCGCCAACGCACGGGGGACCTGGTGCTCTATAATCTGGTTGATTTCTGTGGCCCATTTAGGCCCTACGGCTCCATCTTCGGGGTAGGGAGGCAGGGGAAGGTTCGTTTGGTACCAGGAGTCGTTCTCGTGAGTGGCCGAGAGGCGAACGAGCGTGTAGCAAGGCGTCGGTGTAGATTGCGATAGAGAAGGGGGATGGATTATAAGTCCTATTATTTGTGAGTAAAGAGAGCGGGAATATCAAAGGAGTGACGACGACACATACCAGTGATGGGATTTTGAGTTGGGCCATCGCCTTCCGCCTCCGGATACGTCGTGCCGCACTCGTCAGTGGTATGGCTGGCTATCTCGGACTCTTTACTATCGAAAGCAACCTGAAACGCTTGTGCCTTTGCCGGCGTTGCTATCATGCCGCGACAGACTTTGGAGGTTCCTATCGTCCATATCTACGGCCAGGTTAGTATAACGCTTGAAAAAAGGGTAGGCATTGAATCCAAGCTTACTAAATCTTCCCACACCACGAAGGCGTCTGGAGCGAGATAAAGACAGACTCCGTTACTGTCAACCGTACTGACTGTTACACGAGGCGTGACCATGCCCTTACGTGGCCAGTTGACTGTAACCTCTCTGAAACCAACATAGTTGTTGGCGACGTATGATATCATGGCAGTCTTCGAAAAGCCCCTTTTCAACCAAGAGCTCCAACTGAGCGAGAAGGATGACCCGGATGGTGAATAGTCTGGGTCAGTCGGCTGAAACCAGGGTTAGTAACGGAATAACCATTCAGTAACAATTCATAAAAACGATAATAACGCACATCGAGTCTTGGGTGTGGACCTTCAGCTATGAATCTTGCGACTTCTTCGACCCTCCATAGACCACAGTCCCCAGGAGTCGCATCAGAGTCGTGCTTCGCTTGGACGGATAAGATGACGACCTCGCCATCGTCGGTGGCGTACGCCATGAACGCGCCACGATCGTTAGTATCCCTAGCCCAGGCGAAAGCCGTGATATACTCCTTCGAGTATTGCGCATCGTGTCCGTCGGCCCTTGGTAGGAGTAGACCAGCCCCTACGCCCCAAGCAGCGACCCACGGCCTTAAGCTCCTAGCGTTGCGGCCTCGAATCTTGGAGGCGTTCGTGCCATCGGAGGCGCCCTCGCAATAGATGGTGATGGCGCCGGCGCCGGTAAGAACGGCGAGTACGGAGCGTTTCATGCGGCCCAGGCCAGAAGGCGACCATTCTAAGGCGACGCCGTGGTTCATGGAGCTGCCTTGGCCCGTGACGATGCCGGACCCGCCGCCGCCGGGAACATGCTCGAATTCGGGCAACTCCTGTTCGGCGTTTTCGAACAAGGGCCGGTTCAACTCTGGGTGCCTATGCTCGACGCTCGGAAAGCGGAGAGCGGCGTCATTGTACTGGCGAGGGACTTCGCTGCCCTGGCCGGCCGTGGATGTGTTGGTGGAGAATTCCGGAAGAAATATGAAGACACAATCGTCGCAACCGATAGCCAGCTCTGCATCGGGAGACCACGCGATATTGTGCGTACTGGCGGGGACAGCGACCAAGTTGAATGACTCCAACGGAATGATAGTGCTGTCGTTTCTAGACGGCATCTTGTAAGCCCCTTAATCTTGGAGTTATCGTAAGAAGCTCCCTTTAGATCATCCTAGTATACCGAATCCTGTTTTTGACCCATACACATGAAATGGTATTAACATGGCAAGGTATGCAGGTTATTCGATGGTGTAAGTGAAGAAAAGTGGGAAAGGAGTCAAAGAAGATATCGAGAACCAGAGAGGTTCAACTGATCTTTCTATGAAGGACTTCCTGGTGAGAGATTTCAAAGTACCTAGATATGTATTAATTATGTGCGAATAATTGTTGTTTGCCTAGGTAGGTGGGAATAATTGCTACCAATCTTTTCTGTTGTCCAGGTAGAGGTTAATGAGGATTTGATTGAGGTGATGGAGATGGTCTAAGCGTCTTGAATTTTCACATCCGGCTACAGTATTGTACAGTTTAGCTAGGTATAAAAAACGTACCTGTACAACAAGCAAACTCCTTACTATAACACGTGAATTCGAGATTGCCGCCGTTATAATGTTTTCGTCGATAATAACGTCTAGGGATAATTCTTATTATTTCATTACTAGTACAATGCTAGTCTATATGTCATTATTGCTTTGGCGACTCTAAATACGACCCGAGAGCCCATAGTGCCGCACAGCTGGCCAGCGCAGTTGCGCCCACGAGCTTCTTGGTATACCAGTTGTCATCTGTCAGTGGCTTGGCCATCTGGAGTCTCTTGGACGGCCGAGATTCGACCTTGCCCGGCTCTGTAGTATTACTCTTGTTTGCTTCCTCTCGGTCGGCCAGCTCTCGTAGCTGTGCTATAGTCTTGCTAAGAGCCAGCATCTCCTCGTCGATCGTGGCATTCCTAGCCCCATCTACTTCGACATTTTGGATATTTCCAAAGAAGTCAGTTAATAGTCGACTTCGCGCCGCCTCCGGCCCGCCACGGAATAGGTCGTATCGGACGCCGGCGTTAGAGTGAATCTTGTCGTAGCTGTAGCTGTCAAAGAGGTCGCCGACCGTCTTCTTACTGCCTAGGTCCTTGACTTCCGACTCCAGAAACTCGAGATTATAATAGGTATATCGATCGATGACGGCGACCCCGACGTCGTTATCGGCGTGGTGCGAGTACGAGGACTGATCTAGCTCGGAGGACCCAGTAGCGATAATGTTGGGCGAGTACAGCTTGCTGTACATGGTGTTCGCTTGGCATGTGTCGATCATGAAGAGGATTTCGTGGTATCTGTAGCCATCGTATCGTTAGTTGAGATGGATGGATGGAGAGTTCCTCTTCCGTACCTTCTCTTTTCCCACATCTGCTCGAATGCATCTGCCAGATCAAACGCGCCAATCTCCTCGGCATCTTGAAATTTCAAGAACTCGTTCCCTCCGTGGCCTGTCATGTACACGAAAATGTTGCTTCGGTCGTCGGTCAGCAACCTCTTACTCCTGGGCATCTCGTCCCCAACACGGTCGGTCAGCAGGCGGATGAAGTTCTCGACGGTGACCTCGTATCCTCGGTAGTCCACCTCGATATTGTCGCCGTACAGGTCGACGGCTCGATCCGCGTTACTATAGACGGTTCCGGGAAAGGCGTTGCGAGGGTTGCAAGCCATGTCGTCGGGTAGCATGAGGATGATCTGCGAGTCGGGGATGCCTAGTCGCTTGACGGTTCGGTACATGGACAAGACATTGGCAAGGTGGCGATAGTTGAACCAGAATCTTGAAGTGCCGACGAGGACGGCCCAGTTGCTAGTATGTTCAGCCGACGCCTGTTGGATGGGAGCCAACAGCGACGCGGCTAACAGCGCCGGGAGATGCAGGACGCTTGATAACTTCATAGCTATCGTCTAAGTGTACGGTATGTTGTTCAAAATGCGATCATCTGCCACTGGTGATAGGAAACCAATACTTGATATTGTGCTATGTTACGTTAACAATGTCCCGTATTCCGTGGTCGGTGATGGGACCTGCGATAGGGAGGACCCGTGTTGGCTGGCTGGCTGGTTGGGTGAAATAAGCTACGGTTATTGAAACACCCAATTGAAATGATTTGTAATCGATACCCGAGATTCAATTAGACAGGGGTTTCATGTACGAATTCACTAGGGGCCCATATTTCCCCATACATTGGTACTACCAGGACAGGCTTAGTCATACACCTCTTTTATTTCAAATGTTTCTAATAGTGTATGTAGATACTAGTTTCTAGCGCCTCATTCATCCTCACCATCGCTTGTGTCCTCGCTGTCACTTGTAGAGCGGCTAGAGATAGAGAGGGAACAAAGAGAGAGGGGAACAAAGAGAGAGAAAGAGGGAAAAGAAGAAAAGGAAAAGGAACAGGAACAGGAAGACATAGTGAAAGACCTGGATTTGAGAGAGACGCGAATAAGAGCTGCAACCTTCCCAACTATTTTTAAACGAGGTGCTCTTGATAATGGTGCCATGATACCAGTGGTCCTTCAGTTTTAGAAGAGTATTGGATAGTCCACCTAGAATAGAAGATCTAGGTCTGAAGGATACCTAGGTAGGTAAGAGAAAAAGTTACTGACAATAATTAGTAGCACAAGTAGGTACCTACATGTATGCACGAAATATTGAAGAATAGAGGATAATTCCGAACGACTACGTACATACATCTACATAGGGGTCTTAACTCCGATAAGAGGACGCTAAGTCCTTGAACTTAGTAGCCTAGCAGCTCAAGCCAGCTCCAATCACTAAGAGCACGACCCCTAAGACGCGCTAGAATTCAGCCTGTCAGAACCCTTGTTTAGCTGTTTAGGGGATCTGAGTTCCCATTAAACGCCCCCCTAATTCCAAAGTTGACGTACGAGACACCGGGAGAGAGCTAAACTGCCCTGACTGCCCCCGCCTCAAAAGGTTAATCGTGCGCCCGTCTCCGCCCTTGCATCTTGGTCTTGGTGAATCGCATTTGAAGATTACAAGATATAAATACTTTTTTCACTTTGCCATTTGCCTTAGCTTAAAAAATAAAATAAAAAAAGGCTGAGTCTTTTAAAAACGGTACATATATCTTCACCTAGGGCCTACAGATCAGGATTCCACTCTTCTACTATTACCATTCCAGCTCCTATCGCCATCGCCTTTACCGTTACGTCGCCATCTGCTCTATATACCGTCTGTCACCTTGCCTCCTCCGATCTCCTGGAGAATAAACAAGCCTAGGTTCCACAGCCAAGATGATTTATTATAAACCCGACGCCACATCGACGATAATTTGACCGAATATCAAGTACCGAAGCCTGCGTAACCCAAGGAATACTTCCAGGGGAGCATTTTACATATACCTTAGCTGCCCAAGGCTTCTTCTGCCAAAAGTCACACATCCATCCTAGCGAAAAGGGAGCCATTGCTTTAGGCTTAGGGACACCGACGGGGGTGATATACAACCTCTCTCATACGATTTTTGGCTCCGACCAGAAAGAAAGTCTTCTCGCCGCAACAAACATCTCATCTCTCATCTCTCATTCCTCATCTCTCACTTACCTAACCAAGCCGGGCCGAGCCTAGCCGGCAGATGAAGCTATGGGTCGACCTCCCGCATATATATTCATAGTTAGGTGAGTTTCTTATTTGTCTTCTCGTAGCGCGTCGTCTCCTTTCGGTCTCGCGGTTTAACAAATAACGCAGGCACGGGAAGCGCCTTGATGCCGCAGACAAGCAGTGGCATCTTTCTTCTCCCACCCCTTATGACCCGCCTCTCACGTATGGCGGATGGTTGCAATCCAGGACCGTTGGAGCCAGAATCGCTTCCATCCTGCAACAAAAAGAGGCCGAGGATGAGGCTTTTGTCGCCAGCCAAGGACCTGACATCGCCCCTGTAAGCCAGAAGAAGAAGCGTTACAAGGTCGTAATACATAGTTCGCCCTTCCTCCGCTGTGTTCAGACGTCTGTCGCTATAGCTTCAGGCCTCGCCTCGAATCCTCCTTTACCCGCTTCCCCCGAGGGATCTCATTCTCCAGGATCTCATTCTCCGCGTAGTATCCAGCCGCATTCCTCCAGTTCTGCTCCCGCGCGGCCTCGCCCAACAATTTCTACGCAAGTAAACTCACCCCACGACCTGTCAAGTTCGGTTGAGAAGTCGGTCCTACGACTTGACCCTTTCCTCGGAGAATGGCTATCCCCCGACTATTTCGAGCATATTACCCCGCCTCCAAGGTCGAGTCTGATGCTAGTAACCGCGAAGGCAGAGCTGTTGCGCCGGGAGAACTACAACGACTATCCTCATTTCCACACTCGGCATGCTCCGAATGGGTCGCCCCAACTATGGAATGCTCCCCAAGGCCGCGGAAGTCCCCTAGTTTCCTCCATGACGCCCGAGTCTGATGCCCCTTCCGGCCTCGATAGCGTCTCGAGTCTAAAAAGCAATCTTCCGAAAGTTCGAAGTGAATCAACCGGAACCCTAGACCCCAGGGCAGCATATAAACTGTCCACTCCGAATCCCACCTGGACGCCAGGATACGTAAGCCCTATTCCCTCTTATGCTCTTTCAACCTCAGAACCCATACCGAGGGGCTACGTCGCACATGCGCGTGATGCTTGTATCGACGTCGACTACCAATGGGACTCTAGTAGAGAAAATCTAGGCTGGGGAGATGGTGGCGTCCTACCTGAAGAATGGGCAGCGATGCATCAAAGGTTTAGAAAAGGTCTGCAGCGGTTGATTGAGTGGTACAGCACCACGGAGAAACCGGGCGAGATGGTAACCAAAACGGCTTCGAGCCCCAAATCCTCCAAGTCTTCGCGAAGGGAGAATGACGAGAACAATCATAGCGACTTGTCCGTCGTCCACGATTCCGATGTTGAAATAGAAAACGTCGTCGTTCTCGTTTCACATGGTGCCGGCTGTAACGCTTTGATTGGCGCCATCACGCAGCAACCCGTCCTCCTCGACATTGGAATGTCGTCTATCACAATGGCTGAGCGGAAACCCGAATTCGACAATGGTTTCGACTTCGGTATATACGAGAAGCCGGCCTCTTCTCTAGAAGAGCCTCTGATAACTAAGCGAACGATGATGTCGGAAATGTTCGAGCTGAAGTTGTTTGCAAATACGGAGCACCTTCATTCCACCACCCCGCCCACGCTCAGCCGTAACTCTTCGGGTGCCGGTCGTAACCCGAATGGTCTGCATAGTAGTGGTTTTACTTCTGCGCTGAGAGAGGCGGCTTTTGGAGCGTCGTTGCTAGGCGGCGCGACACCGGGCAGCCGCAGCAATTCGGTAAACGCCTCACTTGGAAGTATGCGAAGGGGATCTCCGGTACTAGCAACGTCTTCCCGGGCTCCACCTAACGGCACAGGATCCGGAGTCGCAATTGTTAACGGTGGTAGCTCCGGCTTGTCAACTCGGCCAACCCCCTCTAGCTCGACCGGGTTATGGACACCGCCGGGACATGATAACGGTATAGCAGAGGAAGCGGCCGAGACTTCGTCACAGCTCGACGAAGGCCACGAAGGACAAGCGAAGACGGACGTTGGCGTTATTATAGAGCCGCAGAAGGACTCCGACTCCAACAAGGTTGATTCTGTCGACACCAGAGACAAGACCAGCTCCAAGAATGGCTCGCAAACCTCGCAAAGCGAAGAGCACGACCAGTTTGACGAGGCTACTGCTCCACGCCTCTGGGCCGGAACAAGGGTGGGTAACGGAGGCCTCTGGGGTGCTCCGCGCCCTCCGGGAGAGGCTGAGAGAATCCGGGACTTTAGCTCGATGAAACGACGATGGACCGTTAACGAGCGATGAACGTCTCCCCCGTAGACCGAACCTCAGCACAATCTAGCCGACCGTTTAACAATTAACAAAAAATCTCTACTCCGTCATGAAGCGCTCTGGTACAAACCAAATCCATCGAGTAAGGCCCTAAACACCTCATCGATCGGCGTTTGTACTTTTGGGTATATCGAAGTGCCCCTTCACCGTTGAGCTCTGCATCCCAGCCACAAGAAATTTGATACCAACTTTGATGGAGGGCTCCCCTACGGTTGAGGTGCCTATTGCAGAAATAGGAGTATCATCAGTAACTGCAATTCATTTTTGCTTCTCAATTATACCTATTTCTTTCTTCTCTTGTCTGTTTTTCATTTAAATCCTCACGAAGATACCACTCCGTCGATTAAGATTTGCATGGCCTGAGAGGTCGGAACGGGATATTTGGGGCTGGCGTTCAAATTGATACCTTGGCCGTTTTATTAGTGATACAGCTAGCTACCCTTAATTAACGAATGGATTGCTATGTTCTCGTCATGAGCTATTCGGAATTGACTAACCTGTCAGTGAACGTGATCGTGTTCAGTTCTGTTTGAAAGGGGCTGCGAAGGAGGCGGATAGTTAACTTAGCATTCGAGACAAGAGTATATTGAAAATAAAATGAAGGTACTGGACTCTGTTCTAGCAGCTCCATGCAGGAGTGTAGCCTTACTCCTGAGAATGGGTTATAGAGCGGGTTGTTCTCTCGGTAGACTAAACCTGAAGGTAAGATAGTCGAGACCGGTTCAACCAGATGCTGCAGGTGAGATCCAAGGTGCTTGATAGGCGAGTATTTACCGAGAGTGCGAGGAGGTGGACGTATAACAACGTATATATAATCGCGGATGTTCACCGACTTATAGTAGCAGAGCAGTGATAGGATACAAAGAAGAAGCTAACTAGCTAGGTAAAATACTCGTCGAGTCATGCCATACCCGTGCGGTTTTCGAGCTGCATGCACCTCAGACGGTGACATTCTTCTGCAGGGTTCAGACACGTACGATATTAGCGGTACATGACATAACTTTTCTGCTCTTGCTTGCGTGGGACACTTTGCAGATGGCTCGGTCTAGCGGAAACGGCGCATGTAAGTAAGCGCCTATCTGCTCTATACATACATACATGCTCACAGTAAAACTAGAGCGGGGGGTTGTGGTTCGAGGCATCTACTACATGTATCATACGATACACCAACTTGACCGGTGAAGAAGACGGGGATGGGTTTTGATAAGTCCGTCGTTATGAAGTTCTGTTCATCGGGAATCGATATATGTATTAGAAACATCTATCCGAATATATGAGAATATCATTTCAGGGAGCCTTAGCTCCTAGCAGAATCATTACACATGGCCAATCCCTCTTATGTGAACGCCTTGGATATGCAATTCCATACTCCATCCCGTGCTCTACGCCTCCGCTTGAGGATTAGGTGAATTCGTCTCTTAAGGCCGTAATCCTCCTAGGGCGGCTGGCTGGCCGTCTACACTTTTCTATTTCGGCGAACCTCCTTCTCGTTCGCTTGCCAATGCTCTCAGCATGGCTTCCGTCCCACCCTATCCTCCACACCCCCCCTTGGCGGCTTAGATGGATAGGTACCTTAGGTAGGTATCTAGGCATCAACGAGAAATACGTCAAGACCCATGCGCACACCTCTCAGCCGAACATCTTCTTCATAGCCTGGTGGGCCAGCTCGACGCCCAAGAACGTGGCGGCGTTAGCGGGCACGGCTCTCGCGAGGGCGGGCCCGAAGCCCGGGAAGAAGGCCTTGAGGCCGCCCTTGCCGTACACCTCCCGCACGATGCTGCCGATGCTCGCGTTGCCCTCGGCCGTCTGTAGCCGGCTCTTGACGGTGTCGACGGGGAACACGGGGATCCACATGGCGACCCCGGCGGCGCCGCCCGCCGCCGTGATGGCCAGCAGGCTCAGGTCGCCCGTGGGCTTTCCCGTCGCCGGGTCCACGGGGGTCAGCCGCCGCTTGATGTACTCGTAGGCGGCGAAGTAGGCGGCGCTGCCGGGGCCGTCGCGCATGAGGGTCGCGGTGCTGCCGCGGAAGACGGAGCGCGCGCCGCCCTCGCGGTAGAGCTGGCGGACGACGTCGAGGCCGCCCTTGTACTTGGGCTCCTCGCCGGGCTTCAGGCGCTGCCCCTGCACCTGGAGGATGACCTTGACGCGCTCGAAGGGCGCCGTGATGGCGGTCATGGGGATGGCGCTGAAGAAGCCGGCGGCGCTGATCTGGCCGATGGAGAGGGGCGCGCCGGGGGTGGCCGGCGGGGAGAAGTTGGTCACAAGCTGCTTGCCGAGGTCGTAGCCCCAGAACGATACGGCGACTATACCCGTATAATGCACAAATTAGCTTTAGTCGTCTCGGCCTAACGGCGTAGTAAATTGGCTAGATGAAAGGAGAAATAGGGAGGGGGGGTAAAGGGAGGGCAGCATACACATAGGCGTGACACCGACGAGCGGCGCACTGACACCGGCGTACAGCCCCTTCCTCAACCCGTCCCTCGCGACGCTCTTCCGCACGACGTCGATGGCCGAGGAATAGACGCCCTTATCGGCCGTCTGCAATCGCACCTTGACGAGGTCGAACGGGTGCCCAACAACCACAGCACAGACACCACCGAAGCCGCCGGCGGCAAAAGATCGCAGCTGGGACGAGACGCTGGACGTGGCGGCCTGCGCCTCGGCTTTCAGCTCGGCCTTGAGCTCGTCCTTGGTCTCCGGGATGTGCGGCAGCTTGTCGGCGACGGGGGCCGGGAGCGACGCGTGCAGCTTCTCGTTGATGCCGTCTTTGGAGGACATGGCGGCGGTGGTCCCCGTTGCTATTCTACCTCGTCGTTGCTGCTCGGATTACTCGTCTCGGAGAGAATATTCGAAGAGTGCTCCCCTATACGAAAAGGAGGGAGAGTAGAGGAGCCGAACTTGGGTAGGTCCTGGAGCTGAAGCTGAAGCTAGGCAAGGTATAGGGTATCGAGCACCTATGGCAGGGTAACAGGCGACCTTCCACTATGCGCGAATTCGCCGAATGGATTAGAACTCCGGTAGCTTGCTTGTCTGAGTCGAGTATTGTCTATCGCGAACCTCTTCTCTTGCGCCTGAGCGTTGGTGGACAACAACAGAAGTCCGTATGGCAACTTTACAAAGGGCAATGGCTGGAAGGGAATTGTATTTCTTTTTTTTTCTCTTCTCCTTCCCTTGCAGCTAAAACCGTTGCTTCTTTTTCGGCAATGGACAAGCCAAATAACGTCAGAGGCATCCAGACCTCGGCAGACTACAGGGTACACAAGGATCCGCTTTGTATTTTTAAGTACCTACATGCCCTACATGCCTATGTACATAAGGTACCATGTAGGCCTGTAGATCCATAAAACGTGCCAGATTCACGGAATATTCGAAGCAACGTTAAAAACCATGCACTTAAAAACATACATTTCAATTTACTGTCTTCACTGATTTGATGCGAATATTCATACGCCATTTGGGATTATAACATCTGAAGGGACATAACAACAATACCTACCTGTCAACACCTTCTCATGAAGTCTCATGAAGGGATGCTTGGCTTGAGGGATATTGTATACCTCGGCCAAGTCGGCTCAAGGGATGCAAAGGGAACCTTTACGTAAATTTGTAGAGGTGTGCCAGATATCAGATATCAGATACCAGATATTTACAGATACTAAATAGCTCCAAGACTCTAAATGAACATTGCCAAGTACCCTAGGTCACTAGGTACAAGGAATGTCCTCGAGGCCAATGTAAGTGTTGTTCAGTATCAAATCAGTCGTGTATCACATCAGTCGTGTATCACCAGCACACCTCGAGCAGCTCGAGAGCACTCTACGTACTAAGCTCGGCCCGTCCAACTTGGGGCCGGCAGAAGCCGTTGCGTGCCTGACCCGAATAGCTGATTCGTTACCGCCGATGTGTAGTACGTACGTCATAATCATATGCCAAATTCTCATGCAGCAACAGCAAATAGAGTTTGCGATAGCGAATCACGGTAATTTTTCTTTTTCTTTATTTCTAATCTACCCCGACATGTGTATACGCCTTCTATCCGGAAAGTATATACAGAACGCAAGATAAGGTATATCATGGGGTATAGTTGTTCCTCGTCCTCCTCTGCTCCGTCTTCTCCATCAACGCCCCTATCTGTCTACCTAGGTAGCCTCTCCAAACCAATACACGCTGTACACGCTGTCCAATGGAAACGAAAACACAATCAGTTGTCGACCATCGCATACTTCGAACATTGTCCCGAGGGCTAGGTGTCTCGCCGTGCTGCTTATAGCTCCTAGTCAAGGAGGGCCAGTCAATCCGCTACGCCAACCGTCCCATCAAGTCTCAATACCCGCCCAGTCCCTTATTCGTCATAGCATTCAGCCGACCCATTCCACACCAGCATGTCGTATCGCCTTCTCTCTCCATCTGTATCGTCAGGTAAATCCCATGTTTGGCCAGGTAGTTCTGCACCCTTTCTCGGACCTCCTCTAGGTCCGCGCCCCGAATCGCCGCCACGTGCATCACCCCCAAAAGCTTACTTCCAGGCTCGCCGCCTGCCCCGTCGTCTACCCAGAATTTCGGTACCGAGTACGAGGCTACGCCCCTCTGGTTGGTGATCTCGGACAGAGTATTACGGAGGTTATACTCCGTGTCCGCCGGGATCGTTAGTAGTAGGCGCTGGGCCGACGATTTGACCAGAGGAATCGCCGTGATGAGGATCAGATACGCAATCAAGAAGGACGCCAATGGATCCCAGCCGGACCACGGGAAAAGGTAGGTCAGCACGGTCGATACAATTACCGAGGCGCTTCCCAGCGTGTCTGCGAGGATGTGTAAGTAGATTCCGTGCATGTTCTCGTTGTCGTGGCTATGACCGTGGTGGGAATGGGCGTGGCTATGGCTATGGTCATGGCTATGATCATGATCATTATCGTCGTGCGCGCAGTCGTGGTCATCGTGGTCATTCTCGTGTGCGTGACTGTGATCGTGAGAATGGCCATGCGAGTGGTCGTGGCCGTGATGGCCGTGGGAGCCAAAAGCAAAGATACCTAGCAGGTTGACAGCCAACCCCAAGGAACTGACGATAAATAACTCTTGAAGCCTCTTGGTCTCTCGTCCCTCCAGTAATCTCTCGAATGCTTCGAACATGATCTCAAGACTGATAAGTCTGTAAACACTATTAGCAGATAATTCCAGGCGGCGCATATTCAAGACGTACATCAGAAAGACACCATTTGCAAATCCGCTCAGGGTTTCAATCTTTCCAAACCCGTAGGGGAACCGCTCGCTAGGGGGCCATTTGCTCATGACCGCCGCAAAAAGGCCTACCGCCAATGCCACGCAGTCAAAGAACATGTGTATGCTATCGCTGAGGAGCCCCAGGGAGTCGGTAAGGTACCCGTATACAGCCTGGACGGTCATGAAGGAGAAATTGACACTGAAAAGGCAATCGTGAGCAGTTATCCCAATAGGCTTGGGGATTTAGGTATAAGTTCATACCCCATGAAATAGAAAATGCGCCTAGAGTCCTTCTCCGTCATGATTGCATGAATTAATGGCCATTTTGATGTAAAAGGTAACAGCAATGCCGTGAACTTGGAGTAGCTTGCTCCATGTCCTTGTCCATGATGATGATCGTGACCCTCGTGTTTATGCTCGTGTTTATGCCCGTGCTCGTGCTTGTGCTCATGTTTATGCTCATGCAGGAGAGAAGCAGCGGGAGCTGCAAGATCTAGGGTCTTCGGCGCGTCTGCCATATCATCTTTCTGCGGGCTAGGCACGTCCTCGGTATTCCGCCTCAAGGGCGACGGTCGGTTTTCTCGTCTTTGTAGTGGAATGAACGAGTTTGCTCGATATTGTGTTAGATTCTGCCGGGCTTGCGCCTGGGCATCGTGGTCGTTATGATCGTGATGGTCGTGGCCACTGCTCGAGTTTTGTTTTGGGCCCTGGGAATAGGTCTGTAGGGAACGGGTCGATCTAGAGTGGCCAAACGACGGGGGAGAATGGGAATGCGAGTGCGAATGGGAATGGGAATGGCCGTGGTTGTGCGCTAAGGGGGGTTGTGGTAGTGCGTACGAGGACGCCATGGTCTCGCTCTATGGTCTAGTTCGTTCGGAGTTCTATTCAGCTATTGGCTGGCTGGCGGTGAATGGAGCTTAGGAGTCTCAAAAGACTCTTCGTGTTCAGCTTTATCGCATAAGGAATACCCTACAATGAAATAAGTAGGGAGATTCCAATTGATTTCGGCCTGGTCGAGTCGGCTGAATTGCCTTGTCGACACTATCGGTATATCTACCAGTTGGTCGGATCAAGTAAGGGATCGGTTGTGTTCGTGCGCGTCGTAGTCTTTTCTAACAAGATTTCCACCAAGTCGGTATTGAACAATTTGAACTCAGACAGCGTATCTAACATAGAGAACGTTGATGGCGACACATTACTTTTAACAAACAGGAATAGTAAGCAAGGCAATGGGAACAAGCAACGGTGGCATCTTTTGAGGGGGATGAAAGAATGAAGAAGAAAAACGAGCGGCAGCGATGTAGAAGAAGGAAGGTCGCTGTTCTCTCCCCCCGGTCCCTGAATGCGGTTCCTCAATGTTACTTCTTTCCGATCTTGTCCAAGTTCCAATCTATGATGCAGCCTGCAGCGGATCTCGCCATATTAGTACTATTAGTACGTAAGTACCCCTAGTGGTGGGCGCTATACAGTAAGATTACTACTATTATATACCACTATTACAGGCCTCTTATGGCTTATCATAGGCTCGATAAACACCCCGAGTTTTTATGCCCTGGTACCGCCTATCAGGAAACGCTAGTGGTCGAATCAGGGCCCCCCTTTGATGTAGGTACCGAGAGTTATCAGGGTATTGGCGGGGAAGATCCATGTCTGGATACAGGACACAGGCAGTCAGGGCACCATCAGCAAACATTTCAACTGCTGTAAGGCTTTAGGCTTTTAGGCGAGTCTTGAAATGTGAGGCTTTCAATACCATACACACCACACTTACACTGACACACTGGCACTTGTCAGAATAACCTTACATCAACACCACACACCACTTCACCACTTCAACGCTACCATTCGCTGTTTAGAAGTTGGGTCGCAATTACGTAACCATCATTCACCTATACCTGGCCCATACATACCTACGATAAGTGAGATGCGCTCTCTGGTTCGAGTTACTAAAGACGAGCATGTGAAGGGAGCCCAATAAGAGCTACCCCCTGACTCCATTTTATATCTCTTTGTCCTTTACAAAATGGCATACCTGGCCATAGTCCTAGGCTTTACAGCTGTTGGCTTACTACTCGGCCTTACCGTGGTTTTGACCATGCTCCCCTCACGATACGTAAAGCATTCGCCTGCGTCTAAGGAGTCCGTATCTGTGCAAGTCTTAGTCCTTGGAGACATTGGCCGAAGCCCGCGTATGCAATACCACGCACTAAGTGTTGCCAGGCACGGTGGAAGGGCTGGTATCATTGGCTACCACGGTATCTCTGATTCCTTTCTTTGTCGTAACAGAACAAGGCATGCTAAGCTATCATACAGAATCCGCCCCTCATCCCGACCTTCTCACTAACCCCCGGATCAAGATCTACCCATTAGCATCTCCACCAAGCGTGTTGAAGTCTAGATCGATCCCCTTCATTATCTCCGGACCCTTAAAGGTACTATGGCAGATTTGGACATTGATTCGAGTCCTGGGTTATCAGACGCCGCCGGCAAGGTGGCTCCTGGTCCAGAATCCCCCGTCCATCCCAACTCTTGCCATCGCTCTTCTCATTTCCGTCCTGCGTAACACCCATCTCATAATCGACTGGCACAATTATGGCTGGACTATCCTCGCCGGCACCAAGGGGCGCAACCACCCTTTCGTGGAAATCTCGAAAGCTTACGAATGCGCACTTGGTCAGGCGGCGCCAACTGCCAGTGTCACCGTCACCCACGCCATGAAGCGGCAGCTAGAACGTGAGCCGTATAACATCAAGTCACCGATCTTGGTACTTCACGATCGACCGGCTGCTATCTTCCAACCCCTAAAGTCCCTCGCAGATCGTAGGGACTTCCTGGAGAAATTACCAGAGACGAGAGATTTCGCCTCGAATATCATGGCAGGTCAGACCAGACTTATAGTGAGCAGCACTTCCTGGACGCCCGATGAGGACTTCTCGCTCTTGCTGCAGGCACTGGTCACGTATGCCAAGGAAGAGACAGCTTGTCCTGTTGTCGCGATCATTACGGGGAAGGGGCCACAAAAGGCGCTTTACGAGGAACGAATCCGGGATTTACAGAGAACAGGGAAACTTCCCAACATACGCATCCTTACTGCGTGGCTTACAATGGAAGATTACGCCACACTTCTGAGCTGCGCTGACCTCGGGATATGCCTTCACATGTCTAGCTCAGGAGTCGACCTACCAATGAAGGTGGTGGACATGTTTGGATCAGGTTTACCCGTTGCGGCATACTCAGGCTACGAGAGTTTCGACGAGTTAGTCAAGGAGGGGGTAAACGGATGTGGCTTCGAGACGGCAGACGAGTTGGCCATCATCCTGAAGCGGCTATTCAGCGAAGGCGGCTTAGGAGAGCTCAGGCATTTACGCGAAGGAGCGAAGAAGGAGAGCGACTTACGGTGGGATGAGGAATGGGACCGGATTCTTGGCCGTGTATTAGGGGTCATTGACTAAAAGGCTACACGAAGGTCTGCAGTCACAATACGACACGAACTATGATATGGCACTGCGGCATGGAAATTGCTAAATTGAATCAAGAGGTCGGAGCCCTAAACGCCTTCCGGTATGCTTAGAAGCCATCTATGCTAGGATCGAGGGGATGCATGTCAAACTCTAGAGTGTGCAGCGTTGTGCGAGAATATGCGCTCGCCACACCCCTATACAAAAAAAACACAAATCGCTATAATGCTAGGGACGCCCCGTGTATGATCGTTCATTCGTTTCATTTGCCCCCGGCCCGCCTAGATTTCGCCGAGGCTCTCTCTTACGCACTGCCGGACTCTCTTCCGGAACTCCTTAGGGCCGCCTTCGCGCTCGGCGCGCAACAGCTTGGCGGCGTCTAGGTTGGCGGGGCTCTCGTCGTTGGGCTCGTTGAAGAGGCTGAGGACGCTGAGGAGGATGGTCTCGGGGGTCTGGACGGGACTCCAGCGCTCCGAGGCGCTCTCGTAGCCGTACTTGTCCTCCTCGGGCGGGTGGAGGATGGATATGCAGAGCTCGCCGTTGGGGTAGATGTTCGGGTGGAAGGGCACGGGCGTCTGGAAGACGATCTTGGGAGGGAGGTGAGGGTATTCCGAGGGGAAGGTCATGACGGCGCGGAAGTAAGCACCTGTTAAACCTGGTTAGCTGGGGGTCTTCTACTACTTTGTGCGAAGCGAGTTAGGAAGGGGGGGGGAACAAGAAAAAGTCGAGAGGAAAATTACATACCACCGTAGTACTTGCAGTCGTCGTTGATCATGAGAATTACTTCCCACTCGAAGATGTTGCTCTCGCGGACCAGTCCCACGGATATGCCCGAGATGTCCGAGGTGTGCATCTCCTTCAGCTGCTTCTGGAGCAGCCGGGCGGACCCCGTGGCCTGTCCCGACGATGTAGCGTTCGCTGCCATGGTTGGGATCGTATGTGACGCTTGCCGAGTGGTCGCAGTGACGGGAAAGATGCTGTGCGACAAGAAGGCGGGAATGCTAGCCGACTCGAGGGGAAATGCTACGAGAGAATACGTAGGTAGGTACCGAGGGTTATTGGCGTACAAGGAGATGTAGCTAAACCGTGTGTGTATGTGTGCAACGGTGATCCGGGTTAATGGTCGTGCTACGTACTCCCGGGATTGTTAATCTAGAGTAAGAAGAAGTTTGGCGACGGGATCGTGGGGTGAAGTGTAAGTGTAGTCGATCTATCGCGGAAGTTTCGCAATCGACGTTGTGGGGTCCTTGGCTTATGTATCAATGGTGAAAAGTTACGATTACGTAGCGGCGTACCTAAGGTGGCTACAGGTACATACGATGTACGTGCATGTGGCTACTAGGAGGTACTTGAGGCATGGAGGGAATGCTCGCGGTATAAATATATATACGGAAGAACAAATTGATTGTACGATTCCGTATAAGAACAAGTGTATTCTAGTAGCTCCCTATTGTTCACCACTTTTGTCTTTGTTATTCCGTGATGGCAAAAGTGAAAGCGAGATTTTAGAAGGTGTTGGACCGATGAAAGGGAAGGGATGGAATTGAACAGTCGCATTGTGCGGAGAGGTACACAATACTACACAATAATTCAAATCGAGCAAAGTCGAGTCCAATGGAACTCCTGCAAGGGCGGGTAGATGCAGATGGAGACTTTGTTTAACGGGGCCACTCAGAACACCGCGCTTAAGAATACTCTACTCCGAAGTAGAACATTGGGTTAAAGAACTGTTTGTGCCATGTGCTACTATGTATGTCATAGGTTTGATTATGATAGGGGACTCAGATCTATAACCATACAGCCATAGTATCAACTCCGAATCTTGCACGGATAAATCGTGAATAGGAGTAACTCTAGGTACTGTACCTAGTTAAACCCGAGTTGATGAAGCTTGACATCTCCCCCTTTTGATTTAGATAAGTGATCACTCTTGATTTTCCACGTACTCAATATGAATGATGGACGGGTGGCGGGTATCATAAGCCAGATGCTTCCAGCATGTTGTCCGAACCAAATCAAATCCCAGCGAAGAAACCAGCCAAACGCCCAGTGTAATGTAATGCATCACTTAACACCGTATCCCGTACACGTATGCGTGAATGCTATGCCACAACTATCCCATCCCGCAGCTCAGCTCCGGCACATGACGATTACTTCTTTTTCGAAGTGCCAAAGCCGGTAATCCCCATAGCGGCCATCATGTCGTCCTCGTCGTGCTCGCCCTCCACCCGGACGTCGTCGCCGTACTCGACCTTGACCTTCTCCGTAGCCTCCTTCTCGGTCCTCTTCCTCGCCATCTCCTCCTGCCTCTTCGTCCTCCTCGCCTCCCTCTCCTTGGTCGCCTCCTCCTCGCGCATGTCCAGCCGCTCCTTCAGCGTCGTCGTCGCCGCCTTCTTCTGCTCCTGGAGCCGCTCCCACACCTCGGCGATGCGCCGGTGGACGTCCTCCGCCGTCGCCTTCTTCACCTCGCCCGTCTCGCCGATGCTGCGCAGGTGCTGCATGCTGTTGACGTGCTCGACCCACTGGATGTTGTCCTTGAACGTGAGGTCGCAGGCGCCGCAGTAGAAGCCCGCCCCCCTGCCTCTCTTGCCCTGGCCCGCGCCCGCTGGCACGAGCACCGTCTTGCCCACGCTGGCCTCCAGGTCGATGACCTCGCGCCGCGCCCGCGTGTGCGTCTCCTCGCCCGTCATGGGCTTGTAGTACTTCTTCCCCGCCATCTTGGCCTCGTACCGCGCCTTCGCCTCCTCCTTCTCGCCCGCCTCTCGTACTTTGGCCTTCTGCGCATATTCGTCTAGGTCGTAGTTCCGCCGGAAGGACGTGTCCGTTGCCGGCTGGCCGTACGCCGATCCCTTCTTATCAGACATATTTGATCGAGTTCGATGCGCGGGTTGGAGAATAGCTGCGAGTTGAGAAGTAACGTTGCTCTTACTGTACAACGGGTTTAAAGCGAAATGGTTAAGAAAGCTGAAATCTTCAATGGACAAGCTCCTAGATCTTATCAGTTCTTACATCCCTGTCACTGCGCCCCTATTATAAAACTACCCCGCGATTTATTCTAGCATCCGTATTATTCATATAGAAGCTCTTCTCCCCGCCTCACTCTAATTTTCTAGGATCGAAAGTAGAGCTCTGATTTTTCTTCTTCCTCTCTTCTGTAAGCTAGTGATTCAATCCAATCTCGCAATGCTCTACCTCGTAGGCCTCGGTCTCTCTGACGAGACGGATATCACCGTAAAAGGCCTCGAAATCGTCAAGAAGGCCTCGCGCGTATATCTCGAGGCGTACACCAGTATTCTCCTAGTAGATCAATCTATTCTGGTACGTCCGTCTTCGTCGCATCGAGATATATCCTTCTCATATAACTAACGCTAATAATACAGTAGGAAAAGTACTATGGCCGGTCCATCGTGGTCGCCGATCGCGAGATGGTCGAATCCAACAGTGACGAAATACTGCGCGACGCCGAAACTGTAGACGTCGCATTCTTAGTTGTCGGCGATCCTTTTGGGTATGGCGGAACAACCTGAGGAACGAGGCGAGGTGTCTTTACAATGAGACTGACTTATATGATAACAGCGCGACTACACACACCGATCTTGTTCTCCGGGCGCGCGAGCTCTCGATTCCCGTACAGACGGTACCGAATGCCTCCATTATGTCCGGTATTGGTGCCACTGGACTTCAGCTGTACAACTTCGGTCAGACAGTGTCCATGGTTTTCTTCCTAGACAACTGGCGCCCGGCGTCATTTTACGATCGCATCAAGGAGAACCGAGGAATCGGGCTTCATACGCTCGTTCTACTAGATATCAAGGTCAAGGAACAGAGCTTAGAGAACATGGCCCGAGGTAGGAAGATCTATGAACCGCCGAAGTACATGACAGTCGGCCAGTGCGCACAGCAGATGCTGGAGATCGAGGATGAGAAGCAGGAGGGTGTGTATGGACCCGAAAGCCTAGCTGTTGGAGCTGCGAGGGTCGGTGGTAGAACAGAGAAGTTCGTCGCCGGAACGTTAAAGCAGTTGTGCGATGCCGACGAAGCTCTAGGGCCACCACTGCACAGCCTAGTGCTACTCGGAAGAAGGGCACACGAACTAGAGCGAGACTACACACGCGAATTTGCCATTGACAAAGAAATATGGAACACAATTTGGAATAGGGATTATGGTAAGCAATAAATAATCATATGACTATTAGGCTCTCCATACATTCTAGCTTGGATAATTCTATCTAAGGCCGCCTGTTCATTAGCTTAATGAGACGCCCGCCACGACTGGAACTCGCTCTCGCTGATCTCCCGCAATTTGTTGACACTCGCTGGCTGTCCCGTCACGGTCCCTTTGGCTACTTCGGCAGCAAAGCCGAGGAAAGTCTTGTCGCTAATGGAGTAGGTTGCTGTTGTACTCTTGACGCGGATGATTCCGATGCGCGGGTCATTCTCTGAACCATCATGGATCCCGTCCCCCAAGTCGCCTAGCCATGCCTTCAAGGTTGGCGTATAGTACTTCTTGATCTCGCTACGACCCGTTTCGATGGAGGTTGTACCCGAAACGGAAGCCCATTGACCGGAGCTGTCCAGAAATGAAATGTTGACATGCGGATCGTTCTCTAACTCGTCGGTCTTGTGGGATTCCGTGTTGGTGAAGAAGAGCTGGTCGACGCCTCCGTGCTCCTAAATCGTGTCAGTTCGACATTGTAAAATAGTCATGAGGACAATGTTGCGACGAACCTTTGCAGCTATTGCCATACAGCGAGACACGAGTTTCCCGGTTCGAGCGTCCCTCGTAGTCATCATTCCGAACTTGCACGATGTGACGAACTTATTAAGGCCCTCGATCTTATCGCTTGCCGAGAAGTCATCCTCCTTATTGGCGACCTTGTAGGGGTCGGCAGGCTTACCGCCCGTATTTGTGTTGGAGAATGTAGACATATTGACTTGGTGCTGTGTCGGGGTTCAATTGTCGTCTCGTGTAAGTCCAGATGTGTCTAAGATGTTGAGAGAATGATAGTAAGCTGTGGAAGAGAGGAGGACTTGATAGCTATTTGAAGGAATATACAAAAAGCAATGACTGCTCCATAGCTAGGGAGCTTTCGATCTTCTTGTCAACTCAAACGATCGATCTTGGTGGTACTATGCCGCGAGGCGCATCGGATTTCATCATAGACATCATTCTCGGACTACCTATGGACTTGGGACTATGTTTACATGACGTCAAGTAAATGAGAGCCGCTAATTAATCTTCGGTGACACCTATATTCTCTCCTCGTTTTCCGAAATATGTAGAGTGTTATATGTTTCTTTGTCGTGAATCCAACAGGTATCAATATGATATGTCTTATTTGGACCTTGACCTCTTTGCTTACATGCCTAGTAGCTTACATCAAGATAGTGGTAGATCATCAAGATAGTGGTAGATGAGTAAGTAATATTTCAATTGTATTAAATAATGTCCAGTACCTCCATCTCCGGATTAGAACCGGAGAGAGTTTCACGATCCGATGCAGATGGATCGTTCATGAGAAATTGGTTTGTTCTGCTTAGAGCAAGCTAGTATGTGTATACATTTTGATATATGACATAGGATAATACGTAAAGGACTTGAAGCTATCGCATCAATACCTGCAAGATGGGGCTGGATTGGCCCAGGGGTCGAGGAAGTTTGTGGATAAGATAAATACGTTTTGGGACGAATGCGTGCTGGTATTGCCCAATGCGGTAGGCTTCGGTGCCATTTAGACCTATCGATAGGTTAGGTCGATGTGAGGTATAATTAGAAACAAATCCCCGATCCCCGATCTTGTCAGTCCTGTACTGCTTTTTCGACCGGGGAGAAACGAAGCAGGTACGGAGCATACGCCGATACGACCATACGACCATACGACCATACAACCATACAACCATACAACCATACGTTAGAACGAACGGCCGGAGGTTCAGGTTGTCTTACGCGCAAATGCGATAAGAAGCAACACATCAGACTGACTCACCCACATGTTGCGATACGAAAGGATGCATGGTACACTTCACTTGCTACTGCCACGACCGGATCCTAGATAAAGGAAACAGCCAAGTAGAGAGGGGAGTATTGTTCTTATAGTTCCAAAAGTTGCAGTCATATTTGCAGTCATACATTGGATATACGTAGATACAATGTACGTATAATGAATGATGATGTACATAAGGTACCTACTATAGTTGTACCTGCACTTTCCAAGCTGCCTTGGTACTTTATTCCTTCCTAAGATCAATCCGTCAATTCGTCAATTCTGCAATTCCACTCGAGCTATTCTCATTATCTCTCCCTTAGGCCTTCCTTCCCCCCTTTCCACTTCCCCCCACCTCCCTTCCACCTTTTCCATAATCCATCTTTTGTACCTCGGCCGCGTTAGATATATGCAGAGGGTACTACAAGCGATAGTGCATTGTACCTAGACCTAACGTGATAGTTGACCGGGCTGACGGGGGCAGGTAGATACATACATCATCCCTCACCTAATAGGAGACCCGCTTACTCCATCCCGACTTCCTTGCGCGCACTGCCAAAGCTATCTGGTGCAAATCATATCACATTAGCACATTAGCACCTTAGCACCTTAGCACCTTAGCACCTTAGCACCTGGTAACCTTCAGCACCTCAACCCTTCTACCTACAACCACATACGACCACCGAGACTAAGACAACCTCTCATCGGAATCGGCCTAGGTCTTGTCGCCTAGGTATATTATGTACCTAGTTGAGGTACTTTGTTCATCTACAATTCGCGTCCGCGTTGTCTTGTCATATACCTGAGGCATACAACTTCTAGACTTTAGTCCTCGCTCTGTGCCTGGCGCTTTTTCTCGTGGTGGCGTCAAGTCAACTCCGTACTTACCACCCGTCGTCCAGCCCTCAACCTCAGACACACATAGGTTCAACACCAAATCTCAACCGGTTTGAGCTTCTTTGTTCCGTGCAAACAGTCCCCCGGCACAAGTTGCACTACACCATATCCCATATCAGACGAAGAGTCTGTGTATACTCTTTAAGTCTACATAGCCTTGCGTCCCCCTGTATCTCTGTGTCTCTATCTCTCTACATCGCTGCCCTTCCATTTCCCGGGTTTTCCTCACGCGATTGCGGGTTGCGCTACGCTTGTGGTTATGGTCAATACCAAGAAGCCCTGCGGTCATCGATGTCATTCGACTCACTCGACATGGTAAGAACACAGCATATATCGCCGCCTTTGGTATCTCTGCTTTGCTGACCCACCCAACTCTCAGAATATCGCTTGGGAGTGTCGTGATCAGGCCGATCAGGCCGAGATCTATTACAACCATCCCCTTCGCACCAAGGTCAGACGTCTTGAAGATGAGAACCTAACCTTGAAGCGACTCCTCCGCGAGAACGGCATCAACTGGCAATCCCGTCCCAAGCCCGTCCAAGCATCTAATGGACGCGTTACTCGTTCTTCCGCCAAGGCTAAGTGCAAACCCCTTCCACACGTCCCTGTCGAAGTCCAACTTAGAATTCTTTCCTTCGCCTTGACCAGCTCCCGTCCCATCGTCGACCCGCTATGCAGAGTGAAGCCGGAGCACCTTCTAGTACGAGAGAAGGCTAAGAACCCTCAGCTCGCTATCCACTTCTTGACGACGTGCAAGGCCTACTACGTCGAGGGCAACAAGGTCCTGTGGACCAATAACTCCTTTGTCTTCACCACCCCCGAGACTCTCAGAAACTTTGCCGAGATTGACCTCAAATTTCGACGAAACATCAAGGAAGTCAACTTCCGCATCATTGCTAGATTTTATGACGACGAGGAGCGAATCCACAAGATCAATCGTCATCACCATCCGGATCTCAAGAAGCCGATCCCCTTGAACGTGCACAAACGCCCCAGAGAGAATGCCCTGGCTCGTAGAGGATTCCGCGCCTACGGTTGGTATCAGCTGGTCGACTTTTTGACGGCCTTACTGCCCCCCTATGATCCTTATCGTGCTTCCTTCGACGGAGCACTATGGAATCACATTCCCTCGCCGAAGCTGCTTCCAAACCTGGAGAAGCTTCGCATTGATTTCGTCAACTTCGGAGACGACACGTTTAACACCCCGCCGCCTCAACTGCACGACCTCGCCTCCCACCAGCTTGGATGCACACTGAACGAGGTGGTTTTGACTGGCTTGCCCAGTGACGACAGCGGCCTTCGAGCTAGCAACGAGTTGGCGGGCCTCTTGAAGGACGAGGGTCTACTCATCGACCATGCGCCGTCCATGGTGGCTCTGAAGAACAGCATTCGTGCTCTCAACTGCGGTACGGCAGAGTGCCACTATTCTGCCAAGGTTGTTCGAGCGATGCGACCAGTTGTCGACCACCATGCCGACCAACACGATGATGTTCATGGTCATTCCATCCCCGAATTCCCCACGGCGCCGAAGGAAGAAGGCGACCCACCATTCTCGCCATTCCACTCTTGCCGAACCATCTGGAAGCGAGTACCGGTCAAGATCTACGAAGGTGACGAGCGCAAGTGGATGCTGTTTGACAGAATGAGTGGGCTACCATGGGACGAGATCGAGGACGAGGCGACCATGTTCGACTTTCTGGGGGATTCCGATGGCGGCAGCGATGCAGGCGAAGGCTTGGTGTGCGATAATTGCGGAGAGATACACCCCGGAGCTATCCCTCCGATGGAGATGATGGACCTCTACGACGAGCTATGAGCACACGCACGCACGCACGCACGCACTCACACACTATCGGGGAATGATGTCCGATCTTGTACGACGATTACGAACCACATGCATATGATACCAGGTTAGGTTTGCTTTGCTTTGTTTTCGGAATTCAGGAAGGGGGGGTTTATGTTCACAAGAGGAAAAAAGAAAAGGGGATATGTGACGAGAGCATTCAGAGATATGCCTCGAGGTAAAAAATGGCTGCCAGATCGCATTACGTACCTAGGTAGTATACGCACGAGTTGACGAAGCGTCGGCAAGGTGTAAGATGTAATTACTACTGTATGTGCTTTGTGCATAATAGATTTGCATTCCTGAGTAGGTGCGTTTGATCTGTGGGATTGGTGACAATGATGCTGCTGGGTATATGTCGCAATTATGTTCCTCGGGAAGTTCTCTGTTTGTTTACTTGCTCGGGTGAATAAGAGACTAACAACGCCACACCGTCATATCTGCGTCTACCCTCACCATTTTACCGCTGCAGCGTTGTATGAAGAAACGACCAAATTCATCCCAAGATTCAGACTAATATGTATGTAGGCGACTCAATTCAGCGACGCGCAAGTCAGCGGGTAGCCAGTTATGAATACGGATAATATGACATAACCGTCGCTCGACATGAATTAGGTAGATGGATTTTGAGAATGCTAACTACGAGTTTCCAGGCCTCGGGTCTCGTAAGAACGAAGCTGCTACTTCACCTTACGAACACGATTTGCGCGTATGTAACAGGTACACGCACGATAGCTTAGGTATATAGGCACTTTAAAGAAAAAAAATGGTCGTCGTTGTATGTAATCTGTTATTCATTACTCGGCTTACTTACTCTACAGCTCGCTTCTCTCTTTTTAATCCAGAGAAGTATTTCTAGGTACGACCAGCTCTTTTCTTTTCATCGGCGGCGTTTTTTTATATCGATTTCATCCCGTAACTCCATTGATAGTGGTCGTAATAGCATCTGATGAATTCGTCCCTCTTGATATCAAGGTGGTGGGTGAGATGATCAAGCACTACTCATCCGCCTCATCAGACTCGGCCGAGGCTTCTTCCTCTTCTTCTTCTACCTCCTCAACCTCTTCTTCGGCTTCGCCGTTCACCGCTCCGTTGACAACGCCGCCCTCGCTTTCCAGCTGGAGCCACTCGTCCCATTCCGGGAACAGCTCGTCGTCCTCCGCTGGGACACCAATCATCTTCGCCACACGACCTTTCTTGTTTTTCTCCAAGCTTTCCTTCCACGACTTGACGGCCTCCAAGGTTAGACTCGGCTTATACGTTTGCGAGAACAGGACAGCTTCGGCTAGCCTGTTCGTCCTCGTGAGGACGTCCACGCAACCCGCAGTATCGCCTAGCAGCCATCTGCAAGTGAATGCGACGTTGTGCGCGCCCGACTGCTCGGCCTGTGTTGCAAGCGCTTCCAAACCTGCCTGGTCTGACGTGCTCGAGTAAATTAGCAATAACGACCCCAGGTCCCGCGCGTGCGTGAAGCACTCGGTCGCTAGCGGGACATCCCAGCCCGAAAGAGCGGCGTCGCCTACAGTCTTCCACTTGTGATCGTTATCTGCTTTCCGTGCGAGCTCTAGTGCAATGTCGAGTTGGTTTAGTGCAAGCGACAAGTCAAACTTGTGCTCCGGATCAGTAGCAACTTCGAGCGCTAATTCTTTGTGGCCTTGGCCCTCGAGGAATCTTGCGATCTTGTTGAGCTGGTCCGCCGGGATGCTCGGGAGTAACTCGCCGGCTGTCTCCATGTCACCACGGAGAACCAACGTCTGATACTCTAGTACGGGGAGCGAGAGGGAAAAGCTCGTGACGTTTACATCTTTGTCGGCGAGATATATCCGGGAGTCTCTCTGGATGTAGCCGAGGGCGTACATCGGCTGGTCGAAATGTGAGATGGTGTAAACTTGGTCGCCGACTAGGTAGTTCAGTCGGTTTGTGCTGTTAGTGTAAATGAAGCAATCGCCAACCCATTGTCCCGTTCGTACACTGCAAGAATATTTAGTAACAGAGAAGTGTCATTTCGTCAGCGGGTATATGCTCTCACCTCTCAGCAATATCAGTGATGACCTCGAAAGCGGCCTCAACTCCATCTTCGTCTACTTGACCAACCTGAGCGGCCTCGATATAGTTCTCGCGAGAAAACCTCAAGACGTAGAATGTGTCCTCACAAGCCAAGGTCACAAGCTCGCCGCTGTCTGACCAATACACCTGTTTCGGTTCGACTTCGATTCGTCTTACTAGACCGCCGCTGGTCCAGTCGTAGAAAGACACACCGCCCTGGCCTTTTACGCCCAAGAGGACACCGCCGGTTAAACCATCGGCTTGGAATGGGACGTCCAGGCCACCCGGCTTCTCAACGAAATTCTTGAAGACTTTGATACTTGTAGCCGACTCCCGAATGGCGAAATCATTATTGTTATCCTTCGACGCCCACACAAAGTCTAGCGCAGACCCAAACGCCTTGTTGCGCCACGCTAGGGCTGTGTAAATGATATATTCGCCGTCACCGCAAACAGCCACGAAGCGTCCATTGGGCGAGTGGAGAAGGGTCTGGGGATAAACTTCGCAGGTGCCGAGCTCTTTCGTGGGGAGAGTAATTGCTTCGTTGTCCTTGATCGAAGCGTCTTCACCGTAGTTAGTACACGCAGAAATGGTAATGGAAAAGAGGATGCATACCGCCGCCTTTCACGATAGAGGAGACCACCTCGTTGTGTCGAGCCCAAATCAACTTGCCAGAATTGTCCATAGACACAGCAGGTTCTTCGCGTCCCAGCTTGATCACCACCGCGCCGTCGTCGAAACCGACCGCCACACCTTGCTTGCCACGTTGGTAGGCAATGCACCATGCGCGCTCCAGACTATAGTTGAGGGATTGCTCGAAGCGGTACGTATTCGCGTGCCATATCCTAATGGTGCCATCCTCGGAGCCGGAGATAATGACGGGTAATTCGGGGTGATAGCAGGCAAAGGAAACGTTGTTCGTGTGGCCCTCGAGACTGGCGATAAGACTTTTGGTGGTATAATCCCATACCTTGACCGTCCTGTCGTCAGATGTCGTGAGCAGGTATGGCTTGTCCGAGTGTGGGTAGTAGTCGACATGATTTACGCCCTTGGTCTCGTGGGCCTCGAGGGTGAAGTTGGCGGTGGACGAGCCCAAGCTCCAGATCTTGACGGTCCTGTCTAGACACGCCGAGGCAAAAGTGTTGGTGTCTTTGGGGTTTATGGCCAGACCCATTACATAGTGGCTGTGGCCCTCGAATACCTGTACGCACTTCCAACCCTTCTCCCAATCCCATAGCTTGATGGTCATGTCATCGGAGGCGGTCAGGACGAAGGGTTGCGTAGGGTGAATGGCAATGGCGCGAATGTAGTCAGGATGCGCTTCGAAAGAGGTGATCTTCTCTGAGGTGTTGTAGTTATATACTCTAAGCTGAAAGTCGTCGGAGCCGCAAACGATCCAGTTCTTCCTCGCGACGAATCGACCTGCTCGGACGGGGACATCTGTGAGTTCGAAGGTCTTGACGATCTGCTGTGTTTCGTACGACCAGATATATACATGGCCTATCGATGTTAGCTGTCATTGAAAGCCCCCGGGTGCATGCTGTGTAGATAGGCATTCAGGGGTAAAGCTCACCGCTGTATAATGTGGTTAGGATCCATGGTTCTTGGGGATGGTAATCGATGCCTTTGACACGCTCGCTGCGCGCAAAGAGTTGTCGCTGTGCGTCAAAAGCCATGTCAGCAAGTCCAACAGTGGATTAGCTTGCGGGAACGTTTAATATTAAAGGCATAGAAGCTCATTCGTGGTGGACCGTGGTACGTATGAGTTCAGCCAAACCCTATGACCTAAGCTGCCCAGCTACGGTCGACAAGGCAAAGGCCAGGTCTCATTGTTTATTGCGTAAGGGTCGACTCGACCGAAAGGGGATCGGAACCAACGGAGAGACAGCACGCACCTTGACATCCAGCCTCATTTTGCCGACAGCTCCAGCTCAGAATGAATGGCTCGGGATTGCAATGATTCGTTCGAGGGCGGGGTGGGTTTGTTGATCGCAGCCCGATGGAAATTATTACATGAGAGGATATTTGGATCTCAGGTCGGCGTATGGTTCGTTATCGTGTCTATTGTGTCGTGTTGTGCCAATTTGGGAATATTCCTGCTGTTGCAGGTACTTGGCCAAAAGAATAGAAGGTGGCCGATAGCTGAAGTAATATGAAGTATATCAATTTACCCTATTTCCACATTTTCTAAACTTCAACGGTGGTCACTTCTTTTTGCGCCAATCAGTGGCTCGTATCACATGTGGCTTAAGCTTTACGTATTGAAATTGTGTAGCACCAGCCACTAGTTTTCTGGTGTATTGTACTATGCACCGATGATGTGTGGCGGTGTGGCTTTTACAGCAGCATCTTTTCACATAGCACATCTTTATTTTTATGAGGTTATAAATTCAGGCCATTAATAAGACGACAT
Source organism: Hypoxylon rubiginosum (assembly GCA_902806565.1). Lineage (NCBI taxonomy): Eukaryota > Fungi > Ascomycota > Sordariomycetes > Xylariales > Hypoxylaceae > Hypoxylon > Hypoxylon rubiginosum. The sequence continues at coordinate 293,719 of CADCXA010000069.1, read as the reverse complement.
CAAGACATGCTCGATTTGAATACTGCTTTGAACCCTACTCGAAATACAAAAATCACAAAAACATCAAAAATGAATTGATCAAATAGTTGATATAATTTTACTGTATTGAGAATCATTCTTCGTCTCCTATCCTCATATTGTTGTCTAATGAGACTAACTTGAAGGACTCCTCGCGAGAACGCAACGCGTGTGATGATGGCTTCTTTAGGTAACAATGACCTGGTATGCATCATAATGCGTAATGCGTTCCCGTTGCCCAGATGTCCCCTACCGGTATCATACATGAACGCCTTTATTCCCCGTCATTTCCCTTATCAATCAATCGCTCCCATGCCGGAAAATTCATTTGAAACACATGCAGAAGTAGAATCGGGCGCAAAGACGAAATAAAATCATGGTGCTTAATCTTGGCTGTCGGCCTGGACCTTTTGCACGATCTCTACCACCTTGGGGTACAGCTTCTCCGATTTCTGGAGACCAGTCACTCTCGCGACGACGTCCTCGGCGCTGTTCTCCGACATGATCTTGGCAAGCTCTTTGCTCTCGTCGTCTCCCTCCACGTTCTGGAAGCGGAAAGCCATTTCGGCGGCAGCTAGCAGCGCCGACGTTTCGTAGCCGAGCTCGGCTAATTCGGCAGCGGGGCCGATGAAACGCTCCTTGCGGCCCAACTTTCGTAGGGGAGCACGGCCGACACGCTCTACGGCATCAGCAAGGTGGGGGTTGCTGATTCGGTCAATGATCTTCTTCTTGTACGCGTCCTGCTCTTCCGGGGAGATGCCGTGCTTTTCGATGATGAGCTTTCCAGTCTCGTCGATGGCAGCAGTGACTTGGCTCCTGATGTCCTTGTCCCGCATAGCGTCGTCAACGGTCTGCTTTTGTCTGTTGTAGCCGAAGTAGGCGGCGGTGGCGTGGGATGTGTTGACGGTAAACAGCTTGCGCTCGATGAAGGGTTGTAGGTTGTCGACCCACTTGATACCCTCGATCGTCGGCCGCTCGACATTGCTAGCCGTGTTCTCGCTAGGCTTGAATGGGGTCGCTTCGACGACCCACTCGTAGAACTTCTCTAGAGTGACGTCCAAGCCCGCGTTGGGGTCTTGTGCAGGGACAATTCGGTCAATGGCCGAGTTGGCATAGGCAGCTCGTTCATGGTGGTCATCGAGGCGGTGCTCGGGGGTGTTCTTAGGGTGCTTAATATGATCGGCGAGGGCGTCGGTGGCATTGATCATGTTCTCGCAAGCAATGACAGCCAGAGGCTTTAGGTCATTCGAGCGCTTGTCGACACCCTTGGCGATGACGGGAGCGATGAACTTGAGGATGTTAGGGCCGACAGAGCAGGTGACAACGTCTGCAGTCGCTATTTCGTCAACCAATTCGGCCTCGTTGTACTTGGAGTTGATGGCTCGGTAGTTGGTGATCTTCTTGGTGACAGTGCCCTCGACACCGCGTTCAATGACATTGTACGAAGGGGTTGCGTTTAATGAGTCGACGAGCTTGTCAACGACATCAGCGAAGATGACCTCGTAGCCTGACTCGTGTAGGAAGCAGGCGACGAAGCCCCGGCCAATGTTGCCGGAACCGAAGTGAATAGCCTTCTTGCCCATGTTGGATAGTTTGGTGGTGGTGATGGTTGCCAAAGGTATCGAAGACAAAGGATTTATGGAGTATGGAGTTGGAGAGTGATGGTAGAGAGGATCAAAGATCAAAGGGTTGATGTTTTATTTATGAGTATTTCTTAGGTTTGGAGAAACACTGGAAACACTGGACTAAGACAGTGCGAACGGGAGTTGAGGGATATAAAATTGGGTGGTGATGTAAAGAGGTTCAAGGGAAAGATGTGGTGGGAAAGTCGATGCTCTTATGTATCACGCAAAAGGGTTGGGAATGACGATGAAGGAGTGCGGTGACTGAGAGAAGCCACGAGGTCCACGAGCCCGGCCAATTCGACCGGAAGTGGAGGGGTAGCGCTACGGGAATGAATGGGTTGGCCGTTAACTCGAGAGGGTCCCCCCTTGCCATGCAGCCATGTTGCCAAGGAAAGGCGTAAATACTGTATTATACTGTACAGTCGTAGGGATCCACCGTCTCATCCAGGACGTTACGTATAACCCATGAGCATATTTGCCAGGGCTCTCTTGCTTGTCTAGTACCAGCGGCAATCCCCAGTGCTTGCCCGCCCCGTTTTCACTTGTGTAAGTGGCGCTGACACTTCTACGTACATACACGGCAACAAACTCCTATTCATTATCGTCAACTTTATATGTATACATTGGATGTCTAAGGGAGATTTCGAGACTGGATGTTGTAATTGTATTTTCTCTCCTGAGATTCCGGAAATATGTAGGTACCTACGTCCGCTATATACTACACACCAAACAAGACAGACATGAGTCCTCCATAGAAGTATGGTTCGGACAAAAGTATTTGCCAAATGATTCACGATCTCATACCAACCTGCGTGACGCTTATGTGCTTAATAGGAATCCGCTGCCGATATGGTTGTTTGCGCTCAGTGCTTCTGTGGCTCTCTGTGGTGATACAGCATATAGACTCCCTACCTCTATGTAGGTGCATATATCACTTGTCACGGAGCCTGAGAGCGCGAATATTCTACACTTTTCGGAGCATGCTGTTACTATGCCTATCAGTCTATATGGGAAGATGAATTCAGCCAGAAAATTTCTCGTCTCGCAATGATCGCTGGAGTATACATAATCTCTTCGTCTCTATCGTACGATCTGACTGTGCTAATACTCGTCTACCATTTCATGTTGCCGCCCTATCGATCGCCTCCACAGTTTTCACGTTTCGTCGGTAAATAGGAACGTATCAGAACATTCCTGGCCCCGTGCCGAGCGTAAGTGATACTGTAGCTTCCGAATAGTCCCTAATGTAGCTACTACGTTATAGCCCTAATGTCTTTATTGGCCACATCCCTATATCTCGCTAGTAACCGCACGCTTGACCTTCATCCAGCAATCGCTCGAGGACCTCATCGGATCGTCAGGAGCACTTAAGACAAGAGCGTCAAGAGGACCCGTAGAAGAGGTTCACCGCCCTCCACGAGCGCTTTAGCTAGCCGATCGACTCGATTTAGACGCTGGATTGATGAATTCATGCCGACAAGGCCAGTATTTACCAAAGTCTGGGGGAGTTGTGGCCTTGCCTGCTGTACTCTAGCCTCTCTGCCTCTTCTCCCCACCACCCACATTGCACATGTAGATAGTTCAATGCATAGGGTTGATAGCTAACTTGGACTCAGCAGTGTGGACTTCGGCAAGTTAGTCCCTGCAACTCTATCACGGCTCGTCGCCACCAATGGGATAGTCTATGAAAGACATGGGAGTGAGTTATAGAGATGCCGAGTACAATGCAGCAGCACCGATATGGCTGGATACAGGGTGGTATGGACCCTCGGCGCTTCTTCATTAATTATCGTGATACGTGATACCGTCAGCTCCACCCACACACACTCTCTTCATTTTCTCTCCCTTTAGGCGCAGCATAACGCTTAACTGTGTAATACCCTTACACTGAGGCAAGGCGTAAACTTGCACATATATTAAGCAGCTGGCAGCAGAGAAATACTAGAACTGTACGAAACCCCTCAGAGATAGGTACCGTATCTAGAGGCGAAGGAAACTTATTTGGCGTGTTGGAAAATTCTTACAGAAATAAGTGTCTTGTCTGCTTATCCATATGCGACGGTTAGAGAATTCCATATAAATACACAGCCCGCTTACCTATCACCTAAGACCTATACTTCCTGAAATGGAAAACAATTACGGGTAGTGGGTGACATTTACGGGTTCAAAACGTAGAAAGATAAATCCTTGGAGAGAAGAAGAAGACAGTGTCTTTAACCGGACGAGAAAACAGATAATACTCCAGCCAATCAAGAGTAAGCCTTGGTGCCCCTCTCATCCAAGTTTGGAAGTCTTTGGAAAACCAAAGCCCCCTCCTAATCCCGGTCTCTGACATCATCGTGGGCCACTTTCTCACCATCCTCGCAGCCCGTCGCAGTCCATCGCCCCCTAGAGAAAAACTGTAGGGGGACTAAAAAGACCAGTCAGGATCGAGAGATCGAACACATTGCGCCTATTTTCACTCCCTCGCAGTGCCTCCGCAGCCCTCGACATCATCTCAAGATCCCTACTCGCTGGGCCTGCCTAGGGTCCAAGGGTCTTAGGGTTGTATTCGATGTATTCGATGCACTCGATGCACTCGATCGATTCTTGGGTCATTGGCCATTCTACTCTATGATTACGTACCCCGGGCACCTCCAATACAGTGTTTCCCTCGAACCAATCCTCTCATTAGTTAATCTGTGCTGCAGTATCTGATTCGTGCTATTCGTGTCAAGTGAGAGATATACGCTATACTATACAGGCTGGCGCCCAAGTCCCGCAAGTCCCGATATTCGAAGCTCCGGTGTTTTCACAGACCATCAGGCCATATGTAGGCACAAGTCATAGACTACCTAATGAAGAGGAGGCTTGGTGTCCGAAGACCGCAATTATTAATTCACGATGGCAAACAGAAAGAGAGTCTTGAGACAATCTCGATACATGTCGTCATTTCGTATTTCTGCAGGATCCTTTTCCTGCTGAATCGGAGGAATTGGTTTTGGTAATTCGTTGACCAATCATTTGGCTCTCATATTGCTCAATGGCATTGTCACGTCGATCTTCCATCCTATGACGAATTAACCTGGTTCAACCCAGCAGCAGCAGAGGTTCACAACGAACATATCGACGGCTTTCCCCAGGTTTCACGTTGCAGTCTAGCTGATGGGCTGCATAACGAGCCAGCCCAAGCCCTAGTCTTTTGGTTTCGACTGGCTCGCCTAGAATGAGGCTGTCGACATGTGCTGCGAAGACAGCCGCAAACCATCGCTAATTCATATCGATATTGTTCGCAATCCGTGCCGCGAGTGAAGCTATTCGCAAATGATATCGATCCAAGTAGGATATACCCAGTCCGGACAGGCACAGGCAAGTAAACCCTGCACTTACAGTCGGCAATTTTGCCAGCTCCCTTTCAACCAAGGTGCATGAGACCTCGGCTAGTCTCATAAAATTTCGACGTCGCTAAACCTCGACTTCTGATAACGATGTGACTCAGCACACTGGCCAGCCTGCCAGCCGACCTTATCCAGCACGACCTTGGGGTCAAGCGACCAAGCCGCTTAAGAGGGACCTCCACTAAGTCCACTCCTTTGCATGTCGTCGAACTTCGCACTTGACTTCAAACTTTCAAGCCAAGTACAAGGTCCACTCACCCGTTTTCCCCCTTGAGTTACCCGCGGCTCCGTTTTCAAAGATAAGAACAATTTCGAAACTGCTCATTGGCCCGTCTGCCGCAAGTCTCTTGCATTTAGCAAGGCTATGTAAGTCTCACAAGATTCAATTGCAACCCGGTTGGTTATGGTTAGGTATAGGACGGCCCACAATCGACGGCAGAAACCCGCACCGTGCCCCCAGACGTTGGGCTAGGTTGGATCGAGTTCTGGGTTAAACCAGCGAGCCAGCCTGGACGAGCTCGTACTTGTTCCCTAATCTCATCTCATTACCTTGGTCTCACTACCTTGGTCTCACTAAGGGCGGCTTGAGGCCTCCTCCTCCCTGCATCAAAGGTCTGGATCCTGGATTTTTCCTGTTCCGTTTGGCTCGATCCGGGTCTCACATAATTCTTCCGGCGTTGGCGGGCCGATTATACAGCGAGGCGGAATTGCCGTCTGTTCTCTGGCAGTGGGTTTCCTATCTGATACTAACTCGCTGCATTACCCCCCGACAAAAAGGGGTAAATTGACACTTTGCCTTGCCTGCCTTGTCAGCCCACGAAAAGGACCGACAAATTTTTTCATTATTCTACTCATCTCGGTGGAATACCACGATGCGCATCCTTCCGGTATCAGAAAGCAGCAACGTGCTCAATCGCGTTGTTGCTGTTGCTTGAGAGAAACATGCCGAGTTTCCTCTCCTTTCGGGTATGCAAAACGGTCGTCGGTGCCATCTCCCGGCCTGGCCAACCTCCAGTGGGGCCGATTTCTCCCGAGATCCTTTTTTTCTTCGGGTTTTTTCTTCCCTTCCCAGAACATTTGGAGATCCACCGGCTCCAGGGTCTACAGAGATGGGCCGCCAACTCACGATGTCCATCGACAATACGACGATAATACCCCAGGAATATTAACTTGGAGTTTCTCCGACTCTTCGTATCAATGTTAAGATATCTCGCCGGCCGACAACGGGCCTCTTTCGGTCGTTACATTTAGAAACTTAGAAACCGAAAATTTGGTAATTCATGCACGTGCCAGAGCAATTATTACATTCTCTATCTGACTATCGTCCGAGAACTCATTATCTGGCTATCACTTGGTTTTCTCCATGCCGGGTATAGTAGAAAGCAAATCCAGTCATACAGGTGTCATACAGGTATTCGTCTCGATGAACTTCGGCTCCAAATCCCTACGAGCCACCTCCAGGGGTTCGTTGTTGAAATCGAATTATAGAGGCATCGCATCAAAGAACAACGTGAAAAAGGGAAAATCATCGAATGACCGCAATGATCGTAACATCGTCTCCAACAGCAAGTCTCCTCACGGCGACTGCAGAGATCTCAACTTCTTCTCAACTCGCAGCCGTCGGCGGTGATATTGGGCGGAAACGTCGGTAAGGTCCTCCTGGAACTGCTGGTGTAGGTCTTCCAGTTGGGACTCTAGCTCTCGTCGTTGGCGGTGCATTCTCTTCCGATCCTTGCGTTCCTTCTTCATCTCCTTCCCGTTGCTCTTTTTCTTCTTGTCTCTCTTTCTTCCTTCAACATCGCGGTATGATGGTGTCTGAGGCGGGTTACGCGGCGATACGGAGTGATGCGTCCGGTCCTGCGGGCTCTGCGGCTCTTGAGATTGACTCTCGCCTCGTCGTAGCTGCTGGCGGAGCAGGGAGCCTCTTCGTTGCGACGGGTGGGGCTGGAGTCGAAGGGTAGGAAGAGTCCCGGGTCTATTATGGTGGAGGCGTACTTGTTCTTGTCCCTCCTCCGTCGCCATGCGTTCTCTCTTTCCTAGCCCATCTTCATGATCTTCGTCTTCCCCTTCGTCTTCCTCTTCATCTCCGTCTCCGTAGTGCTGTTCTTGGGCATGCGAATCCTCATCTAGCGGAGCGGAAGAGGGTGAGGCCGAGGCCGAAGGGGCGTTCCCGCGAGAGATCTCAAACGCGGTCAAGTCGAAGACTCCGGATTGGCGTAGTGCAGTGTCTACTGTTGCGTCCGTGACAGCGTCTTCCCAGCCATATTGCCTCGGTGCCTCCTGGAGGACCAACACAAGTCGTTCGGGAGGTATACGCTTTTTCTCCGTGGACCAAACGGACGGGTAAAAGGCCTCTCGGATCTTATACGAAATAATCGTTAGTATAAATTAGTAAATCACGAAGGAGAAAGAGAAGAAGGAAAGAAGACGAGGAAGAAGGAGAGGAAGAGAAAGAGCAAGGAGACGGGGATGGGGACGGGGCCTTGCTGCTATGGGTTCTTTAGGTCTTATCCCACTTACATCAAGATGCGCGCGCGTAGCCTCGAAGTCGATCCTGCCAATGGGATTAGGGCGCAGGCGAGCGAGGGTCCATCCCTTTGCGCCCGTGTGCGATTTCACGAAGTCGTGTCCCTTGATGACGCGCTTGTAGTAGAGCTGCCGCGACAGGATCAGGGCCGGGTCGTGGCTGCGGCGCAGATGTCTCGCTACGTACCAGCGGTACTTCAGGCAGTGGCGCTTGTCGATGGCATTAATAATATGCTTGAGCTCTACGTTGTCCGACGGCAGTGTCAGGTCGTCGCTGCTGCCACGAGGATGAGGCGCCGTGGCAAAGCTCTGGCGTCGGCTATCGGCGTGGTTGCTGATCGCTTCGTTATACTCGGCAGTTCCGCGCTTGCTTACCTGCGATCCTCCTTGGGAATCGTTCTCGTCGGTATCGTAGGGGCTCTCGTCCGGGCCGGAATCAGGTCCTTCTTCCTCGGTGTCATGTTCAACATCAAATGCGATGGTTTCCTGGCCGCTTCTGTCGTCGTTGCTGGTTGCGCGTCTCGGGACAATCCTGTCAGAAAGACCCAGCTGTTTGCGGAGTTGCTCATACTGGGCGTCGGACATCTCTGGACTCTCCGACTTCGTGGTCTGAACCACTGATCTTGATCGAAGTCGGCCATCCGGACTTCTGTGCACTTTGTCAGCAGCCATGACGATCTGTATGGCTGCAAGGGAAGGTGAAAGGAGATCCAGAAGTCGATATTAGAACTTTCAAGGGACGCTTGATGTTCTTGCGAGAAGGTGATAGCTGCTGGGTAGGGGAGATGTTGGCGAGGTTCACTTCGAATGAGTTGATGAGTGGTTAGCTCGAGGAACTCCAGGCTAGTGGGACTTATGTCTCTCTGATATGGTACTGGAGAGTCGACCTTTGGCGATTGGGTAGCTTGTCGGTTCACGAGACCCGAGTGAAGATAGGTTGAGAGAAAGATGGGTTTGGAAGAAGATGGGATGGAGGAAGATGAGATGGGGTGGAGGAAGATGGGTTTGAAGGTCAGACCCAACATAAACAACTTGGTATGCAAGTTGTGTGAGAGATTTCCGTGTGCTGGTGTAGGCAGTAGCAATGAACCAGGAGGAGGAGGCTGCCAGTCCCTGGATATCACCCTGAAAAGAGATTGACAGAGGGAATAGAAGCACTCAGCTTTTCTTGGCTTCAAGAGTTATTGAAGGAGAATCCGCGAAGCCAGTGGACAGGAGAGGAGGAAGTTGAAGAAGTAGGAAAGAAGTAATGAAAAAAAAGGAACCTGAGGAGACAAGCAGGGTGAAGGAAATAACGCGCCTACTTATCCAAGCCTTTTGCAACCCGAATAAACAGGCACTCGACTTTAGGATGTTTGTTATTCCGTCTGTTTTTCACACGGCAACGTTAGTGATCTGGGAAGGAGCGGGCATGTCAAAAAACTTGCAGACTTGCAGGTACTGAAGCCGCATTATATACACCTATGAAGGTATGTACGTACCGAGCTTTTACCTTAGGTCCTCAGGTGGGTGGACGACGTTGCCGGGCAGCCATTTGGCCTAGAAGCCATTATGATATCCCCGGTTGCTTCCTACCATGCTTTAGTGCTATGAAATTTGAGGCAGAGAGATGAAAACATGCGAGGTACTACTGGGTAGGGGCCTATCTACATGCTATGCCTTAGCCACTAATTTCCTCCCAGTGAGCACAAACCGCAATACCACAATAAAGACGGAAGTAGCGAGGAAGAGAAACCCAGCAAACAATTGAATCCCCAGGTAGTTTCCTGTGCTGCTCAGTATGGCCCCGGCGATGGGAGTGCCTATCAGGGACGCTATGCCGTTCAACATCGAAGACATGCCCAGTCGTGTCCCTAAGCGGCTGAGGTCAGGGGTAAACGACGTAAGCACCACAGCCGGTAATGCCACGATTCCACCTGTGAAGAATCCAAAGAAGATGGCAAATGCGATGTTCCCTCCCCCTGTGCTAGTATTAATCCAACTAAATGCAGTAACACCTGCTAGAGTAACGCTGATGAGAAGGGTTTGCACAGGTCCGATTCGATTTGCTATGAGAGACGGCGACAGCCTGCCCACCACAGATGCGGCGTTGAGTATGGCAACTAGGTATAAACCAACAGTCTGCCCCCCTAGACCATGCGAGAGGGCGTACGTCTGGAGATAGAAGATGGGCACGAAGAAGGCCACGTAGCTTAAAGAGATGCCGAGACAGTAGACGACGTACGGACGCTCCCGAAACGCCCGCAGGTCGAGCAGCGGACGGACCCCGGCCGGCGGCGGCGTGCGCCGGCGCAGCACGAGGATGGAGACCGACAGCGTGGCGAAGGAGGCGAAGCCCATGGCGCGGGCGGCCCAGGCGAAGCCTACCCGGGGCAGCAGGCTCTGGAAGACGAGCGCGTAGACGACGCCGCCGAAGCTGCTGCCCGACGTCACGACGCCCATGGCGAGGGCTTTCCGGCGGGAGAAGTACTGCGGGATGATGGCGACGGACGGGATGTAGAGGCACCCCGCGCCGATGCCGACGCACAGGGCCTGCGCGAGCATCACATGCCAGTACGCGGTGCACACGCTGATCAGCATCATGCCGAGGGGCACGAGCGCCCAGCCGGAGAATAGCAAGAGGCGTAGGTGCCCGGCGTCGTAGAGGGGGCCGCTGATGACGCCGACGGCTAGTAGTAGGAAGGACTGGAGGGACCCGATCCAGGATATAGCCGACGGGGACATGTGCCGGAGAAGATCGTTCTCGTAGTAGGTCTGGAACACGCCGAACATGTTGATCGTGCCCCTGGTTTTGAGTTAGTTATGCCGGAGCTGGATCAGGATCTGTTTGTCGAGCCGCATACATACCAAGTATTGAAGTAGAGGAAATACGATCCGACGACTTGAAGCCACGCCGCGAGCCCTCCATCCGGTGGAATGTCCTCCTCATCCACTATAGCCACCTCGGTAAACTCTACCTGCTTCTCATCATTCCGATTCGAACCCCCATCGCTTGAGATGTTTCCGTTCTCGAGACCGACGCCCAGCTGGCCGGGAGAGCTCGTCATGTTCCCACGGCGGGTGGGAAGATACAGGCAGCACTGACACTAACAGGCGTGTCGAGCTCCAACTTGCGTTCCAAGATGAAAGGAAGAAGATCACCCATTTTGAAGTAATTACAATGGAGCCGGGAAAGCACACAATTCGAAGTGGTTATAATGGGACATGGAGTATATTGCCGAGAAATGTAACCGTGAAAAAGGCAAGGAGACTCTGGAGTAAACGACAGGGGCTAGCCGGAAGACAACCACGGGCCCCCCTTTAGCGGCACACCTGCCTTGGGGTTCTCTAGTGTCGTCTTCGGCTGGCAAAAACGAGTCTATAACTAGCCGAGCTCGGAATCAGTTTGTAAGCGGAATATATATATGATCGACTGCCTAGGCAAATTGACAGGTTCATCTTTATAATAGAGGATACCTTCAAGAATTATACGGCACCCGCTTAAAAGACGACCTCAGCTGTTTGGATTGTCTTTTAGCAGCACTCAATACTACTTGGTATTTGTCCATCAAAGAGCAACAGTTCGGAGACGTACCGAGGTGAAAACTAACAAATCCGAATAGTGCATTGCTGTGAATGTTTCTTGTCTACCTTAAATGATTAGTTGTGACTAAAGGGATACTGTATTTTATAATGAGGAGTCGTACCTTAGTTTAGGTATCTGAGTCATAGGTACATATCTCAAAAGAAGCGCACAGAATAATCAAAAAACTTTTCATTTGTGTTCATTACTTATACTACGTAGTCAGGCAGGCAGGCGGGCTATCACAGACAGTTTTCAGTCGTCATCTTTCCATATCCACTGGACACATTAACATTCATTGGCTTTACCACTCACCACCACCACCAACCAGCTCACAGCCTCGACCCCTTCCCAAGCCTCCGAGCAGGTTCCAACCTTCAGGCAGCCGCAAACTTCTTAAAGGCGCCGATGAGGCTCCCAGTGCTAGAGTCGTGACCCGCGCCGCTCCCGGGCTCGTCCAGCTCCTGGAGGATCTTCTTGGCGAGCACCTTGCCGAGCTCGACGCCCCACTGGTCGAACGAGTTGATGTCCCAGATGGCGCCCTCGGTGAAGGTCAGGTGCTCGTAGTAGACTATGAGCGCGCCCAGCTCGGCCGGCCCGATCACGTCGCTCACCAGCACGCTCGTCGTCGGCCGGTTGCCCAGGAACACCTTATGAGGCACGAGCTCGTCCGGCGTGCCCTCGCTCTTGACCTGGTCCGCCGTCTTGCCGATCATGAGCGCCTCGGCCTGCGCGAAGTAGTTCGACGCTAGCATCTTCTGGTGCAGGTTGTTGGAGATGGGGTTGTGCGACTTGGCGGCGAGGATGAAGTCGGTGGGGATCAGCTTGGTGCCTTGGTGGACGAGCTGGAAGAACGAGTGCTGCGCGTTTGTGCAGGGCTCGCCGAAGAGGATGGGGCCAGTTGTGTACTTGGCGGGCGAGCCATCCGAGGTGATGGTCTTGCCGTTGGACTCCATGGATAGCTGCTGCAGGTAGGCGGGGAAACGGTGCAGATACTGGTCGAAGCTATATCGATATCAGCAAAACGACCCTTGGTATTGTAAACCGCCCAATTTGAGAACTTACGGAGCAACTAGATGCGTCTGAGCAGCGAAGAAGTCGCTATACCAAACACTCAGCAGGCCACCAAGGACGGGGATGTTGTCCTTTAGAGGAGTCTCGCGGAAGTGCTTGTCCATGGCGTGGGCACCGGCCAAGAACTTGTGGAAGTTGTCGTAGCCGATGTATAGCGCCACGCTGAGGCCGATGGCACTCCAGACCGAGTACCGTCCACCGACCCAGCTCTCGAAGCCGAACATGTTCTTGCTGTCTATACCAAACTTGGTCACCTCGGACTCGTTGGTGGAGAGAGCAACGAAGTGCTTGGCGATATCCCCTTTGCCCCCGGTCTTCTCGAGGAACCACGATTTCGCCGTGTTCGCGTTGGTGGTCGTCTCGGCGGTAGTGAAGGTCTTGGAGGCGACAAGGAAGAGCGTCGTCTCGGGATCCGAGTTGATGAGGGCCTCGGCCATATGGGTGCCATCGATGTTCGAGACGAAGTGTAGGGTCATGTCCCTGGCACCGTAGTGCTTCAGGGCTTCAGTGACCATGACGGGACCCCTATACGCTGTTTAGAATGTGTGTATCTAGACAAGCCTCGCGGTATAACGTTCGCAAAGGCTACGCGATGTAGGCGGTGCTTACAGATCAGAACCGCCAATACCGATGTTGATGATGGTAGTTAGCTTCTTCCCCGTGAATCCCTTCCAGTCTCCACTCCGGACCTGCTCCGAGAACTCCTTCATGTGTGCTAGAACTTCGTTGACGCCGCCCTTGGTGTTCATGACGTCCTGGCCTTCCACCTTCATCTCCCAGCCGCCTACATTGCGCAGTGCGGTGTGATATACAGCTCGGTGCTCGGTGAAGTTGATCTTCTCACCGGCAAACATAGCATCGCGCTTCTTCTCGAGGCCGGCCTCCTCCGCGAGCTTTACAAGAAGGTTAATGGTGTCTTCGGTAACGAGGTTCTTGCTGAAATCGAATAGAATATCGGTACCGGAGACGCTGTTGTGAAACGTCTTGCTGAACTTGTCGAAACGAGCCGGGTCGGATGCGAAGGCTTCCTTCAAGACGAAGGTCTTGCCTACGGTCTTGTAGTGCTCCTCCAGGGAAGCCCAGGTAGGCAAAGAGACTGCTTGAGGCATATTGTTCGAGGGTATCTAGCGCGTAACTCGAGGGGAGAGCTCAGAGTGTCTAATGCTGCGTCGAGCGGTGTTGTTGTTAGTGTTGATGGCCTCGAGAGTAGAGAGGAAGCACAGCTTGCCAATTCACTTGAAAGATGGAATGAGGGTGCAATTGAAGAATATAGAGGTAGCTTTGCTATGGTACGGAGGTGCTAGTAAGTCTTATTGTATCTGTATCGTAAGGCTGGTGCGGAAAGCAAGGAATAGCAACACGAGCAGTAACACGAGCTCCGACGACAGCAGAGCGGTTATAGCGGGGTAGCAATCGAGATAGGTATCGTCAGTTGTCACGACGGCGTTTCACTTACTTCAGGGGATAGCTGAAAAGGTTATGCGTCTCGATCGGCGATATATGGTAGGAAACTTAGGATGAGGCTGAAATATATAAAAGCTGTTGATCTAGCTCAGGGTCTATTTATTTCCCGGTGAGCGAACGAGTTGGGAATTTGAAGGTGGATGGGTATGAGTGAGCGGCATTTCTTAGCTTTCTCTCAGCTTCTCTTACAAGGAGGTTTGCTCCGTCATCCCACCTTACACCCACTATACACATGCTATACACCCACCACAATACACACCACATCCCAACCGGTCTACCCACGCTGCCCCGCGCTAGCCAGGCCGAGTGACGTGATGCTTATGAATATATCAGGTATTACGATGCATACGGGGACAGCGGACATTGGAAAGCACACGCATTGGCTCGCATTGGCTCGCATTGGATCCTATAACGTATATCGTTGCTGCATTGCAAGGCCTCAACCGAGTTAGCCACGCGCCGCCCATCCCCGGCCGCCCCGGTGGCATCGGATGAAACAATGAAAAAAAGGAACCACCCGCAGCAAACATTCATAGGTATCCATTAACCCCGATAGGCGATAAAATATATTCTATTATTACATTTACCTAAGGAAAGAAAATGAGGAAGAAAAAAATAGTTGATCCGATGACACTTGCGATAATTTCGCTCAATATAGCGAGGCGAGATGAAACGAGGCGATGATTAGGTTAGGTTAGGTAGGAGGTAGATATCACGACGACGACATAGTAAGCTTTCGGTGCAAAAAGAACAAACCGAGCAATTCTAGAATACGAGGTAGCTATAACTCGTCGATAGTGTAAAAAGACCATGTTTTATTCACGCGAGACAACACAAGGTATTCACAAAGTATTGGGCAACGAGGTAGTCTTTCTTTTCCGGCCTTGATCGCCTCTATCTACAAAGCTGTTGTACCTCCATTTTGAAAATCCCAGAAAGTGCAAATTCCTAGGCATCGTGAACAATTCATGCCAAACTCCGTATGAAAGTGCTTTCACTGTAGTCCCCAACCGGGCAGACTCATCGCAAAACAACCAAATCGCCACACGAAACGCATCATCATTGTACTTCTTAAGTATTTGCTTCACAGACCACACCACATGGTGGTGTGGACTTGAGCTGTATCAATGTATCAATTCTACTTCGGCCTCGTCATCCTTGAATCCCAGCTCTTTGTTAGTGAGTCGCAAGGGATGTCGTTGCTAGCCCTTCGCTCCCGAGAGGCCTTCTGTTGCCGTATGCCTAAAACACGCCCTCGGGGACATGTAGCTCGTATAATTTATCGTCGGTCTTGAATACTGCCAACGAATGAGGGGTCTTTAACGCTGCCACCGGCATCACCAAGCCCGGCGATTGGTCGGTTGTAGCTAAAACCCGCAAATTGGTTTTGCATTGTCTCCGACAATACCGGTCCCTCGACGTACGAGTCTTGGGGGGCTTCCGACGTGAACTCCGGATCGAAGTTGGCCGTATCAAGAGCATCCACCTGTAAAACTCAGTGTTAGATTTCAACTTTTACTACACATAGAACTCTTCGTAATTTCTTTGAAAACTTACCACGCTGGGCTTGAAAGTCGGCTCGTATTTGCGCTGTAAGAGCTTGCGCCAGTCGATAGCGTGGAAAAAGGGGTGTGCCTTGATCTCGGCGCTGCCTGCAGCTCCTAATCGCTCTTCCGGGTTGCGGTTGAGTAGTTTGGATAGAAGATCCTTAGCCGCAGGGGGCACGATGTCTGCACTAGGGAAGTGCAGGGGCTCAGACAGGATCTTACGATACATCTCATTAGTATTCTCGTCATAGAAAGGCGGCAGACCCGTAAGCATCTCGTAGAGGAGAACACCCAAGGTCCACCAATCCACTGTCTTGTTATAGCCCTTGCCCATGAGAAGCTCCGGTGCCAGATACTCAGGTGTGCCGCAGAACGTGTTCGTCCGGTCCTCATCCTTCATATCCAGCTTGCAGAGACCGAAATCACAAAGCGCAATATGGCCCTGGTAGTCGAGCAGAATGTTCTCAGGCTTCAGATCTCGGTAAATAACGTTGAATCCGTGCAAACACTCGAGGGCGCAGAGGAGCTCGGCCGTGTAGAATCGTGCTCGGTTGACATCGAATCGCTGTTCCTTCTGAAGGTGGTGGAACAGCTCTCCGCCGTTGACGAAAGCGAGGACGAAATACAGCTTCTCGGGGGACTGGAAGGTAAATTTAAGGGGTACGATGAAGGGATTGTTAATCTGCGCCAGCACAGATCTCTCCGCAAGCGTGTGGGCGACCTCGGATCGAGAGATGATATGCGCCTTGCGGATAGTCTTGAGCGCGTAGATACGACTGGTATCTTTCTTGCGGACCTGCATGACCTTGCCAAAACTGCCCTTACCGACCACTTTTAGAAGCTCGAAGTCTTCAATCTTGAGCTTGCCCGCGCGGTTCTCGACGTATTCCACACCGATCTTGAGCTTGCCGGAACCATATTGCACATCAACCCACTGAACGCCGCTGAGTCCCAATTCGCGTTCTCGGTTTTGGAATTCGGCCGCCGCCTTCTCGCGATCCTTCTTGCTCGCCTTCGGGTCCTCGACAAACGTGTGCTTTTCCTGAAATCTAGGGTTGATTCGAACGACGCCTAAAAAGATATCCTGGCTTCGGCCCGAGCCGGGGGGCGCCGTGGGGTTGCGCATATATAGGTGCACGTTTAACTCCGTGATTCGGGACACATCGAACTTGTACTGGGTATTGTCACCGGCCCACAAGGGGTTCTCTGGGTTTCCGGAAACCGAGTTGACGAAAACCTGGACCTTATCGAAATCCAGGAGGGCGTACGGGAGATACTTGCTAGAGATTCGACCGTGGTTAGAGGGTATACCGGTGAAACCACCTGCCGAGGTTTGAGGCCTGCCGTTCATATACGACCCAACCGTGGGTCGCTGAGAGGAGCCTGGTCGAACGGAGCCGGAGCTAAGGGCGTTCCCCGTCGACATAGAACCCTGGCCGTGTTGTGAGAATGCGGTGCGATGTTGTTCGGGGAGGGCGAAGTTCTGGCCCTCGTGTAGAGTAACGACAAGGATGCCAGGTTTCGGAGGCTTCACGACCGGCTCTTGCACCATGTGCTCGGAAGCAGCTGCGCATACGAGTATTAGTATATACACCTGCAGGGGCAGTACGAAAATTTACGAACCGATTGCATTGTCGCTGGGGGTAGGGGTAGCAGATGTCGGAATCGGGCTCTTTTCATCCTTCTCTGTGATGGTGGACGTAGAGGGATTACGCGAGAAGGTGTTCGCAAGAGGACCCAGATGGGTGTCCTTTAACTCTGTGAAGCTTCACGTTAGCAAGGTAGCACGTGGAGGTAAAGTACTCGCAGGATAATGATCGTCCCAGATAGACGCCGACGAAGATGGATAAACCCAAAGACAAAGCTAATTGTAAATAAAAATGAATAGGGTACTAACTCTTGGTGAGCTTCCACGACATGTTTCTACCAATTCCCCCTGGGGTTAAAAAATAAAACGGCGTCTATTGGTAGGAGTCGGTGAAGTCGTGAGGTCGCAGGATCCAAAGGTTGGAGATACGAGGACTGCAAAAGAGGAGTTGGGTATGGAGACGGGGACGGACAACGGAGGCGATATCTAAGGTAAGTCTAGTATGAAAGGGGGGTCGTGAGTTTATCGGTGTCGGCGTCGCGATTCTTCAAGAATAGGGATGGGCCGAGTGGAAAGAAAGTTGAAGGGTTTAAGAAGAAAAGAAAAGAAGGGAAAGTGTCGATTTTCTGCCTAGGACGGGATGAGTTGTGTTGAGTTGGGTTGATCTTCAATTGGTAAAGTCAAAGATCTGAGGCTTGGTTTAGGTTCATGTTTCGGTTCACGGTCTGCTTTCTGTAAGGTTGGCGTTGCGTCGGGCGAGTGGGCTGGAGGGCTAGAGGGCTAAGCAGGGCTGGCGACTGGGGGTACTGGGGGTTGCTTTAGTGGGTTGTAGGCTGTAAGGTTAGGGGGGCAACAGTGCCCAGGTGTTGATCTGTAGCGTACCGCAAAGGGTGAATAAGGGGCCTTGGGGGCCTCAATGCACTATCTTAGGCGTTATTAAGGGGCTTGCCTGCGTTATGAGTTCTAGCGGTACCTAAGGTGTGGGACCCACTCCTATAATGGCGATAAGCATTAGCTCCTATCGTTGCACAGTTGCACAGTTGCACAAAGGCGGGGTTAGCACATGCGTGGTTTCTGGGTAAGACATCCGCCCCAGCCGTATCTTGTCTTATGTGTAAATAAATGACACTGCTATGTACATATCATTTGTATGTCTATCTCACATATGTAGATGGCAACATGTAACAGTTGACAACTGACAATGTTTTCCAGCGTATCAATCAAATGTATCAATTCACCCTTGCCGTTATTTTTATTCCGTCTGCCAACTCTACGAATACGAACTTTGGTAATAGTCTAGTGCTGCGCCTCAAATGATCTCTTTGTTGGCTATCGAGATTATAAATGAAAGGGTGATGTAGACAGTTATGATACTCTCTGATGGCGGATCGTGGCGGAGCACTTTGGTTTTCGTATGTACATAACTTCAGGGGCTGCTGGACTGAAAATCATAAAGCTTATGAATTTCATCTAGACTGATGACTTCGTTTGTGTTAGTTTGTTCACAAATACTCCAGATACTTCTACAGGAGGTATCTATCCTAACAACGATCCTGCTCAGTCACGAAATAAATATGCATAAAAAGTTGGGATGAACTATCTGCCTATGTATGTTACATCTGTCGTAACCTGATAAACATATACTTTGGACCTCGGAATCATAGGTAAAGTCAAAGATCTAATCATTAGAAGAATAATACATCGTCTTGACCTGAAATAGCTGATAAATCGCTTACATAGACAAATTTGAAGGCAACAAATTAACCAAGGGCCGTATTATCACTATCACGTGCTAAACCCAGTTGGCTTAGTCAGGCATCTGGTCCAGTGTCCCTTCAATTTCGAACTTAACCTCATTCATGACAAGCCTCTACTTGGCCAAAATGTAATCTAGCAAAAAGGTCTGCTCACAGAGCTCAACGAGACTACTGTAAGGTAAGAGTTGAACAAATATCAGAATGGTAAGTTTGTAGCAGCAAGGCTAGTATAATTGACCAGGGCATTAAATCTACACACTGCACCCCTGTAATACGCTGCGCCGCAGATCTGAAAAAGGAGTTCACTCTGCAGTAAACCTGTCCTTTATTTTTTTTGTTATATCTCAAAGACTCAATAATTCCACCGCCATGTCTTGCCGGTAGCCTCGTTGACTTCACATTCCCTACAGCCAATAGATATGGCGCAAATTCCTGATATCCAGGAGCATGGGAACCGCCCGGCGGCTGCTAGGACAGGGAACGCCCATGTTGAGGACGGGGGTATCGTGCTGGGGCTAGTAAAACCGGAAGAGCCTCAAGACGGCAACGTTCAAGATGGCAGCCAGCCTTCCCCGAATATCACTGCAGAACCGCCGCGCGCGTACTTGAAAGGATGGAGACTATACACTCTGTCATTCTCGTATTACCTACCCCAATATGTAGACGCATCCAAGAATCGACCCCTGACTGAGGCGTAGGTTATATCTGTCTCTTTTCCTATCTACGCTGGAAACGACGATAGTGAGCACGTCTCTGATCTCCATCACGAATGCGCTGGGGGATTTCGAGCAACGAGATTGGGTGGTTACCGCCTACTTGATCACGTATACCGGTTAGTTTACAAGTACTCGTGCAATTCGAAGTGGTTTTTTACCGACGGCATCATAGGCTTCCTTGTCGTGTATGCCAAGTTTAGTGACATCTTGGGGCGAAAGCTGTTAATATTAGTCGCGATTGCGTTTTTTACGATATTCTCGATCGTCTGTGGCTCAATATCGAACATGACCCAGCTGTACGTGTTACGTGTTGGCCTTAGTCTATCATATGCTATCTATTGCTTGTTCGCTAAGGTCTATACAGTATCGTGTTCCGGTCCTTACAAGGCGTAGGCGCATCTGGAATCTACGCCATGGTGACAGTCATCCAGCCTGAGCTAGTTCCCCCTGAAAAATGGGGTAATTATATCACAGTCATCGCTCTGGTTACTGTGCTGTCTTCTGTTCTCGGCCCCATACTTGGCGGTGCAATTAACGACCACTCATCCTGGCGATGGGTCTTCCTCTTAAAGTGAGTCCCATTCTAAGTCGCAAAACCTCACAGGGAAAGCTAACGGCAAGAAAAGTGCCCCTGCAGGCGTAGCAGCTACTGGTCTCATAGCATTTGTTATGCCGACTCACTTTCCAAATCTGGACAACCCAACAGTTCGAATGAGCTTTCGTACCAAGATATCAAGGTCCTCGCTTCGTCGGCTCGACATAATCGGAGCTGTGCTGTTGCTCTTCTCTTCCGCTTTAATTGTATTCGCCTTCGAAGAAGCAGGCTCTCGATATAGTTGGGCGAGCCCAGCCATTTTGAGCACGATAGTGGTCGGAGGCGTGCTTTTCTTTGGGTTCGTCGTATGGGAGAAGCTCATAGACAGGCCCAGATCGATTCAAGAACCTATCTTCCCTCTTCGACTGATGAAAGATCGTCTGTTCAGCGCCCTAATATTGTGAGTGAACACCACCGTGACTTGAGATTAGAATCGCTGACACGCCATAGAGTTGCATTATGTACTGGACCTCCTTTCATGACCGTATTGATCAACCTTCCGCAGCGTTTCCAAGCCGTTGATGGCGAGAGCGCATTTCAAGCTGGTATTCACCTCCTACCGCTTCTACTTGCCTCGCCCGTTGCGACAGCTATATCGGGACAAGTTGCAGGCAGGTTCAAGGTGCCGCCTTTCTATACTCTTCTATTCGGCGCTTCCATGCAGTTACTCGGGATAGGACTAGCCAGTTCGATACGCTTCACTAGCGGCAACGCCATGTACGGGTACGAAGTCCTAATGGGCTTTGGATTTGGAATGGGTCTTGTTTCGCTACTAATATTCACGCCAATGGTGGTGAGCCGGGCTGATATGGGTAAAACTGTCTCCCCTAATTTCATGGGGCCTCAAAGACTAACGCACTATGTAACAGCTGTCGCTATGGGAGCAATCACCCAAATACGAGTACTTGGAGGGACAATAGGACTCGCTATTAGGTATGACGACTTTGAATTCTTCACAGTCGGGATGGCTAACTGATACACAAAATAGCTCAACTGTTCTCAACAATCACCTATCCTCCAACCTGCCCGCTCTGCTTAGTCCATCCGACATCCAGCAAATCTCAAACTCGGTACAATACGTCAATACTCTCCCCGACACAACACGAGACGCGGTCCGACAGGTCTTTGCTGATGGCTTTAATGCACAGCTGCGAGTTATGATGTATTTTAGCGTGGTAGTTTTCATATTTTCGTTGACCCTTTGGGAACGCAGGCTCAGAAGTGCTGCGACTGTGGAGGGTTACTAATTCTCTTCGTATACAACTTACAAAGCCTACATTAGGTATCTAGCGTAGATAGATATCGTATAAGTACCCCTGGAGTAGGGGGCGAGCCAAAACATGCCTACTATTAGAATTATTTTATGCCCAGTGGCGCATCTACATCGTTAGGCTCGAGAGGATCGTAGCGCTGCAATATTCAGGAATCATAACTAAACCATCTTATCCTGGCCTTCAGAACACCTTCGTTTCATCCTACAACATCCTGCCCAAAATCAGTACCGTGTCTTCAACCCTTCCTTTATCCTCCCCAAGATGCATCCCCTCTATCTTAGGATCCCCTCTATCTTAGGATGTACCATCATATAACCAGCAGCCACCTACCTATGCCTTAATATGCTCGCCCTTACACACCCTCTCGCACAGCCCCTTCAGGACCTCCGCCCCCCTCTTGAAATCCTCGACCCCGACGTAAACCATGCCGCTGACGCGCCAGTACCACACCCCGCGGTACAAGACCGTCTGGAAGTACACGCCGCTCTCGCGGACGCCCGTCTCCTTGAACCAGTCCGAGACCGCGCCCGCGTGCGCCGGGTCGACCTTCTTCTTCTTGCCGGGGCTGCTGACGTCGACGCCACTGCCGTTACCTAGTTCGAGCGGCAGGCGTACGTTGGCGAAGTAGCAGTCCCGGATGCAGGAGCCAGGGGTGTCCATGATGTCGGTGCCGAAGACTTCGGCTGCGGCGGCGGCGCTCTCTTGCGCTACTCTGTGGCAGTACTCTCGGATGGCGGACTCGCCGCCGCAGACTTTGTCTCGGAAGTCGAGGGCAGCTAGACGAGCGGAGGAACTGGGTTAGATGCCTCTGCTCCGTAATCAAAGCAGGTCCTTTGATAGTGACTAGCGATGGGACCGAGAGGAAAGAAATTTAGTGTGGCTTACCTTGGACGCAGAGCCACGCTGTCGTGTCATCGGTGCCTGTTTGTGTGCTTATCAGCATCCCTAACTTGGCACACATATACCCTTTGCCTAGCCCGCCTAGACATACCAGTAAAATCAAACATTTCCGCGAATGCCTTCGCATCCTCGCCATCTTCCGCCTGAGCGCCCAGCTTCTTCCTCGGCCTGAACTTGTGGCTAGTCGGCAAGGTTGTCCGAATCAAAGGCTGATGGCTCCTCGGGACGTAGAACGCGGCGCAGCCGCGCGGCACGAAGAACCACTTGTGCAGGTTCGTGACGAAGAAATCGGGTCTCAGCGCGCCGAGGTCGATGTCGACGTGGCCGATCCCGTGCGCGCCGTCCACCAGGACCAGAGCCCCCTCGGCTTGGAGGGCGGGCACGAGGCGCTCGAAGGGCACGCGGATGCCGGGCATGCTGATGATCGTGTCGATGATGGCGAGTCGCACCCTCTTCCCGGGCTCGGCGTTGATCTGCCGAGCAGCGTCGACCATGGAATTAATGAGTTCGTCGTCGGACACCGGCCACTGAAGATTCACGACGTGCACTTTTACGCCCCTCGCCTCCTCGGCCCACGACAGCCCCAGACCTAGGGATTCGTAGATCAGATCGTAGCACAGCACGACGTCGCCCTCCTCCCAGACCAGGTTCTTCAGCACCGTATCCGAACCCGTCGTCGCATTCGGCACGAACACGAGCTCGTTCACGTCCGGACAGTTTACAACCTTAGCCGCTAGCTCCCTCTGCTCGGCCAACCGGTCGTGGAATTCCAGAGCGATAAACGGGTCGGGCGCCCCATCGGCCTCGGCGCGGATTGCTTCGTGCGCCTGCCTCACGGATACGGGAACTGTTCCGTATGACCCGTGGTTTAGCGGCGTGTAATGCCGTCCGAAGGCGAAGTGGGCTTTCCGGAATGCAGCGCCGAAGGGGACTTCGGACGACTTCATCGTCTCCCTCCTCTTCTTCGGATGGCGTATAATCGTCATGACGTGGGTGATATAGGTACAAGAACTTAAGGCTGTTACAAGGGGAAGCGGGACAGGGATACAGGTTGATGAGTTGAAGTCTGCTTTAGTTTGGGGCTTGGGGCTGATAAATGAAGCTAGATAGACGTCATATGGTAGATGGGATGAAGCATCTCCACCTTGTCCGTATCGGCTTGCATCGGAGATCTTGTCTTGGTATAGATAACTCGGCACGACACGAGCATGATAAGGCATAGAGTCGTAATAGCTGCCTACCTATAGATAAAGCTCTTGTAATATATATATATATATATATATTGCTCCTTTTTATAGTAGCGAGCTCTTCGTTTCCGACGTAAAATGTCTGTCTTTGTGATATTTCTCAATACATAATTCCGGGGGATCATTAAATCGTTCTCAAACCTGCCATAATGCACCTCGTAGGAATTGAATCAAGTATAAGAAGAAATACAGGACAACAATAGGTATCACATCTGGCTCACCTCGGTGATATTCACGTTGTGCTAGGAAGTAGCAGTACCACAGTTCCTACAGATCCACGTCTAGACAAAATCACAACCTCACGAATACAAGAATAGAAAGATGTGTGTAGAAGACGTTTTCATTCGTGATCATTTCCCTAAAAGCCCGAATTACATGCGCAAAAGCTGGGATATCCTTTTCCGGTGCGCAAACCGGCCGCAAGCTGTGAAACGCCGTCCGATGCAATGTGTGTTGAAAAAAAGTAAAACCGCTGCCCTTCGTACCCTCATTATGCATTTATTGCTGCTCCGTCCGTCTTTCTAACCGAAACCAGCTCGAACGTGACGACTGTTGACTACCAGTCCGATGCCCAACCGTTCTGCTCGAGAAACTCCGCGCAGGCTTCCTTAAGCTGGAGATTGGGACGTAGGTCCTTGGGGTGGAGGGGCTCTCGCGTGACGGGATCGTTCGGGTACCGACTGAGGTGCTCCATGATGGACGCTCTCTCGTACGATTTGCCACTCTTGGTCTGTATGCGCAGTTAGTTTAGGCACATATGGAGGTAGATAGATATTCTCTTAGATGGCGAAGAAGCGAGAGAATCCCACTTACCATGACGGGGTCGATCATGACAGCAAAGCTGATCTCGTCGATAGCCCAATCGGGGACCCGGCGTGTCTTATCTGCGGGTGAACGCGAGTTCTCGAACGTCGATCGTAGTAGGGTAATTTTCTTATCCCAATCTTCCGTGACTAAGTCGTGCTCGAATTTGGAAGTACACGTCTTGAGCGCCGCAGTTCGTTGCTGGTCCATCAGGTCGAGCAACTCCGTCTCAAGCTCGCCAGTCTCGCGAAATCGACTCTTCTCTAGCTGTTCCCAGTGCTCCTTCTTGCAGAGAAGTACGTGCGCGGTCACGACAGTCAGCGACTTGTCGTTGGTCTCGGCGCAGAGTCGGTGGGCAGTGAGTGCGTTTTCGAGAGCCTCCTTGTAGATGCCAATGGCGAGCTGACCTTGGGAGAGAAGGAAGTAGCCCTTCAGGTGTTTCGAGTTGAGCTTCAGACTGGCGAGGCAGTCCAAGATGGCTGCATCGTTGTAACCAAGGCGGAGTCGCGCCATAGCACGGTTAGTGTATAGCGAAGGGTTACTATCGTCTGCGATGATACTACGCAGCGCAAAAAACACTGGTTAGCTTCGTCCAAGCGCAATGATAAGACACACGGCGCTTTCAGTCACTTACGCCTTGGAATAGAGGCTCTCGGCGGCGATGTATTCTCCATTCTGGAAACGTTGGTTTCCCTCCTCCTTCAACTTGGCGGATTTCTCTCGGTCTCTCTCCATGGCTGCTGTTATGTGGTGGCGAACCGGTTCGGGCTCGCGAGAGGCTTATGTTGGCCAGAGGAAGATGGAGATGGGAAGGATGAGGGCGCAGATAAGAACAACTTGGCTCTTGGGGCGGTATTGCGGGTCTTGTGGTGGTAGGACGACTAAGCAAGTAAGCGACTAAGCGGAGGGAAGGTATACGCGGGTCTTTGTTGGCAGGTGGCAGAATGCGGAATTAGAAAGAATCGCTATGGCGGTGCGGTACATGTATTCCTGCTCGTGAGCCCGAGGTTCGTAGAGGGCGAGTTGGTTGAAACGATTGGTTCAAGAAGTAACAGGGTGAGGCCGTACAGCTCTTGGACGTGGAGCCTCAAGAGGTAGTTAAATGGGATGGAAATAAGTTATGAATGGAGATCGGATGCCGAGCGATTCGTCCATTTTATTTGGTTATGTTTCAGCCTTACTTATTGGCCTCTGGTTCCCGTCATGAGACAAATAAGCGCCGTCACACCCTCTATTTGGTTCATTTGTCAGAGCGAAACTTCGAGAAGAAGGATCCAATGTTGTGGTGCGATCGGGTTAAGCCGCTGAGCCGTCAGGTACCGTTAAGCAAAAAAGGGGGGTTCTAGCTGATATCAAACCCCCTGTAAGTACGCTACCAGGATCCCCCACAGACGCTAAGTTCCAAGACCTGACAGCCTGGAAGCTTCCGGGATCTAAACTTAAAAGAACCACCACGAGAATCACCACGTGCTATAGTAACATTGATCGTCTTTGTTCACATATAAGAATCTTCCTGCTAGTTGGAGTTACCTTTCATCTTGGCAGCATCTTAGTGTTCAGGGGGCGAAGTTCGGTAAATTTTAAATCTCGAGATACTTTAAGAGTTGTGAGCATTGGGAAGTACCTCAAGTCTTCTTTAAGTCGAATTGGAAATAAATTGGTCACGGCATCTTTATATCTATCCACGTACTGATAATAATGGTGGGTGAAAGATTCAGTTCTAAGTTTACAATGTTTCCGTGAGCTAACAGTCCAAGTCTCCAAAGGCTCTCATTATAGCTAAACTAACAACCGGGTACGACATGATTCGATCGTGGAGGCCATGCTTCATGATCTCCTCACGTATCACCCCTTTCGCCGTTCGGTGATCCACTGCCCAACCCCCAGCTCCTCGCATCACCTTCGATGCTTCTTTGTCTCTCTCCAATTCGTCGTAACCGACACCATTCGGCGATGAGGCATTAACTGCATGCCAGAAGACCTGCTCGCTATGGGACCATGGGATATCATAGTCATCCTCGGCGTGGATGATGGTGATATGGTATTTTAATGTATCTCCAGCCATACCCTCGCATCTACGCACAAATTCTGCTAGTGTATCCTTGCTCGGCCACTTGCTGAGTATAAATGTGTTGAGCCATGTTGAAAGCCGGGGAAATTTGGCAATAGGATCAAGGATGGGAATGATTCCGGCGACCCGATAAGTGGCCGTCAGTAGTTCGACATTAGCAAAAGGCGCAACCAACACCATGCCGGAGAATAGTATCGGGTCGGGACTGCTCGCCATGTGACGAGCCAGCGATATGCCGACCGCGGTTCCTAGAGATTGGGCAAATAGGACGATACGAGATGGTGGGATACCGGCTTCTTCCATAGCCCATTTTCCCAACGCAACTGCATCTTTCAAGAGCCCTTCTTCAGATGGGACACCGGTGCTGGCGCCGAAGCCTCGGTAGTCTATTGCAACAGTATGTATCCTATCTGGCGCGCCGGCTGACATTGCTCGATAGCTTGGGGGTCGCCAACCGGACCCTAAAGTGCCAGCCGCGCCGTGGAAGTAGAGCACCAAAAGGGAGGAGGGATCATCTCGCAGAAGCTTGAAACTAAGTCGATGTTTAATATCAGGGACCAGTCCAGAAGGTTCTTCCAATAACTCGTCTTCGTGCTGTCTGTAGAGTTCCAGGGGTAGAATATGCCACGCGTGTAATGTTTCTCCGTTTTCAGTAGGAAGATGGAACGGGGTGACCTGGTTGTGCAAAAATCCCCACTGTTCGGGCACGTTGACATCCTGAAACCATGTAAGGGTCATTCGGTTCAGATAAATAATTTGATTCTGGAAGAATGGTATTGTGAGAACACCTAGGAAGATGGCGTAGAGACCCGTTAACGCGAAACAAGCGTAGAAAGCAGACCGAAACATTGCAACAAAGACTTGTGTTAACCATACACACTACTATAACGGCCGAGATAGGAAATTCATGGATAAGCCTTGATTGATACGTGGTAGCTTGATTGAAACATACCCCTAGGTAGGAAGTCAGGTTGAAGAGGTTGTCTGGAACTAACTGAACCATCAGGGTCAGGGCCCGTGCCGTATTGGTCCACTATTGCAACGGCCCGAGGACTCGGGCAGGGGCTGATATTGCCCCGCAGCGTTTCGGAGGACGCGGACCATCGATGTTAAATGCTCAGGATCCCTTAACAGGCTTACATATGCCCATCTAGAAAGTCGACAACGACTACGAAGCAGCTCAGGGTGCCATGATAACAATTTTAAACCCCAGTCGAGCAACCCTTCCCCCCGAACCCTCTTCGCTGTTATGGTACCTAGAATAAAAGGGGAAAAGGCGATTGCATGCATCGTGCTTCAGGGGTATCATTTCGTTCGTCGCCAATGAACAGCTCTCTTGAGAGGGGTCTGCAGGACTCAAAAGCACGAAATCTCATGATCAGGATCCGAACTCGGACAGAAGATGACCCAATTGTGGTAAGTGAGCATCTCCGCTGTGAACCTCGAAACTGCCTACTCTGGATGGAAAAATAATACGGTAACCGGCACCAGGGTTCTTCTTATTAACATTCCAAAATGTCAGAATGCCACCATTTTGAAGCTTTTACATTCGCTGGCCAGCAAGACACGGCTAGTTTTGGGCTGGACGTCAGCGCGCCCTTCCCCTTGGCACTGAAGCCGGCCCACGGCTGGGAGCCGACACTAGAGGAGTCGATAGAAAAGATCAAGGAACTATCAGAGTCTGGCGAATTGTTCGAGAAGGTGAAGAGACACGGGGGTGCTGTCCTCATTCGAGGCCTCCCCATTCGGTCTCCTCAGGGTTACAGCGACGTGGTTCACGCGCTTGGGTTTCCTGCCCACGAGGAAGTCGGTCGGACGCCGATACGTACTGTGCTGGCTAAGAATGTCGAGACGGCAAATGAAGGGTGAGATATACTAGATCAAGTCGAACTAGTCTCGCTAACTAGGTACCTAACTACCCGAAGGCCACCAGAATTTCCCATCTGGCCCCATAACGAGTATGGGATGTCAACAATAAACCCTTCGTGGCTGACATTCACCTGTCTGCATACACCGAATTCCGGTACTTCCTCTCTAGCCTCCATAGTCTCATAGACGAGTATATCTAATACATTGTGCAGGGGGCGAAACACCGATTAACTCCAGTCTTGGCCTAGTAGCATCATTGAAGAAGCGAGCACCGGAGTTCGTCGAGAAGCTGCTCCAAAGGAAAGTGAAGTACGTGTATAGATACGCCGTGGAAGACGTGAAGTCCAATACCGGCACCGGCCTCATCGGCGCCTACGGCAAAAACGTAAAAGCGGGCGACGACAAGGAGACGATTAGGAAGAAAATCGAAGAGCAAGTGAGACGGCACAGCGACCGCTTCGAGTGGCATGAGGATGGGTCGCTAAGCGTCACGCATATTGTACCAAGTAAGATACCTACCTACCTACCCAGCTCTCCATCCGTCAACGGGCCAAAATTCACATAGGCGGTACCTATCTAAGTCATTAGGAAGCATAACGACACCGGCTTGACGACGTGGTTCGGCAACCTCACGAGTGCGTGGGGTCGCAGCACACATCACGGGGCGACGGAGCCTCCGTATCTAGGCGACGACGGGTCCTACCATCCACCACCGGAGTACGGGGACGGGACGCCGATAGAGAAAGAATACCTCGACTTGGCACTGGCGCTGGCCGAATCGCTCCAGGTGCTGGTCGAATGGCAGGTCGGTGACGTGGTCCTGCTCGACGTAAGTTGCTGCTCTCTCGTATTTTTACAGTAATCGCCGGCATACGGGTAAGTAGGTAGGCAAATTGTTTATCCATTACGAACCATTATGAAAAACACAAATACATGGATGATTGTAGATATTGGGTATTGGAAAAGAAAAAAAAAAGAAAAAAAAAGGTGTCACCTGGGGGATTCGAACCTACAAGCAACCACAGTAAAAAAAATAAAAATAAAAAAAAGGTAACATTCCGCGAGCTAACCAACTAGGCCACGACCTTCCGTAACCAACAACGAAGGATGGAGAGTACAGTCACGGCGTTAGCGGCAACCCGGGACATGTTGAATTACTGCTGCATTAAAACATATTATAAGCCTTACTTTGGGCAGGTACCTTAGGTACCTAATGAATGTCGAGTAACTTGCTAATCCGTGTATAGAACTATGCCGTGATGCACGCACGTTCCCCTTGGACTGGCGAGAGGACGGTGCTGGCGGCTCTGTGGGACGACGACCGAACGAGAATTAGCGATTACTCGCTGTAGAATAGGGCCAAGTACCTAACTACTAGCCTTACGCTACGTTAAGTACTACTGAAGCGCTTTATGGATAGGAGGTAGGCAGGGTAACTTTCAACTTATGGCATCGAACCTATCTCCTAATGAGGTGTCAAAATCGCCTGGGTGGGGGGAGGAAAGCTTGGGGTAATAGGCCATCGCTTATGATCTCGGATGGAACGTATGGTTTACATTGCTCTTATGTTAGACTATATCTCAAGTATCTTCTCATCAAGTAAATCATCTACCACCCTAGTCTGCGGCCGCGTTTTGCCGTCGAAGATCTCCAAGATCTTGACTTGATCTACACCCTTCTGCGCCTTCATCTCGACATAATCGCGTGCCGTCATGTTAGTACCATATTCTTCTAGCGCATAGTCCGCCCCGTGGTCCAGCAGCCACTCGATCGCATCCTCCCTCTCGTATTCGGAAGCGGCCGCCCAGTGAAGCGGCGTCCTGCCATTCGTGCTGCGCGCGTTGATATCCGTGCCCCCCTCGACGAGCAACTCTATGCACCCGGTTTCGCCCCAGCTGGCTGCCGTGTGGATAGGCAGGCTGCCGTTCACGAGCGGTACGGATGGGTCGGCCGAGAATTCGAATAGCAACGCCCGGACGACGTCTTCCTTCCCGGGTATCTTGGCCGCGGCGTGCAGTGCCGTCCAGCCGTCTTTGGCCTGCTCGTTGACGTCGGCCCCGTGTCTCACAAGAGCCCGGATGATCTCGATCGTGCCTTCACGGGCGGCGGTAACGAGGACCGGCTCGTCTTGGTCCCTGTAGCAGTTACGCACGTGGACATCTGCGCCGGCTTCCAATAGAACTTCGACGACTGCTTCGCTTTTGCCCATGCACGCCTGGGCGAGGGTGGTGATTCGGTCGCCGTAGTACGACCCGAGCGAGTTCGGATCTGCTCCCGCGCTCAAAAGGCACTTGACCACCTCTACGTGCGCCTTCTTCGCCGCCTCGAATATTGCAGGACTCGAGTAGGACGATTTACCGACGCGATCGACTACAGCGCCTGCTTCGAGGAGTCGGTGCATCATCTCTAGGTTGCCCGCTTCCGCTGCTATAGCTAGTGGTACTCCGCAGCACCTGAACCCGTTTTCTACACCCTGAATGTTGACGTCCGCGCCGTGGTCTAGTAGCCAGTTTAGCATTATCATGTTGGAAGCTGAGACGGCTGCTTGTATTGCACTTCCAGAGCGGTGAGTGTTATCGCCTGTCCAGATGCGCCTTTCTCCCGCCTCCAAGTTGATATCCGCACCGGCCGCAACAACGAGCTCTAGGACGTCTAGGTGGTTCCCTAGAACAGCGGCTTGGACGGGACCGCCATAGCGACCATCTCCGCACGTTAGGGAGGCTCCGTGTTTGATGAGAGCTTCGATCATTTCTTTGTGCCCTTTGAAACATGCTATCTGTAGTGCAGGCCCCGATAGTCCGCTGGTATTGGCATCAACGCCATGTCGAAGCAGCAGGTCGACGATCTCCATATAGCCTCCGAAAACCGCATTTGCTAGTGGGTACGTGCCATCAGACGAGTCATCTGACTTTGCGTTGATATCCGCGCCGTTGTCGATCAAGCGACGAACTATCTGCAGGTGGCCCGCTCTACACGCCTCCGAAAGCGCTGATGCGGTGTCATCCTCGCCCCTATAGCCGTTTTTGATGCTCGTCTCTGGTTTGGCGCCTTTGGCCAACAGATCTATTACCAAATCCTCGTAACCAAGAGAGGAAGCGGCGTACATGACGCCGTCTGGAATGAAAGGAATGAACGTCTCTATGACCTCTCGGCTCTCGTGACGATACGCTTCGCGTAGGCCGCCCAAGGCCGTCGTCTTGCTGGCTTTGGGAAGCATTAGAGCAACGCATTCCTTGTGACCGCGTGATGCGGCAGCTTCTAGAGGATTCACGTCTCTAGGCTTCGAGTGATACGTATTCGGGTCCGCTCCGGCATTTATCAGTAGCTCAACAACACCGACGTGGTTCCGTCGAGATGCTTCCGTCAGTGCTGATCCCCGCGTAAGAAATCTACTTGAGTTATTCGGGTCCGCGCCGTGCTGGAGCAGTAACTCTACAATTTCAACGTGCCCGGCGGCTGACGCAGCGTTGATGGAGTTACAATAGAGTCCTTCTTGGTAGTCATCCGCGCTGTCGTTGGGGTTGGCACCTGCTTGAAGCAGAGCTTTGACTAGTCCAACTCGGCCGTTACTCGCTGCTGACTGAAGGCATGTTCCATATATACGTTTGTCCTTGTTAGGATCCGCGCCTGCTTCAAGGAGCCCAAATACCATAGGTTCTATTTCTTGCACACACATGTAATACAAGGGAGACGGAAACACTTCGCGATAGATATCAGGCTGTCTCCAGGGCCGACTTGGATCGAACAGTCTACACCAATTTCTGTACGGTTCCGTCTCTCCATCGTTCTGAAATAATTGCAACGCTAGCTTTATCAGGATGGAATCTGGTTGCGATCGTTGATAATAATAGGTCCATAATTCTGCCGCGTGTCTCGAAAAGGGTCGGTCCTCTAAAAGCTCTGCGCTGAGATTATGCTGTAGGTCTAAGAGATAGGCTAGCGATACCTGAGTTGCGTAGCTGTAGGCTTCTTGCTCGTTTCTGAATGGACATATATGTGGGAAGGTAGGCTTGAAGGCTTCCGATAGGAGATATTCCTTAACAGTGTAATGGGCCAGGCGAAGCTCGACTAATTCAATAATCTCACCGTCCGTCCCAAGCTGACGTATAGTAGCCGCCTTGACGAGGGTTGCGCACATGGCCAGAATATCAGTCTCATCGGGCATTCGCAAATCCTCGTCGAAAAGTGGGACATCCCCCGTCTCAAAGTCAACGGCCAGGATATCTACAGCCTCTCCGATCGTGACCGGTCTAGGTGATAACGCGAGAAACATAAGAATCCTGATAGCGTAGTCCCAGTGAGCTTCGTCGATGCTGCGGAGCGAAGAAGCATACGTCTCAGACAGCGTCTTCGGAAGCGCTTTAAGTGCCTTCTTTACATCCCTAGTCGTTATACATTTTCCGAGAGTGGATAGTTGGCAATCAACCCAACGAAACATCCCATGAGCTCCGGTCGTAAGGGTATTATGAATCTCGTTGCGTAGGCTGGCTGGCCACTTCCGAAGCTTGGGGTGAGTCTTCAGCTGCCCCTGAACAAACGTTTTGATGTCTTCCCCCACGCTCGCACTTTCGGCTCCTACCGCCAGCGTAGCCTTCGAGTCTAGTATGCTAGCAATCAGGGGGGTATTTCGGCTACTCAGGAAAATGCGCAAGCCCTTCGTGTTCCAGGAGAGCATCGAATCTAGATGGTCAAGTAATTCATATTGGTCGATGCACTCGTCCAGAGCGTCTATCACAAGAATGACGTCTTCGAGCTCTTCTGTGACGCCACGCAGGATATTAATTAGATCTTCCTTTGACGGCTGAGCTATGCCGTCGTGAAAGCGATCGGAACTTGCATAACGGGACTTATAGAAATGATCTGCTGCGCATTTCTCCAGAGCACCTGGTGGCTCCCCGTTCCAAGACGAGAGTTGAGATATTAAGGAACGTAGCATGAGATCTGGCCTCGAGATCACCTCGTCGCTGAAATCGAAATGATAATACGCAAGTGCTACGTCTCGTTCCCGGGAAGAATCGTGGTGCCGGACGTGTTCAATGACGGTAGAGCTAAGAACACTTTTGCCACAGCCTGGAATGCCGTGAAGCCAAAAGGACGAACTCTCGGAATCGTGCCACATCCGAAAAGAATTGCTATTCAATAACCATGAGCCCGTGTCTTTAGCTCGCTTCCTGCGGAGTTCATTGTGCCTAAAAGAGGGATCCGGGGCTCCAAGCCACTCGAGCATGACTTGGAGCTTTTGCTCTTTCGGCAAATCCGCCTCACGATGAAAGTTACGTATTCTTTCCTTGAGATCCCTAGTGTCCTTTCGGATCTCCATGATGGAGAAAGCAGTATCGGTCACAAGGCCGAATTCGAGAATACCCTTCATGCGGTGAATAGCTTCAAGGTCCTTGGTCAACTCGCGTTCTCTCAATGGCCACAGTAACTGATGCCCCAACTTTCGCCATTTGCTCACGGGACTGCGCAGCCGATCTTCAAGGCTTCTGAACTGCTCTTCGTATTCGTCGAAGGAATTATTGCTAGCACTCATCTTTCTCAACAGGGGCAGAGTGTATTCGTCTTCTGTATCGAGCAACTTGAGGATTTGCTCGATAACGTCGCGCAGGGATTGCACCTCTCGCTGCAAAGTAGCGACGTCCTTCTTCGCACCCTGGACGCCCCGCCGGTAGTCGTAGCAGAGCGATATTATCCCTCCGCTTATTTGCACCACAGCTATGAGGCTTGCTGCCATGCTTAGAGGGTCGGCCATCTTCACCGTCGGCCAGCGCTGCTGGTGCGATGCTATGACGATAATTTGATGACGAAGAGAAGAATCAACGGCACAGATATCCAATAGGTTTAATGTAGTAGTGATCTTCTTTAGTCAGCCAATCCTGAGGACGGACGGGGCAGTGCCAGGGTCGAAGTGGGCTTGGCTCTCAGCTGGTCCGGCTTTTGACTCCTAATCAAATCTACTGTGCCTACATAGGGACTTGTGTTGGAATAATTTAAAGTCGATTCCTCTCATTATTCGTACAGGTTTACTATTTATGATTAAATATCAAGTCTCTGGGCGGTTCCGTCGCTCTCTACAGCGCCCCCTAGAATCGTCCCATTCGCGAAATGTTACGTAGTTGAACTCATCATATACATCGCGCTGCCGAGCGTCCGGCCCATCAAGTGGGAGTGGCTTCCTCTCCCATATGTCACGGTAAATGCCAGTGTCCTCGATATCTTCTTCCGGGTCAACGCGACGATCGTTTTTCAAGTCTCCTAGAATAGGAAATGGACTGGGGCCCGGAGTGTCTGACAAGAGGAAGTCTAACAACCGTTGCTTCTGGCTCTCTAGCAGTTGATAAATGCGATATGTGATATCGTAGCGGTCGGGGTGGAAAAAGACAGCGTCCGGGTCAGGTTCTCGCCCCGGAGTACCCCGATCGAAGAGGACAACTCCTCCAAAGATGCGAGATTCGGCCCAGTACCCGACCATGTCGGCAACGCCGTCAGGATACTGTTTATAGTCTTGGTACCACTCGTGGCTAAACAACGAAGGAAGAGGCCCATCAGGTGAGAACCACCAAAAGACCTTGTCTTCTTTAGGAGGTGCCCACGTTGTGATGCCGTCGTCTTTGTGGAGACTGGTGTCAAGCTGGAATAAAACCACGGCAACCTGGTGAACCGCGACAGCAATCATCTCGATCAGCCGGATTCTGAAAGCCCTCGATCCAGGGGAGGCAGCCTGGCAAGCAAAGAGAAGCTATGAAGCATGAGTTGTGAGTAATGTAATGTGAAACATGACCGAGGGACATACCCGAGAATCAAATTTGAGGACATTTGGGTCAAAGCTGGCACTCATCTCCTCTGTCCGCTCCATCACCCCATCGCAAAGCTTCTTGTGCATATTATATAACGGGTGCCCGTTGGATAAACCGCCGCCGACGGTGTCATTCACGGTATCGGTTAGGGGAAGACCGTCGATGATCTGCGCGTAAGTGAGTTTAGCGAGGTCGGTCGACAAGACTCGACGCAGCGCCCGGACAAATAGTTCGTGGTGACGAGCATCGAGGTTCTCAATCGAAAGCTTCTTAACCTTTGCGTCTTCATCCATACTGTCGTCAAGTTTATTGTTTCCGTTGGTGGTCAGTTGCTCTTCAAGGCTCATCATAAGTGTCAATATGTTGTAAGAGGCGTAAGAGGGCGAAGTTAATTTATTAGGTGGAATGAGCGTTATAATATTAGGAGGTGACGGCTGTATTTTAGGGCGCACGTGCCCTGTTAGTGGCCTCCTAACGCCCTCCTGTCGATCGCTTATGTCTCTTGTAACCAACAGCCTTGACAAGACTACACTTACACTAGAACCAATCAATGCCCACGTAGTTCTATAACAAGATACATGTGCCAGTGGTGTCCTAAACGGGCCTCGCGAGACGCTGAGAATAAATTTAGCCGCGCGCTGGATTAACTATTAACTATCAGGACCAGACTAAGACCCCATATAGCACGACATATAGCACGACGGGCCAACACGCCCAAAGATCACCTACCTAGCTAGGTATGGTACGGGTAGGTAAACATTATATATTAACGACCCGGTATTATGGTAACCTACATGATTGGCACTTGACATCATGGTAGATATTTTTTACGGCCGGCCGAAGACCGGGCGTTTTCTCCTTTTTTGAGGCTCTGGGTAGCTTCCAACATCTTGAAAAGCCGAAGGACAATTCGTTGCTTGTTCTTGCAACTAGGCTACGAAGAGTTGAGACCCGGCCAAAGCCTCGACACATGATTAAACATCTAGTACGAAGTCCTACGACCAACAACTATCATCAGTCTACGCTTCCTATGCCAGGACATTACTTCTAAGCGCGAGCTCATAGCCCTATTCTGTTTATAGAGATGTTGGTTCATTCTGAAACTAACACGATCACGGATATGTCCAGTTCTCAGTTCCAACATGTTAGGCTGCTTGTCTATAAGTGATATGAACCGCACTCGTCTTTAAGACCGCTAGAAACTGCCATCAAGATATCATACTCGTGCTCGATACCTCCCCCTTATATCCATCATCGTCAACTTACATCCCTCATAAACCTACACGCAAAGCCTCCCCTTACAAGCTTCTGTGAAGTTTTAATTCGATTTACAATGTCTTCTGTTCAGAACCTCGAAGTCTACAATGACAAGTCCAAGAGGTCTGCGAGGAGGGAGAGAGATTTGGAGTTGCTCCCTACGAATTCAACTAGATATCGAGTTGTGGAATCAGTAATACTTCTCGGGCTCAGAATCCTCGAAAGTCCTCAAGGCAAAAATAGTTTGATTCGAATCGCTACCGAAGTTGTCCAGCAACGCGATTTCCCCCCTGGGGACAGGCCACCTGTTCCTCATATATATAACCGCCCGCTTGCCGAAATGCCTCGTTGGGTAGACTTCTTCTTCGGGAGACTGAGAAGCAACTTTCCGGTCGTCCTTCTATGCGACATAGCGGGGGAGGCTTCCGCGACCAAGAAGGATTGGGGCACTGACATGAGCCAGTATGATCCTCAAGAGGCCAGCCATTTCGAGTTCAACAAGACGATCATCAACAACATGATCTACGTTCGACATCAGCCCCCCAATGTAACAGGTGATAACTACAACTGTTTCAAGTTTCAAATGGCGATCACAATAGCTCATGAAATAGTTCACCTGCTTACCGGCTTTCTAACCGGAACAGCACGCCCATACACTCCGCCAGAAGTGTCCCTGGGAAATTACGGGAATAGAAACATGGGCGAGTCTGGCCGTTATTGGGAATCCATCTTGCTTGGCGGCGTGGTCGAATTCTTCGAAGACGGGAATGATCCCCTCCAAGAAAGACAAGCAGGGCGGCCCTACTTGATCGAGGACAGCAGGAACAATGTGCCAGCCCAGCTGGTCTCCACGACCTACATCAACAATTTCTTGAACGGACGTAAGTTTTCTACGGGCCGCCGAGTCACAATGTGGCACAACGTGAAGGCTAATCTTCGTAGATTTCTCTTTCCCTATCCTCACTTCCAGCCGTGCTGCGCCAACTACTCGCAATGAGCTGCGCAGAATCAGCAGGGAGATGACGGACGTGCGCGAACGATCGGGGCGGAGAGCGCGAGCAGCGCCAGCGTATGAGTCTCCCGCACCCGAAGCCTCATCTAGTGTTTCCTACCGCAGACTTCCGCCGACACATCATAGCTACTCTGGATCTTACTCGACGTACTATGCGCAGGGGAATGGTGAACCTTCTGACAGCCATGCTGGGGCCTACGGAAGCAACTATGGCAGCAGCCACAATTCAGGATATGAGAATTCAGGATATGAAGATTCAGGATATGGGAATTCAGGGTATGAGAATAGCTATGGTGACAACAGTTCAGGATACGGATACCATCGTTGATTTATTTGATATTTATTTACCTTAATTCCTGTTTAGAAGCAGTGTTGTAGTTCTAGTTTTTGAGCTTAATATCATTCCTATATCTGTTTTGGAATACCAACTTTTCTGACAAGAGAAATTAACGACGGCAAGATTACTCTTGAGCTCCGTAGAGGACAGATAATTATTCCACTCGCCTCGCAGCCAAGCGTTTCCTCGCGTAGTAGAACCCCAAGCCGATGATCCAAACGACGATGACAACAAGCGCCAGCACCGGCTCGAAGAACGCACCCCGGATAACCACAAACCCGCTGACCACGGCGAAGACGACAGGGACCAGGATGAACGGCTTATACGGCCGCCGCAGTCCGGGCTCGCGAAACCGCAGGACGATGGCGCCGAGGACGGTCAGGAAGAAGAAGGAGTACTCGCCGAGGCCGTTGAAAGTCAGGAGCGCGCGGAAGTTCCCTAGGAGGATGTACAGGGCCGAGAGTATGGCCGAGAGTATGATGGCGTTGATGGGGGCGTCGGATTTGACTGTCTGTGGGGGGCTCGCGGCATCGTCGGGAGACTCTGGCTCTGCTTCCGCGCTAGGCTTTAGTCCGATGCGGCCGACGGAAGCGAAGAAGCGTGGTAACCAGTTCATATTAGCTGCAGCGACCGCCATACGACCGGCGACGAACGAATTACCAAGGAGGGAACCGGCTACGACTAAACAGATGAGAATCGCGGCTACAATCCCGAATCCGCGGCCTAGGAGACGCGTTATCGCAGTCTTCACGTTGGTTAGCGGACTCTTTTACGACATAAGTACTCAAAAGCTTTACTTACCACAGCTACACTGTCCGTCGTCGATACCACATCCCACGGGAGCAGGATGTAGTATGCGGCGTTCGCGGTGATGAAACAGACCACGATCGTCGGGATGGCCGTATTGATTGCGAGTGGCAACTGGCGGGCTGGGGACCGAAGCTCGGCTGAGACATAGATTGCCTGCGACATATGAGTGTCCCGCGCGCAAGATATGGATTTTGGAGAAGCAACTCACTTTATCCCACCCCGAGTAGGCCCACAACGCCCCGTACAGAGCGGCGGAGTAATGACCGAGAATCTCCCACTCGCCCAGCCCGCTCCAGTCCGTCTTGCTCCCGTCCGGGTTCGTCACTTCCCGGTTGCCGAACCAGGGCTTGTTAAACCAGTCTCTGCCTCCGATGTCCCTCTCCGGATCGGTGGACTGGAGTATGACTACGACGATACCGGCGACGACAACCGCGGCGATGGTGACGAACTTGGTGACGACGAAGAAGTTGTTCAGGCGGGTGCTAGCCTTGGTGCTAATGGAATTCGCGACGCTAATGACGACCAGGATGAGGATGGAGAACAGCTTATGTTCGATCCTCCCCGCCTGGTCGGTCACGCCCACGGAGGAATATATGCTCTCAACGAATACGATGCTGAGGATAGCAAGTGTAGCCGGCATCACAGCTACGATCCACGTCCATGCAGCCAGGAAGCCGAAGACGTCGCCGAAGATGTACTGGAGATACGGCTGCACACCACCTATGACACGAATAAGTCTCTATATCTCATATATCGGGGGTGCTATATGAGCCTGACTCACCCTCGCCGGGAATTGCTGTTCCCAGCTCAGCCATAGTGGAGGCACCGGTCCACGCGAGAACGCCGCCGATAAGCCAAACCACGAGGGCCGCGCCCGGAGACGGAACATTGGTATCTATGGATCCGGGGGAGGTGAAGATGCCGCTTCCGATAACGATGCTGATGACGATGGCGAAAGCCTCGAGGGCGCCGAGGTTTCTGGTAAACGTGCCCCCGTCCCGAGCGGGAGCTGTGGTCGGCGGGGCGGCATCATTATCGTCTGCTGCTGGGTTAGCATCCCGCGACTCTCGCTGGTCGGCGAGGAGAGGCCTCGAGGCTCCATCTTCTGGCTCCGGTGTTGAAGGCATATTTTAAAGACTTAAGATAGATTAACGAGTCGACATTGCCCCGGGAAAAGAAAAAGGTTAAGAGGGAGAATTGAAGCGGAGTTAAGTCAATCACGCAATCTGTTATTACACTTGGTTGAGGGGGCGGGGCCGGGGCGAGAGCAGTCGCTCTTGATTGCTGTTTCATTCATCTCCTTATTCTTTATTCTGTTGGAAATGGTTAAAAGGAATTAAAATAGTATATGTTATTTTACCGTTAAAATATCTTAATAATTGTATGTATTATTTATTGCTCCCTTCTCACGAAAGTTCCTTTCTATTCCAACAGTAGGTCCCTGAGATACAGGTGGACCTTGTTTTCTAGGTCATTTTACCCGGCCTTCGTTTAGGATACCCGGGCGGTACTGTGAATAGAACGACCTCTGGTCTCACGATATCAACTCATACTCAAATTCAAGTCGCCAAGTATATATTCAATGTAAAATATCTAACTAAACGAACCTATTTTGTCTTTTTTATCTATCTAATATACCTAGGTAGGCACCGTTCCATAAGACAATTTTGGGATGGGGACTAAGTGCTTCCTCTCGTCCCACTGATAGCCCTCCGGAGCGGCTGGTTGCTCGCCGCCGGATTGGAAGACGAGCACATCGTCCAAAAGGGGGAGCTTCAGAAGCTCCTCTTCAGTCAGGGAATGCCGGTACATGTAGTCGTCGAGAAAGCAGTACGACATCCACAGCTGAAACGGCACGCCCTTAGGCCTCCCCGCGACGCGGCGCCGGTTCTCCATGTCGGGGATCCATCGGTTCCCCCATCGGACCTGGCTGCTTTCCCCTTGTCCGGCCTGCGCCGCCTCGTCCGCGTCCGAGTCCAAGAACTCATCCATGTACAGCTCCTCGGCACGCTTCTTCCTCGGGCGGCCGCGCCTGCCCTTAGCTGACTTTGGCGTCGCCGGCTCTGGCGCCGCTGGCTCTGGCTCTGGCGTCGCTAAGAACACGCTATCAGGGGGGGCGTCGGCCGGCGCGACGGGATTACCGAGGAGGTCAAGTTGCTTTGATAATGCGACGGTGTGGTTCATCGCAGAGACTCTCTTCTCGAGCTCTTTTATCGCCCGAGCCTTCCCTCCCTTGGTGCCTCTTGCTCTCTTTGGCTCGGGCAGCTTGTCTGCAGCTCTGGATGTCCTCTTTCGAGTCCCTCCTCCTGCAGAAGACATATGTTCAGAGCCTGACGATTCAATGATTGGTACTTTCTTCGCCCGAACAGCGCGTCGAGGCTGGCGCCGGGTAGGTGAATCGATTTCGGATTTCATTCTTGATGACATCCGTAATGAGGCTAATAGGATATGCTACGCTGGTTGATACTTTTTGGAATTGGGTATAGAAAATATAAGATCAAGAGGAAGTTAAATAATTCGACGTTGAGCTGCCGTGAATATGTGCAGATAAAAGGAACTCGGTGTAGTTCAGAGGGATAAAGGCCAACAAAGAGGTCAGTACCAGTCTCCTATAATTAGTTTATTTGCGATTGTTTCATCCCACGTGCTTTGTTTTAGGATACAAAGGGGTAAGTGAGCGGTGAGAGAGTTGGTGGCCTTCCACGGATGGATCTCGAGAGACGGCGTCAGAAAACACGGATGAAAGACAGCGAATTGTATTCGGCTATGCGAACAATGGGAATATATACATGCTAACCAGTTCTGTGCTGGAGTCTTACGCAAAATCGTTGAAATGTACCTATATACAAGAAGGTATGGTAAATCCGAAGGAGAAAAAGAAAAAGGAGAAGAAAATACTTTAGAACGCTCCAGACGCACTCAAGTATCGACCACGTCAGACAGCGAGCTTGGGAAACTTGGGCTTGATGTCTCGCGGGTGAGTCTTGTGAGCGTAGGCCCTAGGGTGGTGTCGAGCAATAGTTTCCTCTCCAATATATCGCTTCGAGGAAATACTAGAAACGGCCGGGCCCGGGATTTGGTACGATTCGAGGTTTACCCAGATATCCAGAGAGATACCCGGATCGCTGCCGTGGTACATATCCGTTGCTGACACTCCTTCGGGTTGTTGGCTTCCAGAACCTGAGATTTCCAAGTTGACGCACTATTTCGAGTTAGCATATACGCCTGCACATCTGTGTCCTTGTAGTTACTAACCTGGGGATAAAACTCGGCCTCTCCTCGGTCGGCCTTGTGTAAGCCCATAAGCTCGTGGCGGAGAACATATTGACCCGGCTTGATGTCGGCGGGAATGTTGACA
Organism: Hypoxylon rubiginosum; assembly: GCA_902806565.1. Taxonomy (NCBI): domain Eukaryota; kingdom Fungi; phylum Ascomycota; class Sordariomycetes; order Xylariales; family Hypoxylaceae; genus Hypoxylon; species Hypoxylon rubiginosum. The sequence goes on along the minus strand of CADCXA010000069.1, from coordinate 252,134 downwards.
GTGTACGTGTCGACGAACCCTTCTCCCTCCGGCTGGACGTTCTTGTGGATTTCGGTCGTGGCCCACTTCTGGGTTTCCCACTGCGGGCTATCTGCCATGCCGCCCTGGACGAGCCCTTTCTCGTAGATCTTGAAGAATCGGAGGTCGTTCTTGTCAACGCTTGCACAGCCGGCGTCGCCGCACGAAGCGAGATAGTGCATCTCGGGGCCGGGATGCTCGAAACCTCCTATCGTGTTGAAACGTACGACCTGCAACTGAGAGCCCGCGGCGACTGGCACGGATCCTGCCGCGTTCGTCGCTCCCTGGTGGCATATAATGTCAGGTCCGTTGATGCTGGATGCCAAAACCGGGCCTTCGTCTTCAGTTGTGAATTTCCACGTGACGGCATCTGACTGATCTTGAGTCGCCCAACGCTCGTAGCCCGGGTAGGTTTGGCCGTCGACGAGCACCCTGCGGATGTGGCCGTGCCCTAGCACCACCGTCGCTGAGGCGGCAAGGGCCAAGACTGCGGCATTGAAGGAAGGCATTTCAAGATCGATAAGCGTTACTCGATAATGGACAAGGTTGATCGCACTTGGAATTCTGGTGCAGGCGAGAGGGCGGCTTCGAGATATCAAGCTGGAGAACGGTTGGGTATGATGTGTCCACCTGTCGAGAGAAAGAAGGATGTGCAATAGAGAGAAAGTATTACGCTACCGTGTTTATATACATGATGGTGGTGATAACAATCGTGATGGCGTCGAGTCTCGAGTCACGTATCACCAAGCCTCCTCCCGGTCTCTTGGTCTCCCTTAGTGGCCGTGCGGCGTTTACATGCCTGCCTAAGGTATACGATGCTTACATGGTACCTAAGGTATGAAAATGCTTTAAGGGAAACCAAGGGTCTCAAGGAAGAGGTGTACATAGCTAAAGGATTTAGGATCAGTTATTAGTAGGGGCCCACTACTTCCACCAATCTATACCTGTACTGGCCATCAATGTGAGGTTCTCCCGAGCTTCCTATCCTGACCCCGTTCCAGGGACACCTAAGTCACGGCAGTACACCTACATCCCGATTGGATAAACTTGGAGTACCTTCTCGAGGCTAGGGATGGATATGTGCTGAATGTATCCTAATCTACCAATGTAAAACAACCCGGTTTTGCTATTTTGAAGTTAAGGTGCTTATGTGTAACGGGGGTAGTATAACCAGGTACCCGAGATCAGGACCCAGACAATGGCCTCCTTAATCGCAAGCCATAAGCACCTCCCAAATTAATTTATTTGCTGAGAGCCTGAGTCCTGTTAGAAACCCGAACTTGGGAGGTTCTCGTCGTGACATTTGTTTGTTTGGGAGTTTTACATGATAATGCATAAGGATAATACATAGGGAGGGAGTAATTCATTATCAGGTTATTGTAAATAACTAAATAACTAAATAGGGGTTATGGACCTAGTTACCTTCGGTGGGCAAACAACTCCAAGTTCTGTTTCAACATGCCCTCCATGTTCGATTGTTAGAGAAGCCTGTAGCTAGTGCCGGAGCGCCGAGGAATATACGATTTCGGGGCTTTTTCTATGGCTGCTTATTGAGGAGCAGTTTTCGAGAGGATCTTGATCTTCAAAATCCTTTTCTTGGCCTACCTGGTACTGTAGTTGAACTGACTTCACTACGTCATGGCCGTGGCATCATTCGGAGGATTCAATGTACCTATCCTCAATTCGCCCTTGTTCCTGGCGATCAGGCAGTCAGGTCTGGAGAAAATATGTACATACGGCTGCCTGCATATTCGGTTGTTGGTAGCCTCTTTCCACTGTTTCGTCATTAGTGCTGGCATCACAAGTTAAATGTCAATTTTCTTATGGACTTAATTCACGAAGGAATTGAGGGAGCAACTTGGCAATTGCACAAGCATAACACATTGTTTTCCGAAACTTGGTGTTGGAATTGCATTAACGATGAACTAGACGAGTCGTACATTCTCATCCGTATAAATAGCTCCCAGACGAATTAAGGACTGAGGGCGGCCCCGAGCCGGAGTACATGGCAGGTTGAGCCAATAGGGAGAAGACGAAATAGCGCTGATAGGAATCGAACCTGTAATTGTGGCGTATTGTGTTGGGTGCTCATTTACTCAAGAGTTTCTTCTTATGTTGCGTGAGGCAAGCCTCTTAATAAAATCATCAACTCGAAACCCCCCTTTCTAGGTACGTCTGGAACATAGGCATGCTCGGTTGCGGCTACCAACAGCACGTGCGCTGCCTGTATCTCCGGCGATCCGTTAATGATGAGGTGACAGATTGGAGGATAAATTCTTTTTAAGCACATAACCCCGGTCCTCGTCATTTTCGAGATGCTTTTAATAAGATTTATTAAAACCGATAACAGGGTGATGGGCTACTACCGACGGAAAGGTTAGAATTAGTTTAAAAAAGGATGTACCGACGAAGGCTAGGTAGGTAGGTACCTAAGGTATGTATCTAGAAATGCGGCTGTAAGTGTGCGACGAGAGTGCCACCCCTTAGCATTCTGACCGGCGCCGTGCATGCAGATTAAGGAGCAGGTTGAGCGTCGGCTCTGGTGATCCGTCCACGGACAAGGGACCAAGTTAAGAAAAACATATGATCGACCATAAGGCCGGCAGTTGCAGTTGCAGTTGAAATGCCAAAGAGTTACCGTCTTGGCGGACTTTAATCTATCCCGCTAATCTCCGCCTACCATTTCAATTATCTCCATCGGCTTAAGGAGCGGGATAGAGGACATAGAGGAATTAAGGATTCAGCGGTAGGATAATATAAATAGCCAGAGTCATTGCTATTGCGATCCATTTACGTCAGACTTGAATATATCAATTTAATAATAAAAAAGGCATTCTACTTGACTCGTTATAATTAATAGCGTATTCTTGTCGTCCTACTCTTCCCGAGAGAGAAAAACTCGCGTCGTCCAACATGCCCGCCACTAACAGCGTCAAGACGGCGCTATCACTGATCAACGAGGACGCGTCTAAGATCCTGGGCTTGAGGATTGGCAAGCGTGCCGACGTCCAACCCGGGGAGTTTATCTCGAAAGCCGGTATGCAACATACCTACCTCTTGGTATATTTATTGAACGGCTGACTAACCACCACATCTGCGCCGGTGTATTACAACAGATACCCAAGCCGTGCCGGAGCTAACCTGCGCCTCGCTGTCCCCCGACAAGTCGTACATAGTAATATGCGTCGACCTCGACGCCCCGTTCCCGTCCTTCCCCGTGCTGGGACCCATCCTGCACTGGATCCAGCCCGGGCTGAAGGCCGCCCCCATCGACGGCGGCCGCGGCGACAGGTTCAGCCTCGAGGCGGCGGCCGACGAGCCGTTCATAGCTAACTGGGCCCCGCCCGGGCCGCCGTCCGTCAGCGGGCCGCACCGGTACGTCTTCCTCCTGCACGAGCAGCCCGACGGGTTCGACGGGAGGAAGGGGCTGGCGCCGCCCGGCGGCAAGGAGATGGGGCTTGGGGCGCGCGTGCGCTTCGACGTGGATAAGTGGGTGAGGGAGTCGAACCTCGGGCCCGCGGTGGCGGTTAATTACTTTAACAGCAAGTAGCAACGTCCTAAAAGGTGAAATTTGGAAAAACGGGTTCCAGTTCAGGGGCGCGCTTGGCTTGGTGGACCGAACGTTTTGCATCATATGTCACATCCCCGTCATAACAGATGACAGATGGAGAGCTGTTTTTTTCATCATTATTTTCTTCTTTTCACCTGAGCGTGTTATTTCGGGACGAAGTTAGGTAGCTAAGCTACATCATATACCCACCAGTTAGAGGCCATGTATTTGGTCGCATACATGTCGAGCGCTTGCTGGCAAATGCCAATATCATATTCCCAATAATTTTTTACCTTTTCTTTTTCTTCTTCCTTTTTTCTTCTTTTTTTTCTTTCCATTTTTTCTTAATTCGTGATGCTCATTCGTATGACATGACATCGTGCTCCTAGAAGGGACTCGATGTACTTGATTCGAGTAGAAGCACCAATCAATCCCAACGGCCCACCCAGACGAATCGGATATCTTAGACCAAATCTATTGCTGTAACTTGTGTCATCCCCCGTCTGAATTGTAGTTGACAGGGCCGCCATTAGGCTACCTTCGTGCCCACAACTCCCACCACGTCACTTATTGTCGTGTTTACGCCCCGTCTCGTCGTTGGTCCATGTGTTCCAATACTATCAGTGCCAAATGTCTCCCTCGTGAATTGACATGTAAGATGCCACAGCTTCATGACGTGTGTGCTGGTTGAATCACTCATGCCAGAAATTCATTTGTAACTTCTAGCCACTCGTACGACTAGTCCCTGCCCGTTTCCAGACGACATTGGGCTCAGTTCGAGTGTAGAGAAGCTGACATGCATGGCCCTTCTGACCCGATATCTCTTGCTGTCCTTGGGTGTCTTGGATGATTTGATTACCCCATAATTTGCAGTATCATTTAATTGTTCTCGACCTGCTCTGATTTGATATGCCAATCTTGGTTCCGTGTTGAAGGTTGCAATGATAGAAAGGACCTAATACCGCCTCACTATAGCTAGGTAGACATGCATCGACCCGTGGAGATATTCCTCAGCATATTAATTTCATTCATCGGTGCGACCGAGATGTGAGCCATGATAGACGCCAGGTATGGCTCGAAGCTGTGATTGGCACACATTGCAAATTTTGAAAGGGACGTTGCTCTGATTCCTATCTTGACCTGAACCGTATAAAGCCATTTATAAGTCGACGAATCCCTCAATGTCCGTAAACACGAATAGCCATACTACACTAGAGTTCTAACCACCCGACTCGATTCAAAAATGTTTAAAATGAAGAAGAAACAGAAATTGCTCCTCAAGCGGAAGATCGACCAAGTCGTGGAGCAATGTCCCGGCCTCTCTCGCGAGACAGCCGAGGAATACTTGAAGGTAAATCGGGTTTATGATGACTACCCTCCTGAAATTCGTCCGGCTGATGCACGCGCTTTAGATCAGCCAAGGTGACGTGCAACAAGCGATTGCCAAGTTCGGTGTAGGTTTCACCTCCCTTCTAAACCATCCATAGTATCTAAAACTGATATGCCCTAGGGTCATGAGACGGATGAGGTGGAAAGCCAGGTCCTCACACCGAAGACCGATGCCACCAATGTACCTAGCGTGAACGGTGAAACCGCCGTTCCCAAAGGGCCATCAGCACAACCAGCGATTGCTAAGCCAGCTACCCCCGAACCGGTAGTGCCCGAACCAGTGGCCCCCGAGCCAGCAGCCCCTGAGCCGGTAGCCCCCGAACCGGTCCCTGAGCCTACTGCACCTGAGCCTGAACCTGAGCCTGTCGCACCTCAGCCTGATAAGAGCCCTAAGTTAGACGTCGATTTCAACTTCGAACACTATCATTCCCTACCCCGTCTTCCCCTTCCTGACAAACTCCCGGCGCCGGGGCCGCATAACATAGATGGATTTTCAGTCGAGGCAATCATCGGTGCTATCCAGAATGGATATCCAGCGACTGATTTGCGCGACCTTCTATGTTACTTCCAGAAGAAAGATGGGAATAACTTGAGGGAAAGCCTCAATGCCGAGGTCAGAGGGTTTCCGGCCACTTTCTTCATCGTTGAGACCAACGACGCGGACCTCGTTCGGTGCTGGATCAAGTATGGTGGTGACCCGAATGCGATTCATGGGCCCCGCCGGTTTCCCTTACTAGCCTTCGCTATCCTGCGAGGTGTTGATTCGCGTCCTAGGGCGACGAGGGCGATAGAAACGCTTCTTAGACTTGGCGCCTCGCCTCACGTCATCCCGGAGATGTACTATGACCCGTTCGATAGGGATCTTCGAGGTTCTTGGGTCGCGGACGAGGACTCGTATGTGATCGCTGATGACACCCAACCTTGGTGTACACTGGAGATGCGACGGCACCTAGTTACCGCGTTGAGTTTGACCCAAAGGTACCGGCTCTGGCAAGCGAGTAGACTGAGTCAGGTGTCTGGCCGCGAACAGACCCTGGTTATTCGAAAGAATGCCGAGGAGATCCTTGGGCTACACCAGACTATCATTGGACAGAGCATGGCCGCGTATTCCTTGCGAAAGAGTTTCTTCATGTACGTGCCAACTGATCATCGATGGTTCGCCAGACTAATGCGGAGTAGACACCTTGCCATGCCGAGTAGGAAGCCACTTGTCCTTCTCTTTGCCGGGCCTAAGGGGCATGGTAAGAGTGAACTCGCAAACCGGCTAGGATATCTTCTATCCTCGGAGCTTGCGAACGTTGACTGCGCCGACTTCAAATATGAGGACGAGCTATTTGGTCCCAAGCCGCCACAGCAGGGTCACGACCTAGGTTCCTCGTTGAACAATTTCCTCGCCAGGAATACAGGGCGCCGCAGCATAGTGTTCATGGACGAGTTCGAGAAGTTTGACGACACGATCCGCAGCGCGCTTCTCATTCCCTTTGACCAAGGTACGTTGACCTCTCTAGTTTACATATGACCCGAGCTAAGGCCTGAATCAATAGGAGAGTATACAGACCGTCGAAACACACAAAAGATCGATTGCTCCAAGACGATCTGGATCCTGGCAACGAACAAGTTCGACGGTATAATCCACGATCTCTGCGAGGGACGGGGAGAGATGTCGTCCAATCCCAACTTGGGGCCGGAGAGCTTGACACTCCGAAGACAACTTTGCCATCGTATCCTAAAGGAATGCATGACAAGTTTCGGGGCGCCACTGGCCTGCCGAATTACCGAGATCATACCGTTCCTAACCTTTAACAGAGCGGAGCAAGCATTGCTCGCGGACAGATGCATCATGGAGATGGAAGCAAATATCGCCGATCCGGTTGTGAAGTCGACAAATCCAGATGAAGACAAACTGGTTGGGAATGTTCATCTACAAATCACCGACAACGCTGCCGTCTGCTCCCACATCGCAGAGAACTACTACGTACCGGAGTTAGGAGCCAAGAGTATCTCTCGCGGTGTCGATGCAACGATAACTCATCCGCTGGTGAACTGGTACCTGGAGGATGGCGACGACTTCACCGAAGACCAAGCGCATGTCCAGTTCAGGGTCGGCATGAACAAGTTGAACGAAGTGATGGTATGGCCTGTATCGAGGGCCTTGGATAGTACCGTCTTGTTAGATCTTTCATAGGCTTTACCTCATGTATTTTCCTGTACTGTACTAAACATTGGAGAGCACCTAGGTATGGATATACGATCGAGGTGTATGGGTAAAATGTATGGTAGCTTAATGAGTGATGAGTGAGAAGAATTGATTTCCTTTGTATCGATTGTAAATATTCTGATTATCTAAGCGAGAGCCAAAGCATAGGTAAACTTTGTATAATTCCGGTCACTAATGCAGGTACAAATGAGATGCCGCCAGTAGGTGGTCCGTGTTTAATACCGACTAGGTATATCCTTCACATGTCAAAAAGAGTCCCTGGGTTACATAGCAGAGCATCCATGACGTAATTAACAAGGATGTCCTCAATTGGAACTTGTTGAAACTGTTGAGCTTCTCGTCATGAAAGCGTCACATGTAGAACTTCACATAATTTGTTTACTATTCAAATTGCTTTAAATTCCTCCGCCCAAGACCTAATGTTATTCGTTTCCAAGCAAGCTTGAACTTTAGTTTTATTCAGTTCCTTTGTCCTGGGCCTAAGTTGCTAGTATAAGACGTCGAGATAGCTCGTCATGGCCCCTCGAGAGTCTGTATCTGAATATTGGTCCGGTGTTGGATCCAAAGTTCGACGTCGGGTCAAGGCCTTGGACAATCCATTCTTCCATCCGTTTCTCTTCCTGTTTGAGATATTCCAATGGATCGCAGACATAGTCTTCTCCCCGACACCCCCCGGTCCGAGCACCCAGCTGAGTAGACCCAAGGTCGCTGTCATCGGTGCTGGTATCACTGGTGTAACTTCGGCGGCTCATTGTATTGGTCATGGATTTGACGTGGTCATATTCGAAGCAGGGGACAAGAAGAGCTTAGGAGGCATATGGAGCGTATGCAACTCGACTTCCCATTAACCTATAATCGATAGAATCTGGGCGTGCTGACGATATAGTAGAAAGTAAACAACACCTCGAGCCTGCAGATCCATTCCTTTATGTACAGATTCCACCCGTCTGTACAATGGGATCGTGGCTACCCGGACCGCCAGCAAATCATCAGCCAGGTTAAACAAGTATGGGAGCGATATGGTCTGGACATGAGAACCAAGTTCAATACGAAGGTAGACAAGGTCTACCAGGATGAGAAGGGACGCTGGATTATCAATAACACGGCCAACGGGAGGTTCGAAGGCATCATAGCGGCCGTGGGAACTTGCGGGGACCCCAAGATGCCCAAGATGGACGGAATGGACAAGTACAAGAACAAAATCTACCATTCAAGCCAATTGACAGGGTGCGTATGAGAGCGGAACCGATTGTTGTATCTTTGCTAATGGATATCCAGTGTTGATGCTAAGAACAAGACAATGATCGTCATTGGCGGCGGCGCTTCGGCCGTTGAGGCCTTGGAATATGCATCTGTACGTGTATATCCCTACTGCTGTGAACCTTCAGGGCTGTCGCTAATTCCAGGACGTTATAGGAAGAGGGAGCGTCAAAGATATACATTCTCTCACGGAGTGACAAGTGGATCATCCCGCGTAATTGGGTTATTGATATACTCCTCTCTCTCAACATTTGGGGCCAAGAGACTTTTCTCTCATTCATCCCGGAGACGCTGCTGAAGAAATTCTTCTACCGAGACCTGCAAGACCTCGCACCGAACGACAAGGGCGTATTCCAAGACACACCGATGGTCAATTCGGACGTCATGGACAAGCTCCGGTCCGGCGAGGCCGAATGGGTGCGCTGCGACATCGAAGACTTCACCGAGACGGGCATCCTCGTCAACAAGAGGGAAAAGGGCGTACCGAAGGGGGGACCGGGCCGACACGTGAACATCGAGGGCGACATGATCGTCATGGCGACCGGATACAAGAGGCCGCAGCTGGACTTCCTCCCCGAGGACTGCTTCGCCGAGCCCTACGGGCCGCCGAACTGGTACCTCCAGACGTTCCCGCCGCGGCACCCCTCCGTCTCGGCCATCAACTGCACGTACCTGTCCGCCATCGGCACCGTCGGGAACTGGCACATCGGCATCTACACGCGGATCCTCCTCATGTTCCTCGTCGACCCGCTGACGCGGCCGTCGGCGTTCTGGATGGAGCGCTGGATCGACATGACAAAAATCCTCAAAGCGACGGCCCCGACCGGCGCCTTCGACTTCTTCACCTACCTCGAGCTGCTCTGGTGGTTCGCCTTCTGCGTCACCGTCAACCCCTTCCGCTGGAAGTGGGCCTTCTTCGTCTTCTTCGGCCTCGGGTACGCGCTGCCCAAGCACGTCGTCGCGGCCGAGGCCCAGGTCCGGAACGGATTGGGGCTCGGTGGGGCCGACGAGGGGAGTAAGGATGTTGGGAGCAGCTTCTAGAAGAGTTGCGGCGAGACGTGTACCACGAGTAGCTCCCTTTTGGAGAGTGTAACTTTTGAGGATGAGGCGCTTTTCTGGCTCGATTTTCCAGTCGCCAGCGATTCGGTCTGTGGGTATGGGTCTGAGGGGTCGGGATTTGAGTGTTAAAAGGATGGATTCCAGATTTTCCTGAATAGAATTCTTGATGGCTGATATGGGTTGGTTACTGGAATACCAAGCAACGTGCTTTTGGTAATGCTAGCCAATATTCTTAGGCTACTACACATCACATTAAAAAAAAAATGCAAAAGCTCAGCCAGGTTCGAGCCCCCCGGCGGGGCTCGAACCTGGCTTACGAAAATCCTCGGGAGGATTTTACTGAGGGGCCGGGCGCGGGGTGGGGCCGGGTTCTCATACTCTAACCATTAGGCCATTGGCCCACGGTGGCCTAGTGGTTAGAGGAGCTTCCGGCCCGATGGAAAGTGCTTTGTTGCTATGGAATATATTAGCTGCGTGACCTGTCCTTTGGCCGGGGGGATCGTGAGCTTCCTTACGCCACAGATAAATCCGGCTTTGATTAGCTAGCTATACCTCAGCGCATATCCTTTGGATTCTTTACAGAATTAATTGATCTTTTTTAATACTACATATGTAGGTAAAAGTAAGATAATTGGTATGGTTTAATGGAGCTTGTTTTGCGTAACCTTTTTATACCATTTGCACCTTTATAAATCCTGTTGCAACAAAATTGCAAAGGAAAAGGTCGAAAAGTGCTAGGCGATTTTAAGTATTTGATTGGCCGGTGGAATTGCGGCAGTACTAATGAAATAAAGAGAAGTTAAAGACGAGTGCCTTCTTGAACTTAAACCAGATAGTAGGATTGACGTGATATACAATAGCTTATCTGGTGTAGCCATGTGTCGAGCTCGCGCCTCCGTTTAGTGGTAACGAATAGTAATGATAGTACGACGTAGATTTGAGTGCTGTTAAAGAAGAAAGGGTTGTCATCTACTAGACATTGTACGGCCAGGGTTGGTGCTTCTATCGCGTATTCCTATAGCACATATAATCTCCCCACGTATACCTATTGGGTACAGTTAAGACGCTCGCGCTGTTGGTGTGCCCATGGTATTATAAACCGATATATACATATAAATACGTAAATTAAGCTTCAACGCTTGGCTCGATCTCTTCGGTCCAAAGTCTTAACACGCTTGTTAAACCTCTCGCCGAGCTCCTTCGTAACGCTGCTGAGGCCACTTCCCCGAGTCCCATCAACCGTTTCCCTCCCCCTCTTACGGCTCTTCTCTAGCAGCGCCTTGGCACCGCCGCCGCCGCCCTCCTTGCGCCTAGTCAGCCGCTCGATGCGATCCACGCCCTCGCCCAGGTCCCGCCACTCCTCGCCGCCGAACGTAATCTTCCCGCTGCGGCCCTCGACCTTGTTGCGCTGGGCGCGGTCCTTCTTGCTCTCCTTGGGCAGACGCACGAAGTTGGACTCCTCGTACTCTCGCTTGCGGTCTTCCTCCTTGCGTTCCGAGGCCGTCTTGATCTTCTGGCCGCCGGCCACCACGTTGGTTCCGATGCTGGGCTCGGCGATGGGGGCATTGGAGAGCTCGGTCGAGATGTACTCGTCCATGGTGGCGGACTTCATCGGCCTGCGCTCGACTCGTTCCCTGCGCTCGGCCGTGGGCATGACCGTGGGCATGATCTTGGGTGGGCGGTAGACTCCCGTCTTGTCTTGCGCTGCTGCTGCCATTCCTACGGGGTTCGAGGGCGGCGCAAAGTTACTGAAGCTCGGGGCGAATTGCTTAGCGGATATGTTGAAGGCGGGCCTGCGCGGACCTTCGTCCTCCGAGGCATCCTCGTCGCTTTCGCCAGAATTATCGTCTGATTCTGATCCTGATGCCTCCGCATCCTGAGCTGCTTGTGCTGCGATGCGATCTGCGTCATCGGCCGCGCGTAGGATCTTGTCGAGTTGAAATTGGAGTTTCTCCTCGAGGGGTCGGACACCTTTATCGAGGTATAATCGTAGCTCAACCAATTTCTTGACTACCGTGTCGGAGAGGTCCGGTTGGTCCTCCTTGTCCAATTCTTCTGAGCTACCATTTTTCGCATTGCGAATCTTGATCAGGATCAAGAAGACTAGGTTTTGTAGGTAGGATAATAGCAGCTCGTTTTTGACATCGAGGAGAGATACTCCGTCCTTGGTGGGCTCGATGCCAGAGATTTTGGGTGTAGCTTCAAGGGCGGAATTTAAAGAACTTGTTAAAGAGTCCAGCAAGGCTGGTAGTGAGGCGGGAACTGCCATTATGTGCGATGAGTTCGCGAGAACCTTTTCTGTCTGACTAAAGAGTCGAATTTGAAATTCTTCACAATGAAGACTACTAAAAAAAAAGTTATTTTTTGGTTAAGCGATAACGATAAGGCATCCCTGAAAGCGCTTATACTTTGATTGGCCTTAGCGGCTCATCCCTTGTGCTTCCTGCCTCTCAGCCCTTGCAGCTGTCGAGTACGTACCTTTCAAGGGCAGACGGGCAGACGGGCTGTGCCGACTGGTTGGCTGATGACTAAGGCCACGTTTTCCCAGGTTCAATGTTCTTAGGGACAGCTGGCGGCTGGCAGGCTGTGTTTGCGCAAGTACCCACTTTGGATCAAAGACAAGGAGCTCCTAAATTTCATAAATCGGGAGAGCCAACATGCAACGTGAGAAGCTCTTCTTGCCATCCGCTGAAGATTCGACTGTCGCCTGTCCTCCCCGTGTCAAGCCACGCGCCTAAACCGATTTTCTCTTTTTCCTTGAAGGCATCTAGTTATTCACCTTAACTCTTGATTGCTAGATAGTCTGCCAACTACAGTTACGTCCTGACTAAATTACACGATCCATATAACTAACGAGCCTCGGTGCTCTGTGATTGGCGTTAAATCCCATTCCGCGCCGCTTCGTGATAAGTGATACGTAAGTTGCCAACAACAATTCCGTTGCCTGCTTACCTACTTCTCTACCTTCGCCTACGCCTTCGCCTTCGTCCAACTACCACCCATCTACTACGCAACCGACTTCTCCTGTTGTAGGAATACGTAATGAACCTTGGCTGACACCGAGACCAAGAACTCCGATGTTATAGGAAGCTCCCGCGATGAAGTCGAGAACCTTTGCGCCGTCATGGGGGGCGCTCTGCTCCGCGCTCCTGGCTTTGCCTCAACTCTCGGCCGCCTTCTACCTCCCCGGTGTCGCACCCACGTCATATAAGTTCGACGCCAGAGTACCCCTGAATGTGAACAGCATCAAACCCGTTGCCGCTCAAGATGCGCTCCTCCACTCCGTCATCTCCTACGACTACTATAACGAGCAATTTGGATTCTGCCAGCCCGAGGGTGGCCCATCGTACGTGTCGGAGAGCTTAGGGAGCATCCTGTTCGGAGACCGAATAATGAGCTCGCCGTTTGAGCTGCACATGATGAATAACGATACTGCTGTATGTAAAAAGCTGTGCACGTCCAAATATGATATGCAATCCGCGCATTTTGTCAATAAGCGCATAATGCAAGGGTACGCCTTGAACTGGCTGGTGGATGGATTGCCTGCTGGTCAGCACCTCTACGACGACCTTACGGGAACCACTTTCTACAGCCCGGGCTTCGCTATGGGAACGATCTCTACTACCGACCCTGACGGTCCGGCGTTCTTCAATAACCACTACGACATCTTCGTCGAGTATCACAAGGTTAATGGGAAAGAGGACCAGTTGAGGGTGGTTGGCGTGATTGTCCAGCCCGGGTCGAGGGCATACAAAGGAGATGATCTCGCATGCAACGACAACCAGGTGCCACCCGTCGTCCTCGTCGAACAGGAAGGCATTGAAACCGAGGTCACATTTACCTACAGCGTTTACTGGGTCGAGTCTCCTACCCCTTGGGCTACTCGCTGGGACAAATATCTGCACGTCTTCGACCCTAAGATTCACTGGTTTTCTCTCGTCAACTCAGCGGTCGTGGTCATTTTCCTGACCGTGACGGTAACATCTGTACTGTTCAGGGCTCTGAAGAAGGATATTGCTAGATATAACCGACTGGATCAGATCAACTTGGAGGATCTTTCGGGCACGTCGGCTCTCGAAGATGGTGTTCAGGAGGATTCTGGCTGGAAATTGGTGCATGGTGATGTCTTCCGGACCCCGTCGCATCCCCTCTTGCTTTCCGTCTTCCTCGGCAATGGTGCGCAGCTATTTGTTATGACCGGCTTCACCATCTGCTTCGCCCTCTTGGGTTTCTTATCACCGTCGAACCGCGGCTCCCTGGGAACGATCATCCTTTTCCTGTATACGCTTCTAAGCTTCGTCGGTGGCTACGTCTCTGCCAGGGTCTACAAGTCTATGAACGGCGAGAAGTGGAGGCTGAATATCGGACTGACTCCTCTTCTCGTCCCGAGCATCGTCTTCTCGACCTTCTTCTTCCTGAACCTTTTCCTCTGGGCCAACGGAGCCGCCGGCGCCGTGCCATTCACGACCATGTTGGTCATTATCGGCATCTGGTTTGTCGTCTCCATTCCCATCTCGGTGGCCGGCTCCTGGCTTGGATTCCGCGCGGCGCCCGTCGAACCTCCTGTTCGGACCAACCAGATCCCCCGACAGATCCCTCCCGCGACGACCTACCTCAAGCCGATCCCCAGCATGTTGCTCGTCGGCATCTTACCCTTCGGAGCCATCTTCGTCGAGCTCTACTTCATCATGAGCTCGATCTGGTTCAGCAAGATCTACTACATGTTCGGTTTCCTCTTCCTCTGCTACGGCCTCATGATCATCACCTGCGCCGCCGTCACCGTCCTTATGGTGTATTTCCTCCTGTGCGCGGAGAACTATCACTGGCAGTGGCGATCTTTCCTAGCGGCCGGCATGAGCGCGGGCTACATCTTTGCGAACGCCTTGATCTACCTCATCAGCAAGCTGTCCCTTGGCGGCCTGTCCGGCACGGTTCTGTATATCGGATACAGCGCCCTGCTTTCCTTCCTCTTTTTTATCCTGACAGGTACGTACCGATCCCCTATATTTCTCTTTCATCGCGAGTCATGCTAATGATTTCCTTGTTCAGGCTCTATTGGATTCTTTTCAAGTTGGTGGTTCGTGCAGAAAATCTACAAGTCGATCAAGATCGACTAAATAATGCGCATCATGAGGATCGAGGGCGAGACGGAGTTCCGATGCACCACCTAGTGTGTAGTAGGTATATTCTTATGGACCTTGTTTTTTGTACTATACAGGATGTACGACCAGCACCTCTTCCGTTTGCGACCCATGGGGCATGACATAGGATGAGAGGCAAAGATCTGACGAAGTTGCATAAGTTAAACAAGTTAAATGGTGGTCTGCAAGTTCCCTTTTTTATTCTGCTTCCAAAAGAGGTCGGCGTTTTTTTTCTCTCAGGGGTGGGGGTCGTGTTCTTCTAGGTTCAGGGACTGCCTCTATCGTATGCATGCAGGTGTAGAATAGGACAGGAAGAAACGAAAATAAGGGGCTTGTTACGGCTCATGTCGAGCTGTGGTTCGCACTGAATGTACCTGGTTACTTTGCCACTGGAAAAGTCATAAACAAGTTATAATTAGATGGTATATAGCAAAGTTATTTACCTAGTCTATCTATCTCGATCGCTACGTGATGGATATATGTATTTGACAATCCCGGCTGAGAAACAAACCACGGAGAAGTGAAAAAGTTCCGAGCTTCGGAGTGGGGCCGCATAGCACTGAGAAATGCTACTCCAACGCCGGCCTTCCAATTTGAGGTATACCCATGATAACATGGCGTTATAATCGGGCGCTATGTACTGCCAGAGCATAAATCAAGATACGTCAAGTCTCACTACTGCTACAAGAGTCCCAAGATGCCCATAAAATTAGGTATTATAATTATCCTGTCGCTAGCCTCTATGAAGGCTATAATACAGTATAAGCACAGAGCACTCTCTCCTTTTTCATCGAGCCGTAAGAAGACCTGATCAACTCACCATAATGATAATCCGCATTATCACATCATCTCGCCTCGCCTCCATTAACCCAAGCTGCACCGGTTGGGACACAGCGGCGACCGCGCAGCTCTTCACTCGTCGCTATCGTCGTCGTCATCATCCATAAACTTAAACTGGCCCTGCTTCTCCACCGTCGGACTCATACTCGGCAGGGCGCTCGCCCCGGCCCCCGCCGCGCTCCCGCGCCGCAGGGCCTCGACCCGCTCGCGCTCGCGGTCCGCGCGTTCCTGCTCGGCGCGGCGCGCCTGCTGCTCCTCGCGGAGCCTCCTCTCGCGGGCCTCGCGCTCCTCGCGCTCCCTGTCCTCGCGGGCCCGGCGCTCTTCTTCTTCCTGCTCCTTGCGCTGCTTCTCCGCCTCCGGGTCGTAGTCCTCCGGGTCGATGCCCTGGTCGGCGAGGAAGGCGAGGGACGCGAGGGCGCCCTTGCGCACCTGCTCCTCGTTCGGCCACGGCGCGAACGAGAAGCTCGTGTACGGGTTCAGCTGCGCCTGCAGGTCCTCCGGCAGCTGGATTGTGGTGGTGGCGGTGGTGGTGGTAGTACCGCCTTCGGTGGCCGTGATGGCGGCGCTCTGCTGGGGCTGGTTGGGAGAGTCTTGCTGGACTCCGTTTGCTAGGGCAGGTGTCTGCGGTTGTGCGCCGTTGGGCGTTCCGCCGGCGGGTGTTGTGGCCGCTGTTTCCGTGCCTCCTGGCCCCTCGTTCCCTTCCGCCTTGACTCCGTTGGATATCCCGTTGACAGCGCCGGCGGGTGGCATCGTAGTCTTACTAATGCGCCGCGCATAGCTCAATAGCTCGTCGTAGTTGATATCGTAGTTCGGCGCGTCGGAGGGGAATACCGTAGCGGAGGTACTGACAAGTTCCTTTCGCGTGTTGGCTAGGAGCCTCAAGGTGTCTTTGATCTGCACATCGAAGCTAGCTGTGGCTGCCCGTAGGTCCTGTATGCGGCGGTAGTTGGACTGGTGCTTTTGTACTTCATCATGGATCAGCGGGATTAGCTTGCAAGGTTATAACTAAGAGAATTGGTTGAACGTACGGACCTCCAGCCCTTTGTTTAGCTCGACGTCGGCGAGGCCTAGGTCGTTGACTTGGGCTACGGACGGATGATACTTGGCAATCGAGTCCACCAATGTCCCTAGGGCTTTCTCGACCCGGTCGAAGCAAGTATCGAGCTGCTTATCCATTTTTTGTGTAAGAATGTGACGTTGTTCTTAGAATATAAAAAGAGTAAAAAGAGAGCTTTTAGAGTTGGAGCTTCCAGCTGAGTTGAATTTCTGATACAAGTACAAAGCTACCTCGGCACCCCGGACCCACCTGCATTTATCCCTGTGAAAAAAATATGTGGCTAGTGGAAATCCCCAGGCAATTGATGAGGCTTGACCTGTGGCTAAATAGTTACCGGGCGCCGGGTCACTTCGGCAGGGTATCGAATGTCGCGCAGCTTTCCATCAAAATCTGGAATTGAAGCTCTCACCAAAAAGTCCAACCAAATCAGCCATTGACCTTTACACCTCGCAATTCTTCGACTAGAATAAATATGGTGTTCCAGGTACGCAAATCTCCGATTCCCAGTCTACTCAATGCTGCTTTATGTCGATTTGTCGGCGCAGAGAAGAAGCGTTCGGTGTCTTGCTAACGAGGCAATACGATAGACTCCCATTCGACGGGCCAACTACCCGGCCTACAAGAGCCCCTACGGACCTAAGTGAGTGCGCACCGATCTCTCGATTGCCGGACCTTCAGAACTGTGTCTTTGTTCGAGCAAACCCCGGGTTTTCGAATGGACTGGAAAGAGATGGACGGAAACGTAGAAGGGGTACGACCAAGAATTGTTCGGACATATGGCTAACTAGAGGGAACGGATAGATACCACTACCAACCGAACGTCGCGGGATGGACCGTCAAGCAGTTCGCCAACCTGTAAGCATCTCCAGAACCTCAGCCGACGAGACCGAAACCCGTCAAAGGATACTCGCCAGCTGCGTCGAGTTATACAGCTTAGAGGATCATGCGATAGCAGCGTGCTAATAACGTGTGGACTACAGTGGCTTTAAGGCCGGTGCCTTCGGCGGCGTCGCCCTCTTCGCCGTCATCTTCTACGCCTCCGGCATCCCCAAAGTAAAACGAGACATCCTGCAAAAGATCCCCTTCATTGGCAGCCACTACATCAAGGAGATTCCCGCTTCGGACAACGTAAGACCCCTCCTATCGCTGTTCCCTGCAGCCCATGTCGAAGTCATACTAAGTCAAGTCATTTAGCCCTTCTAAGCTGGCAGCTAGAGCAAGCTGAGTGGTTTCTACTAGAGGTAGAGAAAAGGGGAGGAGCGCGGTGCCGTGGGGGAAATAGAGCGTGCATGGTGAACCTTTCTGTACAAACACAACGACACAAATAGATCTCGTTTTTGAACCCTCAATATGGTTACTTTGTATTCACAAAGAGTTCTATCCCTATGCCTTGACTCTGACTTGAGCCACCTCGTCTACTACCCTGCCTATCTAATATGTACGCTGATGATACAATGACCCTTGGAACAAGCCTGACCTATTAGCCTCATTTTCCTTCCCTTTTGTTTTTTTAATATCTATGCTTTGTTTACAGCCATTTCCTCCTTCATCTCGCTCTTCATGCGCGTGACGGTACCGGCGCCCCCGTACACGAGTCCGGTGTAGACCATGGCCACGCTCGCTCCCGCGTTCAATATCTCTAGAGCCCTCCGCCCGTCGCTGATTCCGCCCGTGGCGAAGATGACCTTCTGCTCGAGAGGCACGGTCGTGCTCTGCTTCGGCTCGTTCTCCGAGAACCCGGTGATGGTCCCCTCGATCCCCGCTATGCTCGCGTCGACGGCCTCGTCGGCTACCACCTTCTCCGTCTGGGTAGTCGGCACGGATTGTAACGTCTGGCCGTCCAGCATCTTCCGGTACCGTCTGACCAGGTCCACCGTCCTGTCGAACATCATGGGGCCCGAGTAGCCACCGGTCTCGGTCATGGTATGCTGCTCCTTCGGCGTGATGCTGACTCTCGGCGGGATCATTCCCGTCCGCCGCTTCGTGGTGTTTCCCACTATGACGCCGTCCACGCCGCTCGACCACACCGCCTGCACGATGCCTTCCATCTGGGTATCTTCGTCCTCATCCGGCGACACCTTCACCATGACCCTGGGCTTCGACTTCCTGTCCGCCCTCTGCGCCTCGTCGACGACCGCGCTCAGCAACTTCGTCAACGGCTCCACCGCCTGCAAATCGCGCAGCCCTGGTGTGTTCGGACTGCTCACGTTTACGACGAGAACATCCGCGTACCGTGCCAGACGCTTTACGCAATACACGTAGTCCTGCTTGATAGCCTCTACATCTCGCTCGTCCGTCTCTTTGTTCTTGGCGATCTGCACGAGCAGCATGCGGCCCGGCAACAAGCTGCCCGGCGGCACGTTGGCCTCGCCGTTAAGAACCCCCGCTTCATCGAGTCCGACGCTCTTCGCGTACCGCCTCACCCGGTCTCGCAGCCGCATGGCCATGTCGTCGGCGCCGCGCGAGTTCAGCCCGTACCGGTTGATCAGGCCGTCGAGCGTGGGCACGCGGAACATGCGCGGCCGCGGGTTGCCGTCCTGCGGCCGCGGCGTGCAGCCGCCGACCTCGACGACGGCGGCGCCGAGCGCGAACAGCGCGTCCGGGATGTCGGCGTGCTTGTCGAGGCCCGCGGAGATGCCGACCGGGTTCGCGAGCGGGGAGCCGAACACGGAGACGGAAAGGTCCGGGCCGCTTCCGCCGCTGGATGTGAAGGAAGAGCGCTCGCGCGGGTGCAGGCCTATGCTGTACAGGTGCTTCATGGAGGAGACGGCGGCGTTGTGGGCGTCCTCGGCGTCGGGGTATAGCAAACGGAGGAGCGGCGGGGTGACATATCGGTGGACGAACGCGCGCGTGTCTGTGGCGTACACGTAGACCACGTAGCCCGAGACAGCTATCGAAGTGGCGTAGAGGAAGGTTCTTAGCCTAGAGATGGGGAGCGAATCGGTCGATGGGGTAGAAGTAGAAGCATGGCGGGTGGCGATTCGAGGACGGAGCTGGATGGGAGCTCGATTCGAGGTAAAGAGCGGATTAGCTGGCGAGCTGAACAAACGCCGAGCTATTCTATGCGAAGAAGCCATTGCGATAGATAGGCTATGGGCATGTTTGCCCTCAATGCCTTGTGGTTATGGTAGATAGTTGGATCATTCAACTTTGAGAGAAATAAAAGGTTGACATATTAAATCGATTGGGTGAAGCTTGGGAATTTCGATATTGTCACTAAGTACCTATGTACCCAAGTACCTCCAGTCTACAGTGGGGTGACACGGACCGCCATTAAGCGCCGCCAGCTGCCAATGTCCACTGCTTCAATCGCCGTCTCATTCAATAACGATGTGTTAAGACAGGCAGCTTATACCTTGCAACTGGCCGGCATTTTACAACTACCTACCAAGGTATCATGTTGTCCATATAAACCAAAGATGGTTTAAGCCTCAATACACTCCTTTTTTTCCATCATTGGGCTGTTTCTCAGCTATCGATACTGTCAAGATGAGTACCCTTTTCACCTCGGTAGACTCTTCATTCATTCTCCAGCTCGTGCGCTACGGCTTGATATCCATGGTCCTTCACATCTACACGATAAATAAACTAAAGCCATCACTCGTAACTTTTCTGTCTCCGGCAACTGTCGGTATCCTTGGCCGCCAATGGCTATCGTTTGTCACCAAGCACGTTCCGGAACCTTACCTGGTACGCGAAGCCAAGTCCCTATATCGCCCCTATAACAACCGTCAAGTACTAAAGCCGTAGCAGGATGAAGTGTTCCACATTCCCCAGGCCCAGGTATACTGCGACAGAAAATGGACCAAATGGGACGACAAGATCACCACACCTCCCGGGCTGTATGTTTTGACCATATTAGCGAATAAATTAACAGGGTTTCCTTGTTCTGCCTACTACCTCCGACTGTTCAATGTCGAAGTCATCTCCTATCTAGCCCTAGCGGCTGTGATATCCAGGAACCGGATCGAGGAACCGAAGAAAGATGGACGTGAATATTCGGCCTACGCTGTCTGGACGGGAATTAACGTTGCCTTGTTTCCCGCCCTCTTCTTTTTCTCCGGATTGTATTACACAGATGTAATCTCGACATTTGTCGTTTTACTCGCATATACTAACCATCTTGGCCGAGTTCGTCGAGATACACCCTCGCTAGTGAATAACATCTACACGATCTTTCTCGGACTCCTGGCTCTCTGTATGAGACAGACCAGCATCTTCTGGGTGGTTGTATATATGGGTGGTTTAGAAGTCGTCCGTGGTATCAAAGCCATCCGTCCGCAGTCGATAGCTACTCCAGTATTCACGACCCTATCGCAGCAGATCAAGTTCTACGCTTGGAGATACTCGCTCGGTGATATCCATGACCCTTCTGTAAATCAGGCATCCCCAGTTGGTACGTCTCAAGTATCTTCCTCTTTAATACCACACTAACCAGTAAATAGACCTGCTTCTTTGCGTGCTTAGTATCGGCATAGCCGCAATCTGCAACCTTGGAACAGTTTTACGACGGCGTATCTGGCCACACCTAGTAATCCTAGGCGCCTTTGTAGGTTTCGTCGCCTGGAACGGCGGCGTTGTTCTAGGTAAGCCCATCTAGTACAGTCTTCGTTTAGATATTAACCGAGAATAGGAGATAAATCTAATCATGTAGCCACTCTACACCTAGCCCAGATGCTGTATATCTGGCCATTATTCGCATTCTTCTCTGCGCCCCTCTTCATCCCACAACTCCTAGATTGGAGCCTTTCCATTTTCCAACCCCTTATGGGACCAACTGCGTCAGCCGTACCATCTAAGAAAACATCGACGACCAAGTCCAGTCCAAAGCCTAACCAATCCGTCGCCCTGCAAACGTTTAACTGGCTTGGGTCTTGCCGCAAAATCCACTCTACCGTCGTCCTCGCCGGAGCTCTAGGAGCCGCGACCTTGATCGTCCGGTACAATACCATCATCCACCCCTTTACTCTAGCGGACAACCGACACTACATGTTCTACGTCTTCCGCTACACCATCTTAAAAGCGTGGTGGATCCGATACGCCCTGGTTCCCGCGTACATCGTCTGCGGCTGGCTGTGCTGGGCCGCTCTCCGTGGGGGCAGCTCCTCCTCCTCCTCCTCTCCGGCCGAATATCCGAACGTGACCCCGTTCGGTACCTCCGAAGCCGTACCGCCGCCCCCGGCCGGCGAGAAGCAGCCAACAAGTAACAGCAACTCATCTCCAGCCTACTGGAACCTTGATGCCGCCACCTCGCCGCCCACATCCACCGTCCTAGTCCTACTCCTCGCCTCCGCGCTCTCCCTCGTGACCGCGCCCCTGGTGGAGCCGCGCTACTTCATCCTGCCGTGGGTGTTCTGGCGGCTCCTCGTCCCGGCGGCGTCGGTCCGAGGATCGAAATCGCCGGCGTCGCGGCGGCTGCTGGTATGCGTCCTCGAGACGGCGTGGTTCGTGCTGGTCAACGCGGCCACCATGTACGTGTTCATCACGAGGCCGTTTTACTGGCGGGCGCCGGACGGCGCGCTGCTCGATGGCGGGAGGGTGCAGAGGTTTATGTGGTAATTTTCTTTTCGTTCGCGAGTGACTATCTACCTACCTTGACCTGATAGATCGTAATCTAGGCAAATAAATACCTGTTTCGCGAATACTCCCCGGTATAATTTCAGAGACTAAAGTGACAATCACAGCATCACGGAAAACACATCTTCTCTGAACATCTACTCCTCTTAGCATTCATCGTCTTAACGCCTCGAGAATTCTACCCAGTAGTCGATTCAGATAAGACTTAGTAGGCAAGTCCATCCTCTAGCACCTCGTTCTTCTTCTTCTATTTAAGTACAAAGCCAGCATAGTTATGCAGCGAATGTGAAAACTTTTTTTACCTAGTTGTCGTCGTATCATGTCGTGTGAAAATATGTCCATGTCAATGTTGTAGCGTGGCGTCGTGTGTGTGTGTGTATGTAGAGGGGAGATGTTTGTTGCCCGGAGGCCTGACCAGCTAGAAAACTAGCGGCAGTTGCGTAGAAGCAGCCGGATGGGCTTCTAATTTCTCTTCTCGTTCGTTTCTCTCTTTTCTCTTACTTTCTCCGATGCATAAGTGCAATAAAAAAATCCAAATAACCAAACCCGCCCGCAAACGCCGTTCCCTCCAAAATAATGCAAAGCACTAAACGCCACGCTGTGCCATTGTACAGCGACCCCATCCGGTCCCGAGTGTTGTTTGCGTTTCCAGATTCTCCGACCTATCCGGTCCTTTCTGCGAGTCCGTCAGATAGGTTTGTGTGAAGAAGCCCTCCCATGTTTGTCCGTTTGCCATTTCCGATGGTATGTGCCAGCGGGCAAGCGATCCGACCCAGTACGGGGGGCGCTGCCGGTCTTCCTAGTCGTATGGTCCGTCATCATTCATCCATCCATCCAAACCCCTTCTCAACCGGGTAACCAGTTTGTCGCTAGATCGATCATAGACTCAGTCGGTCCAGGCTTAAGCGATCCTTACTCCGCACCCGCTTCACCACGCCGAGCTTGAAGAACTTCTCCTCGCCGGCAGCCGTCCGGCCACCGATATACCACTTGTCGGCGCCGAGCACGTCCCGGAACCCCTCACTGCTGCTGTCGCTGCCGCGCCGCCGGCCGGGCGCCGGGATCGGCATGCCGGGACGGTGCGGCTGGGGCGAATGATGCGGTTGATGCCGGTGGGATGGGGACTGCAACGGGAGCTGGTTCATGATGCCGCCTGGGCGCTGCTGCGGTTGTGAATCGGTCGAGGAGGGGCTCTGGGAATGCGAATGTGGGGTTGACGACATGGACCGAGCGCCGGCAGTTGCGGAGCTCGATGACGGCGT
This sequence comes from Hypoxylon rubiginosum, assembly GCA_902806565.1. Classification (NCBI taxonomy): domain Eukaryota; kingdom Fungi; phylum Ascomycota; class Sordariomycetes; order Xylariales; family Hypoxylaceae; genus Hypoxylon; species Hypoxylon rubiginosum. The sequence goes on along the minus strand of CADCXA010000069.1, from coordinate 228,763 downwards.
GGTGGTATGCTTGTTCGCTTGCGATGCCGACAGCGAGGGCGGTGTCTGTTGCCGGAAGGCGGCGAGGAAGGACGACAGGAAGAATGGGCGCTGAGAAGAAGGCATCTTGATGGTATCTGCGGTTGTGGTTGTGGTGTTTTGTTGCGCTGTATTACGGTTACGAATGGAGAGGTCCAGGATATGGTAGGACCGGTCCGGGTATATATCGACGTCTCAATCCAGAGAAGTGGTGAGCAATGTAAAAAGAGGAATGTGTTCTTCAGATTGTCCAAGTAACTCGGTAGCACCGCAGAAGAAAGGTCAAACCGCCTAGCTGACCGAGGACATGCGTGGCTTGTTAGACGGGAACAAGTACCGCAATATACGATAACCCCTCGTAAGAACCCCTCGTAGGTACCTCTCAAGCCCTACTGATTCGAATGTTTTCTCCTTGGAGGTGTGTAGCTGATCACCATGTCACCATGTAGACGGAGTATGATTCGCCTTCTCGGTATCCGTTGCCCGAAATGCGATGCTCGTCGAGAAGGCGGCCAGCGCTGATGGTATTCGCTGATGGTACCTGGAAGTAGGGTACCTTGTAGTTGAAAGAAACGAAACGGCGGCAATGGACGTTGGTTTGTCGGTTGTTATCTGCGTCAGGATTGATGGAGGAGAGGAGCGGGTATCAGGAAATGGGGCGAGATGGTTTGAATAAGAAGCTATGTTAGGGCAAAGCTGACGATGGGAATTTTACGTGGTATTGGCATGTGCGCGTCAAAGTCGGAGTTGGATTGTGTGGGCGTGGGCATGGGAGTGGGCAAAAAATCCTGACGTCGAGGCACATCGGCTTTGAGGCCTTTGGGGGCTTTGGGGGCTTTGGGGGGGACCGCACCAGAGGCTGCCCTCTGTTTGGCTGCCCGCAACCCGCTGTAGTACTGGCCTTACTGGGAACCAGTCATGGAACCACCAAGTACCCTCGGCCAATCCCGGGTAACGTGAGTAATCCGCCCTGTCCACCCCTCCACCGGCAAGGTGGTGGGGCAGTGGGGTAACGCTTGTGCGGAATGCTAGCAAATGGAGACGCTCTGATAGGCCCAAATCTTTTTCGCTTACCTACATCCTACCTAGCCTGCTAGGTCTTGCTAGGTACAGAGGGTTAATGCAATGTAGCCGCTAGTATTCCGTAACACGCACCACAAGACAATTTCTAGGCTGCTAGGCGGCCTACATTAGGTACCTAGGTCCCTACAAGCGCCGCATATTGGACAATTTATACCAGGCGAGCTGTCGAGACAGGAAAAACTGGCGAGACCAGCCCACCGAGCCCTAATTTAAAGCCAACATCAACGACGACAACGACAACGAAAATGCATTAAACCTAACGAAATTAACGTGCAGACCAGAAACCTATAACGCTTCCCCCTTTCGTCCTATCTCCTTTCGGTGTCTTTCCAGTCTTCCCCAGATTTTCATTCCCTTCCCCGCTCGTTAGCTCGGATAGGAGAAAGGAGAATGAAGAATCGAATGTTGTCTTCCTTATCCCCGCTCCCCGGCCCTCGGCGAACGAAACATAACCTGATACATACCTAGGTAGACAGGCAGACAGGTAGACATAGGGGTAAGCTCGTAAGCTACAGCTACCATTCGAGCCTCTGCGGGGTTGTGGTTGTGGTTGTCCCTGTCGCACGTCTTACCCCGATCCAGACGGTTGGTACCTTTCAATATTAAGGTACCCAAGGTATAAGGTAGGTTTTAAGATGGAACGTGGCGAACTTGCAGACGACACCGTACCATCAAAGCCCCTTTGCCCAGCTTCACGTTCGCATTGTTTCGCCGTGTCAGCATCGTCCCGCGTGTAGTAAGCCACAAAGACCTGGAGGTCACATCTGTGGCCGGGGCCGCCTCATCGACGACGTGACGAGCTGCCAACTTCGTAACGTATTTCCGTGTAGCGTGTTGCGCTTACAACTCTGAGTACTGTACCATACTGTACCAGATCGAGGGGGGGAGCCGAGTAACAAAATGCAACTCGACCTTTTTATCATGCAGTACTATGGTAGAATAAGCCATAAGCCATCAGCAACCTCCACCAGCTTGCATCACACCATTCATCTTGGCGCCCTCGCTTTTTCTAAAATACCTGGATACGTGTCGCTGTCGAACAAGACCGCATGCAGACCATGCAGCCTACCTAAGTCAGCCTACCTCCAAGCTACCGGCCTGTTAGGTCTGGATTCTACAGATCGTCTAGCTCTGGCTCCGATCCTCACCTTGTTTTACCTACCGCCGCTAGACGGGTACATATCTAGGTAGGTCAAGTACGGTATTAGGTGTTGTATCGTAGAGCAGCACTACACCCCCAGACTCGACGTCATAGCATATCAACGAGAGGTACTAAGCCAGATGTATCCTACCGTGGTTCTATGTTAGTATCGATCCCAGGGTATGCCTTGTAATAAGGGTTGGATTGCGGGATTGTAATGGGGATCAGTAGAGGATAACACGAGATACCAGATGCATAGACCGTCACGGTTCGGATAAGGGGCTGGGTTCGAAGGAGAGAGAGTAGGTATTGCATACCGTATCAGAGTCTCAGGGCATGCCTAACAGGGCAATATTATTCAAAGGATACCTACGTAATTAGTAGATCATGTCAAATGGAAGGCAGGAGATAAGAGTATAGATAACTGTTTATTATATTACTAGCTACATGTAGAAGACGATCAGGCCTAGTAGCACGCCCTCACTTGTATGAAAATGGGAGAGTCAATAACTATTACAATCTCTAATCTAATATATTCTAACTGCACTTTACAGATTATCTAATTCATGGTATTTGTGAATGGATCACAAGGACTCGTATGGCCTCCAGATATTGGGGTTGATTTCGGGGTTGTGAATCTCTGCGATAGTGCTCATGGCCGCCGCCGCGGGATCGCCACTAGCGGTGAGTGAGCCTATCCAATACTCGTTTCCTGGATAGGCATTCGCGTCCCAAGCGTAAGACAGAACCAGAAGCTGGTTCTCTTCACCATCGACCAGTTTCGCAGCCGGGTTGCGCCGAGAGAATTTGACTTTGATGCCCATCTCGCGGGCGGTCTCGGTAAGGTACCTTTCCTGAACCTTGTCGACGTCGACCCACGCAATCTCGATGGTTGCGATACGTGACAGGCTGCCCTTCAGCTCGACCAGGACCCGACGGATGGCTTCCACGTAGAAGAGGGGTTGCCTGTCGTCGAACTTCCATACGCCGAGACCCAGGCCTACCACGTAGACATAGGCCATCTTCGACGGCGACTCTTGCTCGGCGTATCGCTGTGCCTCTAATAGCAAGAGGCCAATGGGAATCTTCATGCGGGCGATGTAGACTTCGCCTTCGAATCGGAAGCCCTCCTTCTTCACCCCCAAGAAATCTAAGAAGATCTTAGTGAGCTCGGGGTCTTGCTGGCTCGGCTTCTGCTGTTCATCCTTCCATGATCTGAGCAGGATGAGATTGGAGTCCATGTGCTCTGGCCGCTCGAAACGAGCACCGACCAAGCCGACGATGATACCTCTCGTCTCGAAAGATCCCGGCGCTCCTGGTCTACCACTGTTGTTCCGGCTGCCGTTGTTAACAAAGTAACTCGGGCTGCTGGCTCCCATGAAACTGCCGAGCATGATCTCATCGTAGCTAAGGTATTCGCTCAGGGTGATAACCTGTTCCGAGTCGGTGCCGACCGCGTCCCACAATCTTGCCGCGCTGTTTATCCTCCTCCCGTAGCGCAGCACAGTGTCATCGGAACTGTTGAGGAACGCTAGGGGTCGGTTGCGGTAGAGCCTAGCAATCTCTTGGCCGGCGGTCATATTGGCGTAGAGCTGCTTCTCCTTGGTCGTCCCATGCTGGCGCTTGTATGCCAGGAATTTTTCGACGAGGTCGGGGAACCCGCTCAGGATCAGAATCCTCGCCTGGGAAGCATCGCTCCTGATGATGTCCGCGGGGAAATTGCGAACACTGTTGGCGCGGGACGGTGGGATCGCGAACCGGCTTGGCAACTCCAAGCCTCGTTCGTTGTACAATTCTCTGTAGACTGCCCTCTTGGTAGACATTTTTGAAATATGGATTAAACTGACTAATGAGCTGAAAAATGAGACGAGGTGTAGTCGTCTGCCTAATCTTATATAATATTTCGATCGAATCAGACTGTGTTACTGTGTTACTCATACTGTGTCAAATCAGCCTACAAGTAGTGGATCAATAGTTGCAGATTTGTTGTTTTCGTTCTTTCTCTTCAAGAATACTTTGTTCAACTGTTGGTTCGTTGTCTAATGGTGTTTATCAGCTGTTTATTTTAACTATCGTGGTGTTCACCTACCGGAGATAGTTATGCGAGGAGCCAATAACTGCAATCATCGTGTATTTATACGGTACAATGAGAATATCAAGTCGCACTCTCTCATACGTGTATCCCGACTAAAATATCGAATATAGAGGTGCTATTGGTCCTGTCATTCTGTCTACATCGTTATTTCTACCCTCGTCGTCGGGAAATTCTTCTACCTTACATACTAGGTAGTGTAGACGAAGTAGAAATTCCACTACAGTTACATGTAGACGTAACACCCACCATATTCTTCGACTGACTGATTTAGCGGAGAAGAGATGGAATCATCCTGGTCTCCTTGTAGATAGGTAGTGACGCGCCTGGCGGTAGGGTAGTATCCAATGTGAAAATTGCAAGGTAGCTTCGATATAGGAATTTCGAGCTATTCCAGACTTGCACCAGGTAATTGATAGTCAACGAATTTATTTATATATATTAGCCAGTTTTCATGATACCATATATACCTAGGTATGTAGGTCTCTAGATTGCTGGGTGTTCTACACGTTATATATGTGAAACTCGTTTATTGGGACGTTTGGTTTGCATCACTGGGTCTTTTGATAGGTGTCACGTCCTCCTTTGTCACATAATTAACACAAAGCATGGTTCAAAGGCTTTTGTTTGAATAGTATACCTGTCTGTCTCGATATCTCATTGCAAATGTCTAGCTCTAATTAATTTGCTCGACAGTCGGAATTCATCGCATGTCGACATTTGGATTTAGCAAACCACTAATCCTCGAGAAGGCGTTTCAAAGTATCTATCTAATACCTACCTCTGTTTGCTCCCCTCTTGATTTGATTGTAGAAGGTAGAATTGCGATTAAATTGGCCCGCCAGTGACCGTTCATACATCACAGCAAGCACCTGGTAGCAATTTTACCACCAATTTCTTGCAATTACCTCTAACGACTACGTGTATCGAGCTTCCTACTTGCTACCTCTAAGATTGCCTTACCCCTGCATATACTTGTCTTTCTATATCTAGCAGTCATGGTTGCTTCGTACCTAGGTAGCTTCTAATTACTAGCAGACCAACTTCTACAGCACTTACCCAGGTATAGGCAGCTAGCTCTTCCTTAAAGATATCCAATAACCTCTCTGCCGACATGAGGAACCCTTGTAGTTACTAGAGTACTTATCTAAGTATCGTACACGTGTAGGCGCTGCTTCCGTTGCTGTGTAGTCCATAAGGCAGGCCCTTTCTAGTCTAAGTCAAGTACATTGGTCACCCACGAAGTGAATTACCTCGACCTTGCCATGTTAGAATGGGGACTCCACTCCATAGAGGCGCTATATGCCTTGCGAAACCCTCATGAGGTCTTTTTACGTCAGGCTCGTAAGCAAATTTGAAGCCATATAGGTTAGACCCCTGAGGGGACCTCCCCAACTGCCGTAACTACACCTGTCTAAATCTGCGCTCTTTCCGTTACAAGGTATATCAAGGGGAATAAACGCCCGCTAGAGCCGCAAACATCCCTACATGGGCTCCAATCGGATGCAGGAGGGGGTATGGGTGTAGAGTAGTGACTGTATGAACCTAGAGTATTGGAAAGAACACATAGACAGCCTGCCTTCGGAAGGCATCAAGAGCAAAGATGGGAACCTGTCAGAAAGTACTTAATCCCCAGTGTCTTCGCGGGTTTCTGTTCTTCTCTTCTCTTCTCCCCCTCACAAGCAACACAACCACTGCCATTCTCACTAGTCTCACCAGTCTCATCTGTCTTCACTCACTCAAACAAATCAACCAAGACAAAGCTACCACAGCAACTTGCAACATCAAAACACCTTCTCTTGTCTCCTTGACTTCTTTCAACTACTTAGACACTCCTTAGACACATCTGTTCACCAGTCAAGTCGTCGACACTCATTCAAGATGATTTCTCTTACTAAGATCATCGTTGCCATGGGCGTTATGGTTGCCCCAGCCCTTTGTCACTCAGGCGACATGACTTATTATACGCCCGGACTTGGCGCCTGTGGCCAGACGAACTCGGAGAGCGACGCAGTCGTCGCAATGTCACCGGCTCAGTACGGACACTGCGGAAAGACCATCAACATTCATTACAAGGGCAAGTCAGCTAGTGCAAAGATTGTTGACAAGTGCCCCGGTTGCGCCGGCGACAGCATCGATGTGTCCCCCAAGGTGTTCCAGGAATTCACTGACCTCGCCGTTGGACGCGTCGCTGTCACTTGGGAGTACGCCTAAGCGGTCAGAGTTTCTCTAACCAGCACTGTGGGGGGCTTCGCTTATTCACTTGGGAAAGAACGTAGAAGGCATCGTTAGGAGGGAGGAGTTATCACATGTGCACGAAGGAACTGCGACGTTTTATCTTAGCTAGCTGGTCTTTGCTTGATTTTGTCAACTGTTATCCGATGTAGCCTTCGGGCAGCACACAGATTAATACAGACCTTCATCTCTACGACTTTGCTTGCTTCTTGTTGTGTCTCGTGTGTCACTGCGTCTTATTGCCTCCTGCTGCCTCCTGCCGCCCGCCCCCCCAGCTACATGATGGGGCCGCCTTGGTGCACATTCCCTACAAATCTCACGTCTAGAGCGATAATCGGTTTAGCGTTTTGCGCTAATACAGGCGTGTTACCATCTTGGGCCGTATTTCTGAATCGCGACTTCTTTGGGCAGGCGTAGACGTTGCTGTACCGACATACATCAGGTACCTGCTTGTATTCCGGGCGTGCCAAGTCCAGCACAGCGTAAACCAGCTAGAAATTAGCGCTAGTAGACTCATTCCAAGTCCCTAATACTCAGGCACATGTGTCGTAATTTGAGGCGACAGTGACACCCCCTATTCGCCTTTAGCCCCCCTATCTTCAAAGGAACTGACATCTGTAAACAAGCCAAATAACTCTTTATTGGAAAACCATCGCTATACACCATCTAGATATGTGAGTGCATGCTTGTATGTCTTTCTCTTTTTTCTTCTTCTTTTTTTGTGGTGATTCCAAGCCTACTTCGTCCCTGTCAAGTGCACGTCTAAAACACCACACTAGTAGCAGAATGAAGAGCCGCAGGTGCCTCTAAGGTTACCCAGATATGAGATAAATGAATAAAATATGAAAATTCCTTGTCAAAACGATTTGCGATGGGTCGCTTCTGCAAGGCTCGTCCATGATAATACAATTGCCTCCTGGGTAGAATATTCATGTTTGATCCCCCTTCAATGGGGAACAGAGACGTTTCTGGATTATTTTAACAAGCAGTACCCTAATCTGCTTGAAAATATCAAGTTTACCTGCCATTGCGACCATTGTGGGTGCGAAGCTCTAATAGTGGTTCATTCAGAGTACTTGAATGATATTGTACCTTGACAGACCTGCTGTGATTCTACGAGGCAAGGTAGAACCAACACTAATTTTCTCGATTTATATCCAGCAGCTTAAAGGAATTATCTCCAAGATCTACTGGGAGTTTACAAGAATTGATATTCTGTTTGTGGCTCTTTAGTTGCCTACCTTGGGCGAGTCGAATATCAGTTGTTGACCTACAACCAAGTCACACTCTACATCGTGGCACGCTTCATCACACATTTACCACCAGTCCAATTAATTGGAAGCATATTATGGTATCAATGCTCTATGAATCACTCACGCAACGGTATCTAACAGTACTATAAGTAGGATCGTACATCAACGACTCCACCGCCACGTCACCCACCCGATAAATCCAACCCCCGTGATCCAGTGGCCTAACGCCTTCCATCTGAGCTTGTCTCCTCCATATAGCCATACCACCAACCCGTCGCCGAGCCTAACGAGCGACAAGACCGCCGCAAACGTCGTGAGGGCATCCTCGCTCCCCTGCCGCTGCAGCGCCACCAGCGCTAGACCGTAACTGATTTCGCGGATACCCTTGAAGTACATCAGCGGCGATACGGAGCCATTGCCGGGGGCATTCGGGTCGGTTGTAGAGGAGACAGCTGCGACTTGAGATTCGAGCGGTAGGCCGACATGGCCGTATTCCTTTCGCGGCGAGAGGAGAGCCATCAGGCCCCGGCCGAGGCAGGCCGTGCCGAGGACGTATGCCGGAGCAGATGAGAACGTGGTCATTTGAACGTATTTAATGGTATTATGTAGTAAACTCCAATGATGGCTGGAAATAAGGATGAATTTTCTAAGAAACCAGAAACCCAAAGGTAGAAATAAGTAAGCATAAAATGCGAAAGCTGAGGTAAGATATAAAGGAAGCGTACGAGAATTGTCTAGTCGCATCTCGCTATGCAATCCTTCAGCTCTCCCCTACTCGCTCCCATAAGAGCTAGTACAGTTCGGAGCAGCGAACCAGATTGGCTTTATAACCACCAGCGCCACTATATTCCTAGCCGTGAGCCAGCTGGTCTTTCAGCTGAACCTGACGGGCAATCTAGAACCTGTGGTCTCCCCTGGTCTCCCCTGACCTCATACCCTAGCATTTGGATTAGGTAATCATTGTCATTAGTAGCACCTAAAGAAAAATAGACTCACCATTTTCTCTCCGCACTTTTATACGTACCTCTGAGCGAAGATGTAATAAATCAGAGCTGACAAGAAACAAAAAGGACCTTATAGCCACACCGCCTGCCATTTCATTCTTTTCTTGGTTTCTGCTTGTAGGTGGGATAGCCGTGAAGAAAAGAACAACCAGGCTGCCAGGCTACCCATATTGGCTACCCGTTACAAAGGTATCTACGATACTGCAATATCCCGTGAAAGAGACCCTCAAATTTGAGACAACCCAGACGATGACAGCTCAACCAAACCGTTGCAGTAAGTTCCTACCATTCTGCAAGACTTAGAAACCTCTCTAGATCATACCTAGCTGCAGCCTCCCGAAACTTTCCGAAGTTATCTGCACCGTAGCTTTCGAGCATCGCCTGCGAGGGACTAGCATCATTCGTGGAAAGGAACCCGACGTGGCCTCCGTTCTCCGAATCGCAAACTTGACCTCGAGCTTCTTCAGGGTCTCAAGCACGGCCGCGACCTCGTCGGTGTTCTGAGGATACACATAGCAGGCAGCTGCCTGCCAGCAAGTCTGAGACTCGGCCACGACAGAGTCCTCGCTCAACCGTAACCTTGATAACCTTGATCGGATGGCTTACCACAACTTATCAAGATCGTTGTTGCTCGGCCTCATACTCCGAACTCTGGGGCATCGTGACGATACCAATAGGTTGGTCCTGGAGAACTTTGCAGACAACGTCGACGGATTCTAGGGGCGTTGAGTGAGTATTTACATCCATGTTGGATGTTCTGGCTAATGCTGAGGCTAGAGTATTAGGTGAACGATTATACTAGCTCCGGGTATTACCTAGCGGTAAGGGGTAGGAGCGCGTTGGCTACCAACTTGTCTGTACTGCAATCATCGTACAAGTATACCCCTATTATGCAATTCGTATAAGCTACCTAGGTACGTATGTGGGACTATCACAGCTCCCCATCTTCTCCCCATGCTGTCGGCGTCCCGCTCATCTCAAACGTAATCACATTCGCGCTCACGATTTCTCCGTGTCGCAGGATAGGTCTATCCACCGGCTTCCCGTCGACGCTCAGCCCTTTGACATACGATTTCGCCGTCGCGCCGGGCGCCTCAATAACCAGTGTCCGCTCCCCATCGCCCGCTCCGCCTACCTCGCCCCCCGTAGCAGCGCCAGCAGGCAGTCTTAGGGTAACCTTCTCGAAGAAAGGCGTGCCGACGACGTACTCATCGCCAGCTGGATTGACCGGATAGAATCCCAGCGCTGAGAAGACGTACCAGGCGCTCATCTGGCCGAGGTCCTCGTTCCCGCTGAGTCCGGCGCTCGTCGCGTTATAGTTGTCCCACGCCAGGCCGCGGACCCGCTCGGCGGCCGCGCTAGGATACCCGATCAGGGAGTAGAGGTACGGAACGTGGTGCGACGGCTCATTGCTATGCATGTTGTGGCCGCCGTCGAAGTGCTCGTCCAGCTTGGCTTTCATGCCCTCGCGGCCGTCCGCGAACAACGCCGCCAGACCGTCCGCGTCGTGCAACACGTCGAACGTGTACACCCACTTGTCTCCTTCGGTCCACCCCCACGTATCGTTCGCCCACGTCCCGTTCCCGTTGCGCGCCTGCATGAACTGCGTCTCGCCGTTCCAGATCGTCGCGTAGTTCTTGGCCCTCTTCTCGAGGGCCGCGGCTTCGTCTGGCTCGCCGACCGCCCGCGCGACTACGGCGCACGCGGCGTCGTTGAATGCGTAATCGAGGGTGCGCGACGCCGATTCCGACCATCCGTCGTTGTCGACCCAGCCGTGCTCCATGTAGCTCGTCAATCCAGCGCGCGCTTCGTACGACGTGTCCGGTTCTCGGTCGTAGTACAGCAGCTCTGTATCGTTATCCGGCGGCACGAAAGCATCCTTACGCACGGCTTCCCAGGCCTTCTGGAGATCGAAGGAGCGGAACCCGCGCGAGATCGCATTCGCTAGTACCGCGTCTGCGTTTGTGGCTATCATGATGTTCGTCTCGACCATGTTGGCCCACATCGGTAGTCGTCCGCTCCAGTCGAAGATCTGCAGCAGCGAGCGCATCATGCTGTTTACTCGCTCAGGAGCGAAGACGGTTAGGAGGGAGTGCTCGGCTCGGTAGGTGTCCCAGATAGACCAGGATTGGTAGTACGAATCGTTGCCCTCGTGGATACTATCTGTATACCCGCTGTAAAACGTACGGGTGCAACTCGCATCGTTGCTGGTAGGCTCGGAGAAGTCACTCGGGTACTGGAGAGCATGGAAAAGGCCAGTGTACCAGATGGTGCGACGATCATGTTCTTCGTCGGTTGAGTTAACACCTTCGATAGTGATCCGACCAAGTTTCTCTAGCCAGGCCGACTTCGCGCTTTCTACCGTATCTTCGAACGATGTGCCGTCAGGGCTCTCGATGTCCAGGTTCTTTCGCGCTTGCTCGACACTCACAAACGATACTGCAGTCCGTACTTCGACTCGCCTCGTATTCTCATGGAATTTGACGTATGCGCCGAGCAGCTCTCCCGAGCCACTCGCGATCCCCTCTGAGATGTTGCTTCCGAGCGAAGTTCCGTACGATGCAAATGGCTCGGAGAACCGAGAAACGAAATATCCTCTAAAGGAGGCGGGCTTATCCGGTCCCAACCGGTAGTCTTGTCGCTGCGGGTTGCTGCCGGAGACTTCGTTCTTGTCAGGATCGATCTGAACTTGTCCAGTCCAATTTTGGCGTGTTACCTGTATGGATACATAGGGCTGCACTGGCTCTTCGGATTGGCGATCTTCGGTTTCTTTAAAGTCGAAGCGTAGGTGACTTGTATGTGTAGACGCACTCATTGCTACTTGAATTTGGCGCGTATAGTTGCCTACGGGAGCACTCCTCTTCCTCACGCGGCCATTCGCCCCGTTCCGGACCTCATCCGAAGCCGAACCAGCACCACCAGGCACAGGTCCCTCTCCTGCAGCTTCTTCCGTTAGGTCCCAATCGTGGTCCCCCTCCGTATCCGCATCGAGCACGACCTCGTAGATATACGGAGTGCTGACCTCGTCCTCCTTCCGAAACGCGAAAGCTCGCTGCTCGAATAGCGGCTTCACCTCGCGAGTCCACCCGGGAGCCAGCACAACCTGGCCCAGCTCCCCCATCCAGATCGCCGGCTGGTGCGTGGCTTGGAAGCCGTGGATGAAGCCGTCCGCGTCGTGGTACGGCACCTGCGATATGTAGTTCTCGCGCGTCTGCGCCGTCCAGCGCGTCATGCCGAAGGGCACCGACACCGACGGGATCATGCCGCCGTTGTCGTCTGGCGAGGCGCCATACGTGCCGATTTTCGGGTTCACGTACTTGAGCACGCCCGCATCACGATGGTAGCTTGATACGCTGCTGTCTCGTGTCTCGCTTGTCCCACTAGGATAGGCTAGGACATGGCAAGCCGCCAAGCCGAGGACGATATACTGTGTGACGGAGCGCATTTTAACCTTCGCCTACCATCCAAAGCTCAACAATTTTAACAAAAACTTCGGACCTTGTGAGTAAGAAAATCTCCTTCTAGAGCCGTGTCAGGGGTAAGAAGGTTCAAGGCTTCCATTGGCGAATCCGAATTCATGACGCTTGCCCAGCCAAGTAACGTCAATGCCGGCGATTTATAGCTAGCCCCAAAGTCTGGGGAACCTCGAGTCCAATGCGGGGATGATGCAGGTCTACACTCCGGCCGAGGCCGAGGAGTGATGATCACCAGTTCTTTATAGCGGTGCGGGGAAGACAAAGATCCTTGTCGTACCCAGTAAACGATCCGGGCTGCTGGGAAGTTGGCAGAGCAACTCAGACCCGCATCCCTTTATACGTCGACAGGATAATGCAACGTCATGTTGGAGTACACGAGATCAACTAATAGCGCTGATGGGAATCAAACCCCCGGAATCGGGACATTCTTTCGAATAGCAATGATAATATGTTACTAATATAATACTATAGCCATTGGTGTTAGATAAAGGGGAAACAGGAGAGTATCGCAACACATCAACAGACAGAAATAGTCTCTGCAGAAATATCTCTACGCGTAACGCTCATAACAGCTTCCCCTTTCATCACACCCTCGATGAAGCAGGGCCGCAATGCTCCCCTTTCGGCCTCAGAAGCACCGGCATATCACATCCGAATAGAACCGCGATCCTATCCCCAAGCCTCGCGTCCTTGAGCGCCATACTAACGAGACCTTCCCTAGTCGTATCCCTAGTCGTACATGACCGTCTATCGTACGCTACCCCCGAGGCATTACTTCCAATCTTTATGTACGCCTCGGCGTTAGGACAGTACTCCTCTGTCGAGTCGAAGTTGTGGCGTAGTGCAATTCCATAGATAGGAAATGCGGCGTTGGCGTGTAGGAGGGTGCGGGATACAATGCCCAGCGAAGTAGCCGCTACGAAGGTAGGCCAGGAGCGAGGGTCCGTCCAAGAACCTGTAGTTGCTGTCGTGGCAGAGAACGCGAGCCAGGGCTAGCCTGGAGTTCTCACTAACGGGGATGAGGTATGGCCCCGTATCGGTCGTGGACAGCTCGACTTCCGGCTCAATGGGCCCCTACCATTATTGGTTCGGTATCCCGCTGCCTCCAGAGCCGTGATCGAGTCGCCGAAGGCCCCTTCGCAGAACATGATCCGATTATCATCGGAGAACGTAGGTGCGGCTCGCTTGTCCCAGTTCTTATTCGCGTCGTGTTTTTTCTCGCGTGTCTGCATCAAGATATAGTAGTGATCTAATGAGAGGTCGAATGCCCAGCTCGGCAGATTGCGGCTCTGCGAATGATATACGCGGACTCGCGCTAGGCTATTGAGATTTCCCACGCCGATAAAGCATGCCTTTGAAAAGGAGGTATGGGCGTCCCAGACGTCGAAGTCGGTAGAGTAGCTGGGATGTATCCAAGCCGAGACAGCCTTAAGCCGAAATGCTAGAAGCCCGTAGACCTTGTCCCGTGGATCGGTTGCTTTGGCTGACTGCGCAACAGGGAGAATATGATATAGGGGTAATGGGTCTGAAGACTTTTTATTCCATTTTCTGATGCGCAACATCATACATGCCATATTAAGGGTTAAACTGTTATACAATCTTCTAGACTAGTACGCAACCTTCTAGACAATCACCACCGCAACGGATCACCATCATCTTCTACTCCCGAATCTTCAAAACCGCCTTGCCAAAGTTCTTACCCTGGAATATCTCGAGGAAGCCATCTGCCGCGCTGTCGAGGCCGTGCGTGACGTGCAGCTTAGCCTTGAAGCTGCCGTCGACGATCCAACTCTGGACGGCCTCCTGGTGCCTCGCCGTGTACGCGGGGCCGAAGTCGTCGTCGGCGACGATGAAGCCGGCCATGGTCAGCCGCTTGGCGAACATCTCGAGCAGGTTGCGCACGCCGTAGCGCTCCTCGAGCGGCCGGTTGTAGCCCTCGATCATGCCCGACACCACGACGCGCCCGCGCTCGTTCATGTGCTGCAGCGCCGCCTCCAGGTGCTCCCCGCCCACGTTCTCGTAGTAGATGTCGATGCCACCAGGGGCGAGCCGCCCCAGCGCGTCCCACGGCCGCTCCTTCTTGTAGTTGAAACCGGCGTCGAAACCGAGCTCGTTGAGGATGAAATCTAGCTTGTCGTCCGACCCCACCGACCCGATTACTGTCAGGCCCTCGCGCTTCGCCAGCTGCCCCACGATAGAGCCGACGGCGCCCGCGGCCGAGCTGACGAAGATGGTCTCGCCCTTCTTGGGCCGGCCGATCTTGTACAGCGACGAGAAGCCCGTCAGCCCGGGCATGCCCAAGGGGCCGAGGAAATAGTCGAGCTCCAGGCCGTAGGGGTTGTCGATCTTAACGGCGTCTTTCACTTTGTCCGCGGCGACGGCGGCGTACTGCGCGAAGGGGAGGAAGGCGAAGACGGCATCGCCGGGCCGGAACCGGGGGCTGTCAGACGCGAGGACGCGGGCGACGGCGTCGTTCTCGACGGCCGAGTCGAGCACGAATGCCGGCTTGTACGAGGGGATGTCGGCGTCCCGCATGCGGCCCCGGAGGTAGGGGTCTAGCGATGCGGAAAGGACTTCCACGACGAGGCCCCCGGCAGGCACGGCGTCGAGGTCGAAGGGTCGGTGCTCTACTACTAGGTGCTCTCCAGGCACCGGGAGGCCGGTGGGGATCTTCTTGAATATGAGGGTCTTGTTGGCAACCATTTTCTTGGTTGTTTTCTGTTGCAGTATGATTCTAAGGTTGTGAGAATAGAGCGAGGTGATCGCAATGGCGTTCGTATAGAGATTCAGGGGTTACCTAGGTAACTATAATTGAGGTATATCTTATGTCTGTATTGGTGTCTGGTTCTGACTCCTTTTCTGTTCTACATTTTGATATCAATTTCCTTGTATTTATATATGTACTCTTCACACATCGAGATCTCCGACTCGACTGATTAATCTTCTCTAAGGCGGACCTCTTTGGTCTGTCCTTGGCTACAGGCGAGCACATCACGCTTGCCTCTTACCTCCGTTGACTTCGCAGTTAACAGCAGCTTTGCATCATACTATGCGTAGTAGATATATCGGGCCAAGACAGAGACCGGCGTGGATGACATACAGATGAAGACTCCGGCCTGCTTCCGGATGGTATGCAGGCATATGTGTATACTGGGTCGGAGGACTATCTTCAGTAATCAACCTTGTTATGTTTCTCGCGTCTGCTTAAGCATGTCTGCGTTCCATGGAAAGAGACGATCCTGATTTCAAATACCAGGGATCGATGAACTAGCCGTTAAGGTATTAAAGCTGCCTAAGAAGATATTATACGACCAGACTATGCCTTATTGAATATTTATCGCCGCGGCGTTAGCTATTTCTATTCCCGATGATCCTACCGGTTAATAGTTTCGCCTGTGATTACAAAATCTCCCAGAATCTCTCATCAATCCTTTCACAACATTTGGTGTTGAGAGAACATTCAAAGTAATGACTAAGGCTCATTCATAGGCCAGTTCAACACACCTTCACCATGGCGGCGTTATCAGAGAAAGACCTCCAATTCCGCCTCAAGATCTCTGCGCTCCTGTCATGCTTCCTCCTCGCTATTGTCCTAAATTTAATATACGCTGTTTACTTCTTGGGACCTAAGCCTAAACTCTGGACAGCTGGCCTCGGCGGCTTCGTTGTGAGTGTTGTATGCAACGAGACATGTCGTTGGTTGGTGAACAACGAGCTTAGTCGCAGGAATTGGAATATTGCATACGCCACATTTGCAACGGTACCGCTTCTTGTGCGCATTGTCGTTGCTCTCTCTTGGCATTGTCATTGTTGATTATGGCCGGAGCTTGGAGGGGCTGGGTGAGTTCGTACCATCTCATTGACTTGATGAGTTGCCACTTGCTGATATATGACTTATATAAAAGGTAGATAATATTCAGAAACGACGATATGAGCGCCTGTAATCTACCTGGGTACACTTCGAAAGTTGATGAGTTTACTCACTATGACGAGCTTTGGCACCCCTGATAGAGCCCTGTGGCATCATCAGCCACCAGATTGCGTGCTTGGAGAATCGTGCGACTTCATTGAACGCCCCGAATCATCGAAGTGGGTAACGCACCTTATCATGATAAAACTTCTTGATATCGAACCCGTTTCTGGTTTAATAAAAAGAAGTTCTATTCTTCCTCTCAGTCCGAGCTGACAGGTAGCTAGCTTCTTCTACACGGTCGCCCGATAGGATGATCTAATGGCCATCACAAGACCTTAATCGCAATCAACACGTAGTGAGCATGGCCGAGGTAACTGAGAAAGACGGAAACACTCTGGGGCAAGGGGTAGCGCAAGAGCCGACTCGAGTCGAATCGAATTCCGACCCCGTCGACAAGCCAGCTCCCACTGTCACCCATCACATTTCGCCCAAGACCGGTGCAGATGCCGCCCTCGAACTTCTCCGGGAAACGGGCAGCCTGCACCAGCCTTTAGACCCGGAGGTCAATCGAAGACTCGTTCGACGCATAGATACACACATCATGCCGTTGATTTGCATTGTCTGGTGAGTATTCCCAAGTCAGGAAGCGATATGCCCTCACTCCTGAAGTTGTGCTATCTTATATAGACTAACCATACTTACAGTATGTCATGTCAATATTCTTCTTACCCTTTTATTCATTAGACTATTCTTTTCATTTTTATTTTTATTTTTTATTTTTTAACAAATGGTCGCCATGAATCCCTAGATGATTTACTCACACGGAGCAGATTTCCTCCAATACATCGACAAAACCGCCATCTCGTATGCCAGCGTCACCGGCATCGCAGAGTCCACGGGTCTCAAGGGCAACGAGTTCAACTGGGTCGCGTCCATCTTCTTCTTCGGACAGCTGGCGTTCGAGTTCCCTACTATCCGCCTGATACAGCTGTTCCCGCTGGCCAAGTACGCCTCGGTCAACGTGATTCTCTGGGGCGCCACGCTCGCTTGCCTCGCAGCCTGCAAGAACTATGCCGGGCTGTTGGCGTGCCGCTTCTTCCTAGGGGTCCTCGAGGCGGCCATCGTACCCGCGTGGGTGCTGTTCACCTCGCAGTGGTACACGAAGGAGGAGCAGGCATTCCGCGTCGGCATATGGTTTTCCACCTGCGGCGCCGCCCAGATGTTCGGAGGCTTTTTCGCATACGGGGTGGCTACTCACGTGGGGAAAGATCCCAACGCCGCCTTGAAAGGGTGGCAGATCATCTTCCTGTTCCTCGGCCTCTTTACTTCCGTCATAGGAATCGCGTTCTGGTTCATCATGCCGGACTCTCCGGCCGTCGCGCGGTTCCTCGACAAGGAGCAGAAGGGCCTTCATCTGGAGCGCATTCGGCACAACGAGCAAGGCATCGGATCCAAGACCTTCAAGTGGGATCAGGTAAAGGAGGCCCTGACCGATACGATGACCTGGCTCTACGCGTTTTGGATCTTCGCCGGCAACGTCCCCAACTCCATCGCCACGTCCTTCGGAAATATTTTGGTGAGAGGCATGGGTTATACGAATGAAGAGTCCCTCCTCTTAGTGACGCCGCTGGGCGCATGGGAGATTGTGGCTTTGATCGGGCTTACGTATGGCGCGATGAAGACGAAACAAAGACTGTATTTCTGCATTGCCGGTCACATCCCTGCCATAGTGGGTGCGGTGCTCATGGCGACTACGGAGCGGGTACCGGCTTTAGTAGGATATTATACCTCTGGTGGTATTCCGATCGGCTGGACAACGATCCTCGGATTACAGAGCTCCAACGTAGCCGGATCGACGAAGAAGATCACCGTAGCATGCATCGGGACGATCGCCTACACCGTCGGCAACATCATCTCGCCCCAGACGTTCCAGGCCCGCGACGCCCCGCGCTACCTGCCGGCCAAGATCTCCATATGCATCATCTACGTCCTCATCACCATCGACCTGGTCGTGATGCGGTGGGTGCTGGATAGGCGGAACAAGCGGAGGGATCAGGACAAACTGGCGCAGGGCGATACGTACCTCGAGCCGGAGGAAAACCATGAGTTCTTGGACCTCACCGATCTGCAGAACAAGGAGTTCCGCTACGAAGTTTGAGAAGCGTCTTAACGAAGAGGACGAAGGATCTAGATAGTATTTTGAATACTGCAAGTTCACCCCCTATCCTACTATGGACTCTTGAGCGAAAGACCATATAGACACTTATGATGGTCTTCAAATCTTCACCCTCTGAGCAATATCGAATACATTAGAGACTAAGACATACTATGGAGGTTTGCATGCTTCGACACATTTCTCATTATACCTGTCTCAATGATCTAATAATTCCAATATCAGGCCGGCGTATTGTAGCTACGGCCTTGACCCTAGTTACCGCGAATCCTATGCCTAAAACATACCTAGATACGTACATTATTTGCAATTTCTTAGCAGTTGCGAGTTCGGCGACCTGATTGTCACCTGCAAATGTCTATGGCTTGTTTCTAGTCTTCGAGACACTATCTAGTATAAATTAATGTCCTATATATTGGTCGGCTTGCAATTAGACAACATACTATGACCAGGGGCGGTCTTATTTAACCAAGTCTATATATTATTCTGTACAGTGTTCATTATTCGTATTACCTCTTATAAGGGTGGACAATCTAGGTATAGGATGGTGTATTTATATTATTATGGTGCTATTGCACCTATTTGATCATCTTGAGATATGCTGTCATGTATACCTGAGGTACTCGACTTGAAAGTTTTATTCAAAATTTTCATATAAAAAGGGATTGTCTAGGATACATCTAGGAAATTATTGCAGTGTAGAATAGCGTCTCCTAAGCCAACCAATAGTCTTCCCCAACAAACTAAGGGCCTACACAATCAACAAGACAAGAATCCCGACGTGATACATCGCACAAGCTGCCAGCAACAGCTTGGAAGGTAAAGACACGTCATTAGGTAGCTGTGCGTCCCGGATTCTATCAGTGTAGCTTTGCTCCCTACTTTGATCATCGTACAGAGCGCTCGTAAAAGGCTCAAGCTGTTTTTACTGTCTGACACGGGAACATCTGCAACAGCCCACGCCAGATGAAGCAAGTTGCCGACGGATGTAGAATTTTTTTTCGGGCAACGAGGAGAGGATTAGAAAATGTTCATTTGTTTTGCTACCTAACGTACCACAACACCACGAGGATGAGCAGGTAGGACTAGAAAAGGGGAAGACAGCAATCCCCAGAGGTATCTTAGACAGCCCGAATACTGCCGCACAACAAGTAACCATAGCCCTTGACCACAAAAAAATGCACATAGGGAAGTTATTAACTGGAATTATTCTACCACCAACCGTGAAGAAATCTTCCACTATCTGACTACCCTATCGTATAAAAATTTTTTTTTTCACTACTACTAATCTACCACCCCTCGAAGAGTGTAGTCCCCAACTCAAAGAAAACTTAATTCAACGTATTGTCGTTTGTGAGCCTATAGCGTCATATTGTAGACAGAATTCACAATCCCCTCCAACCCCCTAAAACGTAAATATCTCTCCTCCTAGAATCAGCTTCAAAAGTAGCCTTCAACCCCGGGCACTTTGAAGATCGCAAGTTTTCTTGGATATCTTACTGCAATTATCGTATTTCTGGTCTTCCCAACGCCTAACGCCGCTTCTACTTTTCCGTTCGATACAACTAGGTTTGCGTAGTACAGACAAAGCGTAGAGTACACTGAGGCTGCTCGACCGTATATGATCCGAAGAAACATACCCACCTACTCAATGGTCGAGGTTGCCAAAAGATTCCGTGAGGACGAACTTGTATCGAAATATGGTACAGCGTTCAAGTTGAAGAATTAGAGTCGAACCGTAATTTTATACAAAGAAAAAAGGATCGAGTAATCGACTATTGCCGTGGAAAAACGAGGCATATTGATAAAGCCGGTCTTAGTTCGATTCGGATTATCTTCATCCTGATTCGCCTTCGGGAATCGCGGGGTAGACTGCGCTCAAGTTAGTTTCGATGCAATATAGAGAATTAAAGAAAATGTAGCTGTAACTTACACCATGCGCAGGTGGCGATGATAGCATATAGGCAGGTCAAAATGAGGCCCTCGAGCCAGTGACTCTTCCCGTCGCTAATGAGATAGTTTACCAAGAGAACCGAAACAAAGAGAACGATAACTTGGAATGTGTCAAAGGCCAGAGTCATGTCATTGTTGCCCATACCCCAACCGATGATGACAAGAAGCGGAATAAGGAGTAGAGCGACCTGCATGGAAGATCCAATCGCAACGCCAATGGCAAGATCCATTTTATCCTTAACAGCAACAGTAACCGCAGTCGCGTGTTCGCATGCATTGCCAACGATCGGGAGAAGAATAAGACCGACGAATTCCTCACTGATCGCGCCGCTGGACGTAATGTCGTTGATACCATCGACCATGCCTTCGGCGCAGAGCGCGATAATGACGGTTGCACCAATTAGTGTGCCAAAAGCAACAGGGAAACTCAGTTGAGGTCCCTCGTCATCGTCATCGTCTGCGTGCGCTAGAGGGTTCATCATCACCTCGCTTAGCTTTCCGTTGTCGTTTTTCATACCCGCATAAGTAGCACCGGCGCCCGCCTGAGCGATTCCCGAGGCAACGGCGTTCTCTGGAAGCTTCTTCTTGAAAATAGGCTTGCCCTCGACTTTTTGGCTTTGCTCGTTGAAGAGAGACACATGAGTCTTCATCTGGAAGAAGAGATACGAGGCATATACGATTAGCAAGATGAGAGCTACACCGTGAGATATACTGGGGACCGCATCTGGACTCAAGACGATAGAGCCTGCATAGAAGTCGTCGGTGTGGGCGAAAACGGTCGGGACTATAAGACTACCGACAGCCAGAGCTAACAGACTGGCGGCAGTCTGAGCCACGGTCGTGTTGAAGTACTGCTCGCTGCGGTTGATACCTCCGCAAAAGAAGCAGAAACCGAGGACGAGAAGGAGGTTAGAAAGGATACTACCGACTAACGAGGTCTGTACGACCTTAATCTGACCGTCCTTGAGCGCGATAATGGCTACAATCAGTTCAACAGCGTTTCTGGTTATAATTAGCAGCTACTTCAAACCCTTATTTCAGACAGAACATACCCAAAAGATGCGTTGATAAGACCTCCGAGAACTTCTCCAGTGCGCATAGCAATCTCCTCGGTAGCATTACTCAGCATCGCAGCAAGCGGGACAATAGCGATAAAATTGACTCCGAATACAACGTTGCCGTTATATTTTATGAAGTGTAGGGCAATACCTGCCGGAGCGGCCAGTAATAAGATATTGATAGGCGAAGAAAGAAGAACGCGCTGAAATTGATTCCAGGGAGTAAAGGGTTCAGCCGGTTCGATATGCTGGAAGAATTTGCCGGTCTTCTGCTTCTTGGGCTTTTCATCCTCTGTTCTAGTTTCGACGTCTTCGAGCACATTATCTTGGGGGCCACGGTGTCGCACAATACTATTGGTGTCACCGTCGTTTCCTAAGGTCGTTGTTGCTTGCGATTCGTATGTGTCCTGTTGGCCCTCGTGTACAGCCTCATGTTGCCCGTCGTGATGACCTTCCAAATCCTTGCTATTCCGCGCAGACTGCCCAATCGGTGTTAAAAGTCGCCCCGGCGCGCTCGACGTCGGATTCAGTTCCGCTGTATCGCCCTGGGAATTTGCCAATCCTCGCTCTGCCGCATCTGAAGTACTTGATCGCTTTGGGGCCCCATAGTTGATGCGTCGGAAGGGGTTAAACCAATCACTGCCATTTGAATCGCGGCGACTCATACGATGGGCCTTGGCCTTGATTTTTCTCATATTAACTGTTGCCAAATCCATCATGTAAGTATTCAGTATACGAATTGGGTATATAGTGGTGGTCTGTAAAGAAACGTAGAACGGGGAGCCAAAGATGGGGAATCGGGATGCGCGTATTTTGTAAGGTTCTGGAAGTAAGTATTGCTGGCACAGTTCTTATATTGGTGTGTTTATATCGGCGCCTGTGTTGAGTGTGGCAGGGTAACGGTAAAGGACGTGAACAATCGTATGGTGTAGACAAAAGATGACAAGGCAATCATGAAATGTGAATGAGGCCTGATTGCAGCTTAGAGATCGCGGCGCACATGACAGCAGCCGGCAGTCCTATGTTCTTCCATGCGGACGTGTGAATTCGTGCATGTTGTGGAGGGTGAAGCAGCGTGAAACCAGGCTGACATTGTCCATATATTCTGTCCCTTGTATCAAATAAGGGATATAGTCGATTCCCTGATGGTCCTTAGATTGGCGGGTAATTTGTTTGTGCCTTTGTTGCCTTGGGTCGCCTTGCATTGCACTCCCTTTGTTTTTGCGCCTGGGTTGGGTGGGTGATAGGAGACTCGCCGGGTACATCAACAATAACTTACATTCGTCCATCTTGGCCGGTCTGTATACCGCTACTCCTCAGCCTTATCCCTTATCCCTCGATGTGGTAGATGATACTCTAGTTATACTAGAAGGTAGGCAACGGGCAATTATTGGTCGCCTTGTCGATGTCGATTTGGGGGCGGTTTGGACGGGGTACGTAGTATATCGGTATGCGCCTGGGCGTTGATATCGAAAAGATGCACTTTCGGAAATGCGATCCAGCGGTACTTTTTATGTCTTTCAAATCGGAACTCTATCCTAACCTTAGAGGTGCTGAATAGCAATAAAAGGACGGCTCCTGATGTAAAGGAGTAGGCTCGACGTGTCTGGGATTATTGTTATTGGGGGAAAGTTATGAAAAGAGTGAATAAGAGTAATGATTGAGAAGTTATATCAATATCAAGTACTCTGATGCGAGGCAGCTCGCCGAGCTGGATGTATTGATGAAAGGTTGAATTGACTGGCATACAACCAGAGTGGCTAGGTAGGAACTGGAAAAACCACAAGACGAGGTGAGCAGAGACAAAGCCTACTAAAGGGGGCAGGATATCGTGAAGGAAGTGAAATACCTAGGTGGTAGGTATGTGGTGACGCGAGTAATTTTGCTTGGCGACTTCCCTGATGAGTCCCTGACGAAGGGTAGGAACTAAAAAGCTTCTTAAATTGCAAATGTACCTATGTACCTTAAGATATGGATCTCTTCGCAGGGGTACCAAGTACTAGTATGCCGCACGGAGCACCTTGGGGACAAGGCAGTATGAAGAAGTGGGGGAGGCCTCACAGGTACAAATGTACATATGTAGTAAGGAGCTGTGGCGCTTATCTTTTATCTTTTAGTACATATATTTACCTCATCATTGAGGGATTCAATCGTATAAATGATGTGGAATCGTGAATTTAGGTAGGTAAGCGACTTGAAGGGATGCCTCAGGGTGATTGGGTAACTGAGCCTGACAATGAATAGCGGTTAGACACCCTCCGGTGGGCAGTACCATTCTATTACTACAGGAGATGAAGATGGAGATGGAGACGGGGACACGCCTTTTTTTATGTATGTACATGGGATTGATACCAATCATTATTCCCACTCTCTCCTTTTCTCCCCAATATCTGCCGTTCATTACCGCTAGCTACCATGCTGCCAAGCAGAGAAAAGGAGTGGAAGATGCAAAACATACATGTACATATACATATAAGACTGTCGTCCCATGATTCCATGTTTTCTAGAAACTTTGCCGTCCCCGTTGAAACATTTGCCTACGTGTCGCTGTTTGTTGTCCGCCTTCAATTGGTAGTGTTTAACTCTTTCTGAATCACCCCAAAGAAAACTTGATCTAACGCGGGATAAACCCCAAGTACCGGAATGCATAATGACGCTATGACTCTTTTAAACACACAAGACCTGTATTCAAGCTTTGGCCAAGGGGGTCCCGAATTTGCTAATTTGCTGCCAAGTTTGGTCAAGCTTCCACCAAATATCCTCCCTAAGGTATCCACATACCTCATAGGGTAGTACGGTGTACCTAGGTACGTCGTACAGTGTACGACGTATTATGGTTAGGCGAAGACATCAGTTCGTCGTCGTTCCTGCGTCGCAATCCTACTCCACGTTATGGACTTCATATATATACATATACCTACATATACCTACATATTAAAATAAAAACTCCGGCTGCATAGATTGGGCTCCAAAGGATTTCATCCAGTCTGCAAAATGCATACGTACTACCTACAAGGGGGAGAACACGTTGTAATACCCCTGATTAGCGTCATCCCACACGCGCACAAGCTCGGCATATTTCCTGACCAGACGGATCTGCTACCAGGAGTTTTTGTTGGGTTGCCTTTGGGCGAGGCTTGGTTTGATAACATAGCCTATAGGCCAGTTCTGTATAGGCATGTCTAGGGCACGTAAGCTTAGGGTAGGATAGGATATTGTGTAGAAACCGATACCTGCAGTGTGTCATATGGTAGGTAGCGACCATTTCCCGAGAACATCGGTTCCAAATGAAAAAGAAGATGCTATTCTCGGAGGGGAAAAATCGATAGATCAGATACGATAGGTAATTCTAGGTATATATATATATGTCGTGATCCATATGTGTTACACGGCCGAGCATAGCATCCGGGTCGGATGTTGGGCGCCCCGTCTATTGGGAGATAGGAGACAGGCAGGTATCACATAAATATAACCGTGCTGACCCCAGATTCCTATTTCTTTTTCTGCAGCATCCCATCCGGCGTTACGCCCGGCCCTCGAGGTTGCCAAACGGTCAAGAGACCCCCGGGACTCATGTATGTCTAACTAACACACCTACCTATTCAAAAGTGCAATATGACAGCCTGCGAGCTGTGATGATGCTTGAGTTACGGAAAGGATACTCGACCATACAGGTTATCAAATTGTGTCAAATATACCTCCTACGTGGCACTGCGGCGTGTTTAAAAAATGTTGGCATCCTATCGCCATGCGGCATTCCTGTGTGGCGCCGTCCAACCTATACAGCGAATAAAATGACATGCGCGGCGCACAGCCCCGAGAGATGCTTATAGGACCGCGCCTCGGCCGTCGGGGTAGCGACCTATCAGGCGTCACGTCTACGAGCTCACCGCCATCGAATGAACACACCGATCCGAGGAAACCTTGCAAAGTCCTGCTTCTTACTATCGCAACAAATGAACAGCCCCTTGTGGGGGGAATATATCTCTCATTGATAATGCGCAGTTACAATGACTGCTGTAATAATATCATAGGGCTGATTTGCTCGCGCCCTGCATCTGCATACATTATCCATCACGCGATATAAGCGGATGCTAGCTATCAAGACGCCGGACACTGCCTTGCCATCCCCTCTGATAATAAATATACAGTTCTGAATTCAGAGTCGTGAGGGACCCGATAAAACATTCCGAGGCAGCCAGAAGTCTCCAGACGTCTCGTGGAGATGCTCTCTACTCCGCCATGGTTAATTCGTAATATCGTACAACTTCTTACGAGCCTCATACCACATATCCTGACTGTGTTTGAGCTGCAATTGCCTAATGCTGGACACTACCTCGCCTAAAGAGTAGTGAGCCCGCTAGATTGGGCGTTGGCACTCTGGGACTAGGACTAGCACCCACTTCTGCGTTGGTGTTGTTGCCCCCGAGTACGAGAGTTGGTATGCTGGCGTCAGGCACCGCGTCAGGGCCCATCGATGCTGCCCGAGCCATAGGTGTGCCCGTTATACCGTGCTCCAGGGTCTCCTTGTAGAATGCTTCGAGGGCTTTCGCGTCCTTGCAGAACACCTCTAATGTGTCTTTAAGCGATTCGGGCTCCCCAAGGGTAAAACTACCTGTTACTGCTGGCAGGGGTTTTGTCCCACTACCGGACGATGGATCGGGTGGTGCTCGAGAGTTCGCGGTCGCAAAGAGCACGGGCCTAAACATCGGTGATGAGATCGGCGTGGGCTCGGCTAGGCCGTAATTCGTGTAGGCGCTTGAATTCATGAGACGGGAGACGCGCTCGTTGGGCGCCGCATCGGGACGTGCCTGGGCGGGCTGGAAGACGGCCGCCCGATTACTATATAGCCTATTTGCTATAAGTAAAAAGTCACCTTCATCTGTGATCTCCGCCAATATCATGCCTGAACGGTGTATATACTGGGAATACTTGAAATCCGGCTTGCCCCACGAGTAGCTGACATCAACATTACTCGGAAAATTAGACGCGGCCTCAACGTCGAGAACGTAGTCGAATTTCCTTAGGAGCGCCTTCTGGTAGTAGAGTTTCCCTGGCTGTGTCTGCGGCCCGAAAGAATTTGGGTCGTAGTACGTTACAGGACGTTGCGTCGGGGGCGGCAGTGCAAGCTTGATACGGTAGGCTCTTCGAAAAGGGTTGGTTTCCGTGATACGACACGCCTCCGCAATGGGCACCTCGACAAGGCGCAGGCCGTGCTGCGCTGCTATTGCCGCCCAGGACTTGAGAGCATCCTCAATCAGTTTTGCCGTTACATTCATCCAGTCAATGCGAATGTGGTAGCAATTGTCAGGGTTATGAAGTCGATCGTAGTGCAAGTTGATCCTCTCAGGGCGATACGACTTCTTGCGATGATCGACGTCGTATTTCATCATCCTACTAAGGACAACTTTAGACCTCTTCCCGCTTGTCGTTGCCAAGGTGGGTGTTGTGCTGCCAGAGATTGGTGAGTGCTCTTCGTGAATAGACATCGGCCTCTGTAACCCAGCCGCGTTTGGCCGAGGCGAGTCTTTCGGCAGATTTTCCGATAATGGTGTCGAAGGCACCGAGATATCTCTCCTTCGCGCATTGAACCATCCAACCGGGTGAGGCTTCGCATAATCGCTAACGATCTGGTAGAAGAATTGACCGTCGCGGAAAGGGTGCCTCCTTTCGACGTGAACGAAGATTCCACGATCGCGATCCTTCTTTGCGTCCTTGCCAGTATCCTTTTCCTTGTCCCTGGACTTTTCTTCCTCGAGAACCATCAAAGAGTTTCCGAGCTCGACCGCTTCTTCCCGACTCTCGAGATCTTCAAAGTTGTCAAGCAACCAGGTCGTCATGTCAGACCCGATGAAACAGTAGTAGTGGATTCGGAAATGCCATCGTCGTGTCTGCATTCGAATCCCGCCTAGCTCGACAGGTTGTTGGATTGCTTCGGCTAGGGCGGCGACGTTGAAGTTGGACTTTGAAAACCGTTCTCGATCCGACACCAAGCCCTTTCGATGCGTCGGCTCGACATTTTCAAACAACGGAAGCGTCTCCAACTCGGCAGTAATTACTACTGATGGGTCTTCAGTCTTGTAGACGATGTCTAGAGGGTTGGGGTCCCGTTTCCGTGCGCCAGCACTTTGGAACTGACGCTCGGAAGGCGGCAAAAACCGGTACCGTTGCCAAAGCTGGGCGAGCTTTTTTATACCCTCGAGACGCACTTCTTCCTCATCGTCCTCATTCCGAACAGTCGGAGCCGAGGATCGAGGATACATTGGTATGAGCACGAAACGAGCCCGCCAGAATCGTAGGTTCTCAGTCATCTCGTCCGTATGTCCGGCAAGGTACGAGTCTATATAGTTCCAGTTACGCTCGGGCTTTGGCGTCATAATATCGACATCAACAGTCTGGTATGTCTCGTCGAGTAGAGTACGAATTGCGGGCTTGTATGAAGACGGTTGGTCCATCTGCACTAGCGACTCGGTTGGCTTCCGCACGTAGATATTCACCTCAACTTCGGTGCCGTTAACACACGATAGTTGGTGAATTGTGTTACCAACGCTCATGAAAATGCTTGTACCATCGCCGATTGTCTTGTCTATAGAGAAGACATCTGCAATTCTCACTGCCTTTTGATCGAACGCTTTAGCGACTGACGGACCAATCACAACCTGAAATCCATGCGAGAAACGAGCGCTGACTAGCTCCCTCAAGAACTCAACCCGCGATTTTGGCTCCTCGGCAAGTTCATCTTCTACTTCTTGGGAAATGTTGTACGGCTGTCGCTGGTATTCGGTGTTGAATTGAATTTGTGTAGGAAAGTGTTCCGTCGTCAGCGGAACGGCAGCCGGACATGATAAAGATTTCCATTTCATGACTCTCATCTCAGAAGGTCGCGGGAAAACATGCTGCCACCGGCTAAACAAGATTGAATCGTCGACCCTGTTCACGTTCGGGTTTGACGGGTTGAGAACGACCAGCCACGGTGCCATGGCTGTGGTCGGCGAGAGCGTAGTAGGAAGCTCTGGCACGCCTCCCGCCCTTAACTTGGAGTTGTAAAGCCTCTTCTCGTCTTCTTTTCTTAAAGCCTCTGAGTGTCTGAGATCTCGGTCGTCCGGTCGCGCACTTTTAGCAATAGGCGTGGCGGGCATCTGGCCAGATTTCAATGTGCTAATAGTATCTAGAGTCTGCGCCTGATTTCGGATCTGAATAGGACGGCTCGGTGTTGTCTGCATAAAATCCGTCACCGAATCAGAGTGCTCAAAAGTCTGTAGAATGCTTCCAGTACTTGCCACCATCGGAGAGCTTGGCCGAGCTGCGGATCTCATGGGCGTAGCTGGAGTCGTTTTAGAAACAGAGGTGACATTCTCCATTTTCAATTCGGCCGTCGCTAGTTTAGGGGCTGCGATACCAAAGCCGCGCTGACCAAGACTAATCTGTCTCATGATCTTAGGTGGCCTTACCGGTGGTGGAGGCCTGGACTGGGCATTCGCAGTAGTAGAGCTGCGTCGAGAAGCGACAGTGGACGTGGGCACTTCTAGGCCGGTCCTACTCGACGACGCAACACTAGATGACAAGCCGGTCGAGGGACCAGTCACTCTAGCGTCTCCTACCGACGTGCCAAAAAGGTGAGCATCTTCCATTAATTGCTTCCCCGCGGTCTCTTCCAGTTCTCGATAGGTATGAGTCGGCGGTAGAGGCCGATGTGCCGGGAGCCGAGCCCTGTTTTCGTCAAAGCTTTGTAATTGCTTCCACAGTGACCCTTCACCGGTCTTCGTCAACTTATCCGGTATGAATTTCAGGAATCCATAGACTGGATCAAACAACGCTTCTGGCACCTTTCGATTTCTAGCAGGAGTCGACAGCCTCTTCCGGGGTTCGAAATTGCTGATAGTACTCGAATAGACAGGATCAGCGTGTAACGGAGTTGTGTCGATCTCATTAGTCTCGAGCACACTTCTCATCTGGAGGTCATAAAGTCTACATCGAATCGTGAAGTCGTCTTGACAGTCATTTGGAGATTGGCTCGAGGCAGCCAAAGTGATGCCTTGGAAAGACAAAGCCTCCTCTGACTTTCCAGTCCAATAGGAGATATGCAACCACTGCGGCACTGCGAATGACCATTCGTCGGCATACAACGTGGAATTTGCCGCATCATTTCGGCTAGACGAGTCTGCAGCCTTCGTTGGGGACATGGATTCAGTGATTGTAGTATAGCTACCAGCTAAAGGAGTGGGCTGCTTCGGCGTGCTCTCACGGCTTCTAACCGACCGGGCTTGCGATCGCTGGTTCGCCTCTATGAAATGGGGATTTCGATAACGGAATAAGGGGACAGAATGTAGAGGTATATTCGGTATGCATATTAGGTCAATGCCGATCCCGTTGCCGACTAGAGCCTCCGTCGTCCGTCGCAGGGACTCATATTCGACTTCGAAAACACCCGGACCTGGACTGATGACGACTATCGAGATGCCGGTACGTAAAAGATCGCGATCAACATAGTCATGCGCATATAGGGATGACGCCAAGTTGATGGCTTCGAGAAAATTCCCGTACATGGCCAAAGAAGACTGTGCTTTGATCTTACCGGTGGACGTGCCCTTCGCAGAGGAGTCCTCGGGGATTTCCATTGCGCTGCTCATGGCATCCCGATGATGAAGGCTAATGTCACGGCGAAAGACATTAAATTCCATCTTCAGCTGATGCAGTATCTTGGTCCACTCCCCACTAGACATCTCACTCACGACGACGCGGTAGAAATCCTTGAACGGACGTTTGTCTCCGGAGGTTTGAAACCCGGTGTAATAATCGCTGTGGAGGGTTGATGTTGCCAGCTCGGTAGTCAACCCGGTATCATACTCGACACGCGCAAAGAGTACAATACTAACAAGGTGTTTCACCTGGAGCAAGGCCCATTTCTTGAACAGAGCTGGTAGGAATCCGTTTACAACTTTATAGAACATGATCTCACCTGAGCCGTCCGAGTCGAAGTCCCACATCTCCCGCGCCATCTGTATGAATAGCACGTATCTAGCCGATTCGCTTCGGAAGATAGGCCGAGTGTTGCGACCGAAGAAAGCAGACCGAGCTTTGCGCCCTTCCACAAAAACGGTACTCACGGTAGCTTTGATTACCCCCAGGAAGTATAGGGCTTGCCCCTTATATACCGTGCGGTCGGTCAGGTCGGAGACCGCCAGCCTCCACATGTCAGCGCGGGACATGTACATATCCTTGAAGGATAGTTCGACATGGGAGGCTTCGATAGCAGGTGTAAGGTGATCGACCGGAGCAACAACTACTTGAGTCCCCTTTCTCATGTTGAATGCGATTCCTATCTGTTTCGAAACGTAGACCTCGATATTCGGTTGTCTAGTCTTAAGCTCCTTTGGCAAGTCCTTGGCGACAAAGACATATCTTCGGCCGACGTCACCGTCTGATTTGGATAGGTCATCGTTCAGGGTATTCGAGGAGAAAGCTCGATGGAAGGACGACTGTCGCAATGTTCCATACTGGGTGCCTTGTGTGCGGTCCTGATCTGACTTGATGGGCGTGATGGACATTAAGGCGCCGGGCTGGACAGCACCTCCAAATAAGTCGAGGTTCAGGAGGACCTCGTCTCGAATGACGGATTCGTTGATAGTCACACTGCATATTCGTTCGTTTGCTCGTTTCGACGAGGGAGGTTCTCGAGCAGTCGAGTTGCTAGATGCGGTGTCGGGAGATAAGGGCGAGTCGGTCGAAGTCTTGTCTAAGCTGGACTTGCTGAACTGTCGCAAATGCGACGTCCACTGCGCAGCTCGGCGCGGTGCCGAGGGCGAAAGAGTGGCATTCCGAGACATTTCGCCCTTGTTATCCAGTATCAAAAATACCAAGACGCATCATCTCGAGAAGAGACGAATTGTCAAGTAAGTAAAAGGAAGTCGTTGACATACGTCAAGATAATAATTTAACGTCTTCGGCGGGAGAGCGGCAGCAAGTCGCCTTTGCGCCTTTGGGATAGAACCGGCAGAATCGATAAGAGCTTAGCCCGCCTTCTATTTTAAGCGGTAACGAACGGGTACCGTTTTTATGCACTACCTCCTAGGTGCATGCGTCAGTTTACGTCGTATAAGAATAGGAGCCCCTTTATGAATGGTTTTTGTACGAAACCCATTCATTTCGTCCTTGAGTAGACTCAGCGGTTAACAAAATACGATCTATACTGCATAGTTCTAAAGCAGTATTGATAAATATCAGTCAACTAGTTTCACTAAAGGCATTCTAGCACCTTGCTTATGACTACATGACTTCTTGACTCTTCGTCATCTAGACTGGTCTTACCCGGACATCTTAAACTGACTCAAGGAATTTGAAATCAAGGGAGCTGAGGAATAGTTCAGTTTTCTATGTTAGGACCATGCAATATTAGGATATAAACCGTACTATATCTTCTCCTATACATGCAAAAACATTTTCAACAACTGACTGGTTTATTCTCCAAGTTTGCAAACTGACACCCTTTTATGTTACTAGACCAAGTCTCCGATAGGACTGTCTTGGTTGGCCGAACCATGCCTCGTCTTCTCCATAATGACCTTCCACGTCAACTCCATGAGTCTATCGGCGAGCGCGTCATCCTGTGAGAGCTGACTCCCCGCCTCAGGTACGGCTGGCGGGCAGATGTACTGACCCGACTTTTGCGTGTACGTCGCCGCAAACATGGTAGGGACAGCTCCTTGGAACTGGTCCTTTTTGAAAGGGTCCAGGCCATACGCCATTGCATACCCGCCCAGCGGGAACGGCTCGAAAATGTCTTCATTGCTCATCTTCGTACTCACAAATCCGGGATGAGTCGCGTTCATAAGCAGGTTAGGCTGACCAGCCTTTGTCACCTTCCGCGCAAAGTACCTCGCATATAGGATACCGGCAAGTTTGCTGCGGCCGTATTGGCCGTTCGGTCCGAGGTCGCGGTTTAGCTCCTCCAAACTCTCGAACCTTGTATCGCTGGGTGCCGCCTGGTGCGCATTGCTTGCCTGGTTGGAAATCCGGACAACGTTGCCTTTCTCTGCTGTCTCCTTCATCAACGGAAGCAAGTTGGAGGTCAGGATTACGTGTCCGAAGTGGTTCACGGCCATGTGCCTATCAACGCCGTAATCGGTGAGCTGGTAAGTCATAATCCCTCTCCCTGCGTTGTTTATCAAGATATCGAGCCTGTCAGTATTGCTCTTGATCTTGTCGGCAACGTCCTTTACTCCCCACCAGTCCGAGAGGTCGCATCGCATCCACTTCGTCCGGTTTGCCATATCCTCGCCGAGCTCCTTCGCGATGGCACCCTTGGCCCCCTTCACGACATCATCAGACAAGGAGAGGATATAGATTTTGGCTATGTTATGCTTCAATAGCGTATGCGTACAGCCGAAGCCAATACCTTCGCTCCCGCCTGTGACCACAGCCACCTTGCCTGTCAGGTCGGGCACGTCATCTAGGCTGAACTGATGAGTTGCAAGGCCAGGCGCCTTGCCGCCAAAGTTCTCCGCGATGGTGTTCTAGCTGGAGTATTAGTCCGTGAGGAATTGACCGGCTCATGGTCATATGCAGTCATCCGCAGCGAAGACACGCACCTTGATAGACTCCATGACCTTGGGTGCGGCTTGACAATTACCCAACGTCGAAAATGAGTCAAGGGCCGAGGTGTTCTTGGATGGGTATATCGAATGTGAATTTAAACGACAGGCAAGAGAACGAAACGAGGAAACTTGGTAGAGCTTGTTACGAAACATATGCGAGGAAACGGGCATCTCACCGTGAATTGATGTTAAAACCTATAGAATACCTACATCTCTCGGCAATCTAAGATCTCCGGA
Organism: Hypoxylon rubiginosum; assembly: GCA_902806565.1. NCBI lineage: Eukaryota > Fungi > Ascomycota > Sordariomycetes > Xylariales > Hypoxylaceae > Hypoxylon > Hypoxylon rubiginosum. The sequence continues at coordinate 195,533 of CADCXA010000069.1, read as the reverse complement.
AAGATCTTATATTAATACTAGAGTAATTCCTCATTTTCGGACCATAACATATTACCATCGAGTGGTCATCGATACCGTTCATTAAGGACCTAGGTAGCTGGTAACCGTCACGCTTGACCTATGACGCGCTGACTCGGACCTTGGTGATGTCGTCTACACCACGTCAAGCACGTAGTGCAGACTTGGATAAATTCAATCTGAAGTCAAAGAGCACGTGGCATCCGCCCTAACGAACCAAGCCGAATAATATTGAAAGAGATCGTAGGGACCTTAGGTATCTCGTCGCGATGCACGAGCCATGCTGTTCTCTACATGAGCGGATGTCCCAAGGTGGCCCCTGAATGATGGCAAACAATAAGAATGTAGATGCAGTGCTACGGTAATTCAATGTTTTATAGGCATCTTCTAGCTTCAGGGGAGCTAGATCTAGATGCACCCACAGCTGAATCTGGCAGCTCACTGTACTATGTAATATGCACCCTGAGCTCTAGCGATACAGTGACCCAGCGAGTTGGGATACGTTGGATGGGGCCGTGAGAGGCCACGACACTGATCGGGTCCGGCTAGAACTCCCGGGGATGCCACGACATACGTAGACTGCCATTTGTCAATTTCCCCGAAAAAGATCTCTTACTATAATATACCCCCGGTGGGGGATTTGATAGATATTAACCAAACAGCCAAACCGTTCTCCTTTTCCTCTGGGGTTCTGGAACACGATCAGCACACCTTCTATTGAGGTTTAGTAAATCCTCGTCGGCGCAGTGACCACCATTTTTATCCTCTGGAGCATCTGATGTTTCGCTATTGATTCGAAGTACTGAGTGATCTGCGTTTCAGCAATGACCTTCGGCTAAAAACCCCTTGACGACAATTCAATTGATACATAAAATAACAATTCTGGTACAAGCCGTGCCTTCTAAGAAAATCCGTAGGGTTCGAACTGTTTTCTCCCTTACACCTTCCTTTGACTACCGCCTACCAGGTACCTAAGCTTAAATTCATGGCAAGTGATTCCTGTTGACTGACTCAAGTCCTGCCAGGCAACAAAAATACCCACCCACTTTCTTCTGGTCGCATCTTCCATAAAGGTCATAAATACCAAGAAGGTACAGACATCCGGTGGCTACTTGTTTAATATTCTACGCTGCCCGCCAGACTCAGACGAAAATTGAAACTTTTCCATGTTTATTTCAATAGCCCCCTTACCCAAGATTCTTATATAAGACTTCGGTACCAAACCACCTACAACTTCCAATCGGCGCCGACTCCGTGATCCGGCTCCGCGTACCGGCAATGGGCGGATTTAAACTGTCTTCAAAGCAGAAGCTTTGCGCCATCATCAGCATCTCGTTCGCATTCTTCATCGCCGAGATTGTCGGTATGATAATGATAACTTGGGTACGATACGTGAATCCAAGCTAATTCTTTATCGCAGTCGCATTTTATACAAAGTCTCTAGCCCTGCTCGCCGATGCGTTCCATTATGTAAGCCCTCTCTATTCACATCTATTCACATCTATTCACATACGCCTCCATATTCTGCGATCTGCGACAAATACTAACTGGTATTGACTACTATAGATGAATGATCTTATCGGCTTCATTGTCGCCCTGGTCGCAATCCTTGTACGCATTAACTGTTATCTTTCAAAGGGCATTTCGAGTGATTCGACTGACTGAACCAAACACCAGATCTCGGAACGAGCAGAATCCCCCCAGAACTTCTCCTTCGGTTGGGCGCGTGCTCAACTACTAGGCGCTTTCTTCAATGGCGTCTTTCTTCTTGCCCTCGGCATATCCATCTTCCTCCAGTCTATCGAGCGATTCATCTCTATCGAACGTAAGTATCCTATCATCGCTAGATGCCATCATATATCTAGCTAACCATTCATGTTAGGTGTCGAGAACCCCAAGCTGGTCCTTATTATGGGTTGCGTTGGTTTGACGCTGAATATTATCAGCGCGACCTTGTTACATGAGCATCATGGTCACGATCACGGACATGGCCATGGCCATGGCCACAGTCACACTCATGCCGAGGGAAGTGGACATGCTGAAGGCCACGTTCATGATCACAACCATAGCCACGTTAATATCGAGGCGGGGAGACAGACGACGGATAGCCTTAGTGATGGTCAAGACGATGTTCCCCTAACCGTAAGCCATCGCTTCCTTTTTACATAAGCCCATGGTCTCTAACATAGCTATAGCCCATCAGCGCACACGCGGAACATAGACATACCATTTCCAATCTCCGATCACCAGGCCGTGATCTCGGCATGATGGGCGTCCTGATCCACGTCATCGGCGATGCTTTTAACAACGTCGGGGTCATTGTTGCGGCTCTGGTCATCTGGCTCACGTCTTCCGAAGCCCGATTCTACGCCGACCCAGGCATCAGTATGGGCATCGCTCTCATGATTCTGGTCACATCGATCCCGCTCGTTAAGAACAGCGGCAAGATCCTTATGCAGAGTGCTCCGAAGGGTGTAGATATGGATGATGTCAAGCACGACCTCGAGAAGGTAGGCAAGCAATGAAAATGAAGGCTGCTTCCGAGTTCATCTTTGCGTGGGCTAATGGCAAATCTACGATAGATCCCCGGCATCGAGTCCGTTCACGAATTGCATATCTGGCGTCTCGATCAGAAGAAGGCCATCGCCACCGCGCACGTCGTCGTATCCAACAACGAGATGGCCGACTTTATGAGCCGCGCGCGAACAGTCGGCGAGTGCCTACACGCCTACGGCATCCATTCGGCCACCTTACAACCCGAGCTAGCGACTCCCTCTACATCCTCGACCGCTGTCGCTGCTACCGCCACCACCACCGGCGCCGCTGCCTCTGCCGATGTCGACCGTAAGCAAGTAGAGAACGTGACGGCAAATCTCGCTCCTGCTGCTACCACCACCGCGACTGGCGACGCCGTATCGTCTTCGGGTGTGTCGATTAGGAGACGACGCCCCGAGACGACCGCGTGCCAGATTGCTTGCGGAAACGTGTGCGAGAGCTTGACGTGTTGTAATACGGCCACCATGCGTATTTGATTTTGAAAGGGACGGAAAAGGCGTTGATGGCAAGTGATTGTGAAGGTCTGATAGCTTCTTCATCGGAACACAGATGAGGTACGGCTATAATACTAGGATGGGCTAGTACATAGGTCAGGCATCTAGGTAGCTATGTGCTGGTGATCAGTTGGGGATGAATACCGTCCGTGATATTCGAGCTTTCTTGCTCACGCCGTAAGATGAGCAATACAAGCTATAGAGGCGATAGCTTTTGAACTGAAGGGAATGAAACATGATGATTCTACTTCGTACTATGAGCCACTTCTCGAAATCACCTAAACACCATAACCATGGCTTGGAGATATCTATCGTCCATGTGCTCTCTATACCCCCCTAGTCTACCCTTTGAGGCCCATATGCGTATTTGATGTTATAATCGGTCATATCTACGAGGTCGTTAATGATAGAAGTCAACCTTAGCACCAAACCCGAGCCCACGGTTTTGGGCCACACCACACACCCACACATCCCGCGTTCCATAGGTGTCAATCCACGGGTTCACTCTACTGGTCTGACCTACTAAGGCATGGTAGATCCCCCTTATTCGCGTAAGCAGGCAGGCGAGGAGAGAAGCCGCAGACCACGACGCCGCGAGCGCGATGGCTGGCTCGTGGGGTATGGACGTGGGGGACGGGGGTTGATGATTTGCGCGTGGGGGCTCCTTTTGGGCTGCTCTAGTATCCGAGTCTCTTTCGACAGGGCTGGAAGATGCCTCGAGGGAAAAGAAATGCGAACTTTTCCTCATCTCCCATTACCCACCTACCTGCAGACCTGCAGATACATATATGTAGCAGAGAGCAATCAGTCCCGGTAGGTTAGCTGACTCTTGCATAAGGAAGAAGCGGTCCTGCATACCCGTGGGCCCCCCTCCCGCGGCAGCACGACGACGCATCTATCGTCACAAGCTAAGAACCTACCTACATACCTACCTAATGTATCTGCGAGCACATACATACATAACAAAGCCGCAGTAGGCGAAAGTTTCCATTAGCAATAGCAAAACGGACCTTTGAGGCTTTTGATACCTTGCTCTCTCCTCCTTGACCAGCGATCGTTTTTTTTCAGCTCATCTCCGAGGTCGGCCTTCCCCCAAATCCCGTTGATCTACCCAAGGAACGAAAAGCAAAACCCGTCTCACAAGTGACGTCCTCCTCCTACCCCCCGCTCGTTCTCGACTTGGACGTGTAGAAGCACCTGCTCAAGTCGGGTAAGAACCCGAGAGACACGGAGCCGCGCGACGGGCAATGCGACCTGTATTTCGTAAGTGCAGCCGACCTGCGTAACCACACCATTTCGTTTTTTTCTCCTCTCCTCTCCTACTATTCCTATTCCTATCCGCCGTTTTTTCTCTTTTCTTATTTTAAGACCTGTCTCTTTTTCAAGGACCCCCCCCTCCCTCTTCTCTCTAAAGGGCAAGACTGGCCCCCAAGACCCTCAGCCCTGCCTGTCACGGTAAGTAACATCGCGCGTTTCTTTTTTCTTGCAGCGTCGCGGCACGGCACCGCGGATAGCTACCTACACAACAGTAGCCTGCGGATGACATACCCTGGGCTGCAGGGTCCTTTTACCTAGATATTGAGCCAGCGAGCCGGGGGGGGGGGGGGGAGCTTGGCTACCTGGCTGCCTGGGGACGAACTTATTTTTTTTCTCGGAACCGAAGCCGAACTTGGGGCTATTATGTACACCTCTTTTTCTTCGATGATACCTATAGCCTCCATGGTACTACGTGCTTAGTAGCACGGGACATCTGGCTAAAAGGGACGGGCGAGCCCGGTCCGGGGAAGGATTTTATATATATCATGATGTACGACATAGCCTAGGTGGTTACCTTTTATGTTACTTACCTACCTAGTTACCTAATTGGCATCTGTAGGGACTATAACCTGATGTAATATTAATAACTTGACCGGGTCGCGGATATAATGACGTTAGAACCTCAACAGGTCGAGATGAATGAAATGTGATATCCTAATACTCGGGCCTAGGGGTCGGTCGTACAGCATTCCGCCGTACGAGATACATGTACCTAGTGTCTGAGGCGGTGTGAAGCTGCTTTGGCGAGATTGCCGAATTGAAATCCCCCCTATCAGTCCGTCATTTTATTGATTTATAGAAAGTTAGTCTCAGCTGCCAGTGACGTCGTGGTCGGCCCCTGCATGAAGTACATCTCGAAGAAAGCTTAAGTCCTAATGGGATGGATACTCGATATACTTGGACATGGTCTATACACTGTCGAGGACGTCTACTATATTTTAAGATCCTCCCGCTTCTGGCGGCAAATCCTTGGACAGTTACGGAGGAACGAGGGTTCCGTACATCCCGGTCCGCCATGTGGAGCGTAAGAATCAGCTTTGAAGCTCCCGCGTCACTGGGATAGAGAACGTCGAAAAGGGGGGCTAGCCAAAGAGTTCTGGGCTTATTAATCACGACACGCATCCTCGGCGTTGTCACGTAACATCCTACAAGTAGTGAAAGGGGTCTAGACGAGGCACGGAGGAGTTTAGTCATGTGCTTCACTGATATAAGCAAAAGCTGTGTATTTGATAAAGATGACTTAGGATGCTAGAAGTAAGCCTGTCTCTAACGCCGGAGGGCCGACTGTGCCATCTACGCCGATAGGATATTGGAATATATCACTGTGACCTTAAATTGGAAGTCATTTAGGATTACGAATACCATGGAAGGACACATATTGGTCAGATGCGTGTGAAATGGATCGCATAGCTGTCCTCATTCGTCGAGCATCAACCAATAGCTTTCCATCGACAGCGGCGTCAATTCCGACTTTGGGGCAGCTGACAGTCAGGTTTTCAAACATTCAGACCAATGCCTTCATCGAGAACACGATGCAAACCTGATACCCAGGTCCTGCTCACCGGGATAGCGACCTAACGTACCTTGGTCCATCGCAAAAGTTCCGGTTCATGTTACGGCACGCCGGCGCTATTTCACAATTTGCGGGGCGTGGTCTAGGATAGCATTTCGGACGAGCAGATTGGATCCGGCGTTTGGAAGTCTTAGCTGGTTAGATCAGACGAGCTAATTGGTGGGAAAGTCAGTCCGATCTCATCTTGCCCATCTAGGATCGGCAAAACGCCAGCTTTGGTTCACTGCAAAAATGTGCCCAGATATTGACGATCGTCGACCGGGTGCGCTTTGGGGGAATTCTTGCAGCTCTTGTTATGACTTCACCGTAGCTCTCCGCACGAGTTTCCTTGTTGCGTGCGCCTAGACTGCTAGATATCGGGGAGGCTGGGCCGGGGCGTGCGCCGATCTTGTCCCCAGATCTTCGGCTCGAATCGCCGATCTCGTTTGAGGGGGTAGAAGATCATTCGGGGGTCCGCCTAGGTGCCTGGCGACGCAGAGTGATACCGGACCGTGTTATTATGAGGATGGTCTGGGGTAGACAGAAGAACCAAGTAATGGAGATCTTATTTGAGATGAACGACATGACGTCCTGAACCAACAGACCAATTGCGAGGGCGGTGTTGAGATCGTCGAAAATGCGTTTGACGCGATACCTGGTCATAGCGCTACGGCAAGAGGAGTGGAAAAGCTTCCGCTAGAGCTTTTCCACTCTTATCCCTCTGTGATGGTTTGGAAAAGGGTGCGGTCGACTTGCTCCTCGCTATTGCATGGCAGAGCTGGGACCTGACATGTTGCTTAGTGCCGACCCGTTTATTAGAGTAGGGAACCTATGATAGCATAGAATGGAACCCGAGTAGAGCGCCGTTAAAGGCTCAGAGACCATGTCTCGAATTGGTTACCTTTTAAGCTCCGCTCGGGTTTGGTAGCCTCGTCTGCTAGAGAGAAGCCGGCCGGGAAAAGGGCCTAGGCCACTCGACTGCGGCACCGCCGCACCCAGCGCACCGTAGTCTCTTTCCCTAGCCAGACCCGAGGCTAAGGAAAGCGGCAAGTCGGTCTCGGAGCTATATCTAGGGCAACTTTGTTAGTAATAATCCTTCGACTTGCTAGTCGTCGTGGAACTGCAACATAAAGGGTTGATAGCAAGCCGCAAACTCGTCTGCTTTCGAGGACGAGTCACAAAAAAAAGAAGGAAAAAACAATACGACAATTACGAGGTAACCCGAGTGCCAAGAGGACATAAGGCGAGATCGGGACAGTTATCAATGGACGTCACTGGATAAAATACCCAGGTGGCCAAGAAGAACATTTGCCGGCGGAAAATAATCACGGGCTTGGGAGAAAAGACGAGACTAGGTAGCTGGTGGAGCTGAGCGCTTACCAATGACCTGACTCGCTACATACCTAGCGTCCGGCTGAGTTGAGTGTTTAAATGCGATGGGGGCCTAGGTTCCACGGTCCACGATAGCTCCATGGCGAATATCCCGGCGGCCGCAGCATCTTCTACATAGTAGGTAAGTTGGCCAAGTTCTCTCGTGGTGTTTTAGCCCGGCACCAAAAGTTCTAGCCTCAGTTCTCAGCTGGCCCCTATTACGCTATTGCAATCTGGCAATGTAATAGAAATTGAGAGGCGTCGTCGGATGCGACACCACGATACCACGAATACCACGCCACTACGGGTTGGTCTCGGACTTCACAGCAGGCTGAGCCTCATCTCGGAATGACCACGGAATGACCACGGAATAGTTTTCTTTTTTTCTTTTTCGTAGCGACAGGTGTGATAGCCGCGTCAGCAGCAGGGACTTGGTGGAATGCAAGACATGCTCTTTGGGGTCGATACGACGTCGTGCAGAACTCCTCAGCCGACCGGTTTCCCGTCCTGCCATCCTTCAAAAGTCCTGGCGGTCCCAAGGAAGTCCTCACCGCCGGGACTTGAAATACCCAACACAATATCGATGATCGATCTCGTAGATTTTGAGATGATGCTTGCTTCGTCTAGAGACGGCGAGCGCCATAGACGGGATCCTCGTCCGCACGACCAAGCCTCGCAAGCTAACCTTAGATGGCCTAGGCTTCGAGTCCGCAGCCTAGAACATCTACTATATATGTTAGACGTATGTATGTCAAACACATGGCACGCGCACACCAGCGAATAATGATTGTTCAAATGGATATTGAACCGAGATCCTCCGGGGTCGATGTTTCTCGTGGAAGGAAGATCCATGGAGTATATGGCGTAGTGCCCCGTAGCCTGAGAAATACTTGTCCTAGCTGCCTGGCAGTAGTCGCCTTACCTTATAGAACCTAGGTAGGTACCTATTATAGGTGATATGTAGGTAAGACTCAGGTGTATGCAGGTGAAAAGTAGGCGACGGCCTGGTGGGTAGGAATTGCTCGAGAAACAAGAAAAACGTCGCGTGTGCGAGGTCCCGAAACAGGGATTGAAAGCTGTGACCGCCTTTCCCGAATTCCCATTGCTTAAAAGGGAAATGCGTGCCATGTTGCTAGAACGCTGTTGGACGGTAATAAATGACAGAAGCCGAGCAGGCCTGCAAGCCACAGATGGACCGATGAAGCCCAATGACAAAAGGCCGGGACGGCATTGGTGCCTTACGAGTACGTACTGTACGATATAATGATGGCCTTACTACTAGGTAGTTTGTTTGTTTGCCTATCTGTCTGTCTATATTCAGAGATGAGGCATGCAGATTTAAGGGATATATCACCACTCGACTCGTCTCGGACAAGCAAACGATAATGTCACGATGTAGTCAGCATGATGGGATGCCGCATAAAATAAAATTAATATCTCTCTTCTCGTCCTGTCAGAATGCATACCTAATATTAGGATATACCAAAGGTAATAAGATATAAAATAGAGATATATATCCTACCTACACAGCTACATCATGTAAGTAATCGAATGAGTGGACGAAGACACTGTAAGTAAGCACTGTACTATGCTGAGGAAAAAGAATTACTAGTACACAAGCATATGGTAAGAAATAAAAAGTACCTAATGTAGCACTTGCATGCGTACCCGCAGCCCGTGGATCCATTGGCTGCATACTACATGCTAGGTACAGTAGGTCTACAGTAGGCTACAGTAGACTACAGTACAGGTCTAGGGTTAGCCTGGCAGGGTACAGTAGCTAGCCAGAGCCAGCCAGCCCGGCCCATGTTGCTTTCACATGAAGCATGTATATCCCTGTAGCTCATCCGTCCCCCCAAGTGTTCCAGTTTCCAGTACGAACAACCAAATCTGATTGATTACCAACCTGCCAACTCCCAAGTACAAATATGGTAATCTCTCATTCACCGCCAGATCGTAACGTGCAGGTGCATCGAATCCTTCAGACCGACGCCGGAACCAACTGTCTGGAAAAGACTTAGGTACCTAGAAACCTAGTAACCTACCTACATCCTACCTAGCAGCCTAGGTGTCTACATGGCAGCATGGCAGCATGGCAGCATGGCAGCATGGTAGACCTTAATGTTCCTTACGTCCTGACGCTGACGTCGGAGAGGAGGTACCTGAGCCGGTCGAGGGGTTGATGGTTACATGTATGTGCTCATAAGGGAACACAACGAGTCTTTAGGCGATAGCCCTGGACATCTTGAAGAAATGACCAGGAATATTTCATGGGTCTGGCTGGGGCTCTGTGGGTTTGTTCTGTAGACTGTAGCTGAGCCTACAACCTAGATCGTCTACTACATCGTCTAATACATTAGGTAGCGGGTTTGCGGAGTATCTGTTCGTCTCGTGGAATGTTCAGTTGATGTTCCATGTTCCATCTTGCATCTTCCTAAGGTCCTTGGGGTCTTGCTGTTTTCTCTCCCTGGCACATCTTTAGTACCTTCGTACTGGTAATGGTAAGACTGGGACGTCATAATTGACGGGCCATGCCTTTTCTTTCCATCTCTTCCTTTTTTCTGGACTGAAGTGTCAGACTGCATATTGCAGACTGCAGATGGGGACTGGGACTAGAGAATTGGACTAATTCATTCACCTGCAGACCATTTTTATACCTTTTTATACCTTACGTACATTGATGTATATTTTGCCTATGCCTATGCCTATAACTATACCCAAGGTACGTACCTTCCTAATAATATCGACCAGGTACTGTACCTAAGCATCGCCTGGGACTGGGTCTTGAACTGGCAGAACTGGCCAAGTTTAACACACAAACCCTTTGGTGTACATCCACACAGTTCATGTACATCCACACGGCAAGACATGGAAACACATACACCACACACCACATACACCACATACACCACATACATACACACCTCATTGTTCTCTCTCTCTCTTTCAGTCGCATACCTTTTTTACCCGCTATCACCGTCACTTTTGTCACCACTAGCCACTATCTGTGTCTCTTGTGCTTGTGAGCTTCATACCCTCTCAAAGAAGTTTCAATTAACTTCCATCTTCCATCTTCCATCAAGAAATTCCCATTAAATCCAACGTACCCTACAAAGGCGATTCGACTCCAAACCCTTGCCCGTCCTGTCCAGTCATCTCCGATTGCGCACACTGTCACGCTACTCTCGAGGAACGCAACTAAACGCGTGCACCTTGCACGCTCACTCACTCTGACTTATCAATCAATAGCTTCATATTATGCAAGATAGCGTTGCCTTATTCACCCGTACCGGAATTTGAGCAAGCCCGTATTCTGAAGGACCGCTCCAATCCCCGAAAGCGTCCCGGATATCGTTGCTACTCTTTCTCGTTGGCCATCGTTTCCGCCGCTATACCTGCATCATTTGACTCTCATTATTGCGTTGCCTTGCACCACTTCAATGTCTTTCAAAGCCATGGTCAACGCAGCCGAAGGCCCTCGCCACTGGATGGGAGCCTGTTAAGAAGCTCTCCGGTGGTCTCTACGAATATCCAGTTATTGATGGTCATCAAGCTTTTGAGCTCCCAAATTCAATATGCTGGGCAAGTTGTTTAACTTGACCTCGGGAGCACCGGGAGGCCCGAATTCTCAAGAGGATATTTCTGCCACCAAGCCGTCCCCTGAATCGGTCCAGGAAGAGATTCATACTCGTAGCCTCTTGTTTCCGGATACGCAGGCGCTCTATTATCGTCAGGACCAAGTGTTTCCGTTACCGACCGCAACAGGCACCCAGCCCGGCGCTTCCGCCAACCCCTTTGATTACGATGGCGATATCGATATTGACGTACGTGACGTCCGTGTCATAATAATGCAGGACACCTTGGGTTCTGTCAGTCCCTCTTTGCTGTTCGATAGTCACCCTGCTCCGTCGGCTAGCTCGTCGGGCGATCGTGCGCAGCCACCAAGTGCGGCATCGTCTTCGCAGTCCCTCATGCAGGATCTTCGCCGGGCCCCTACCTCTCCACGGAAGAGCAGTCTAGGGCAGTCCTCGAGGCCGCTGGTGATCCAGCCAGGCAGCCCTCAACCCCGGCAGGGCGCATTCGACCGACGAGGATCTATCCAGTCTCGCGCTTACAGCTCTGCAGAAACCGAGTCCCAGAAGGCAGCTAGGGAGTATAGGGTAGAGCTGGCCAGTTTTTCGAGTTGTATATTTGCCAACTCCGAAGTAATGTCCTACAAGGGAACATCTACCAAAGTTCATATCATTCCGAGTGAACCTCGACCGTCTGCCGTCTCTAGCTCTTATGTTGGAGATGGCCGTGGATCCATGGGGAGGTCTAGCATGCGATCGAGCAGACTAGCGCAGTCTTTCACGTCTGACTCGGCAAACACACACTTTCAAGCCTCTTCTACTCCTGCTCGTCAGCAGGATCGTAACAAGATCCTAGTGACTCGTTTATTTCCGGTCAATCTACTCAGCGACGATCTCGATTCACCTGACCGGACCTCAACTCCTGGTATTTTCTCAGACGACAGCGGAGGATTTCCATTTCCTTGTTCCCCAGATGATTCTAAACCGAGCAAGAAGAAGTCGAAGCCTGTGCAGAAGAGGACGCCCATGTACGCTGTCGCTTTGATACTGCAGCTTCCGTCGAACCCGCCCAGCACGCCCGCAGCAACAGCACCTAGGCCCGTGTTCCGAGGTCCTGGGTCATATTCCGAACAAGATACATTCCCCTCGTCTTTCGGATCTGCCCGCCGATCGGGGTGGACAATGATTGGTTCTGGGTATGGATCCGAGTCGTTCGAATCAACGTATAGTAACGATGTCGAGGACCGCATGGATGCGATAACCCAGCACTGGGACATCATCATGAGAACTCTCACTCATCTTCAGTCTGTTGTAGCCACCACGCTGATCCCGATGCTGAGGCAGGCAGATCTAGCTGCTCCGGACCCGTATCCCACAAGCATATCTGCCCATATTGCTCGAACGTCTTCGGTGAAGAATCGAAGAGGTTCCGATGCCTCCCAGATGAAGCCGTCTAAAACGAACGCGAAACTAGTTGCACTACCACCAAGCTGCTTAGCGCAGGATCACCGCATAAGTCAAGAGATCGAGGATGCCAAGATTCGGATTGTGACTGGTCTTCGAGCCACGAGAGTCGTCACGGGACAGGGACGTTGGGGTCCGTGGAGGGAGGAAGCAAGATGGGTGGCGAAGTGGGCTGGGACTAAAGAGCAAGGATTCTTTTTCTTCAACCTTCTAACAGCGTTTCTCGCGACGCATACGGAGTGGCTTCAAGCATTAAGCCCAGTTTGGTATCGAAGACGACGTTACCAGCAGCAGAAAGCGAAAAGCGAGGAGGATACGTCCCTACCATCTCGTACTATAATAATCGCCAAAGATAAGATGGCCGCGAGGAGGCTCATCTTCTTACTTTCGGCTTTTCTGCCTGCTAATCAGCAGCTGCCCGCCGTTCGCGCCCAGCGCCCCGCGACCTCCGCGTCCGTAGCTGCCTTTGGCCACTCGCCGCCGTCGTATATAGTACCAATCAACAAGGAAGAGTCCTTGCGCCGGAAAATAAATCGCCGGCAAGGGCCGAGGGGCGCCTCTCACACTCGAAGTTTTAGTATTCAGTCGCAAGCCACGACTAGGTCGGCGACCGGCATTCCCGCGCAGCTCGCACATCTCAGCATGGAGACATCCAATCATGAGCGTCGATCGTCCGACTTCATCAAACCGGCGAACTTACCTATTGCAGGAAGTGACCTTAATACGCGGAAGAGCAGTGCTGCAACAGCTAATACAGTAGTTCCTGACTCGGCTGTTCCCCACTTCTCCACGATGCATCGGACTGGGTCGGCTCGTGGTGTTCGGCCCGGGAGCAGTGGTAGCGTTGCTGCTGACGACCTAAAGCGGTCGTTGACAAGAGGTGACAGTACGGGCCACGCGAGCCACGGCAGTACCGATTCCCGTCAAAGTTCTCGATGGGGTAGCGTTATCAGCGGCCTGTGGAGCGCTCGACGGCGAGAATCAACCGTTACGTCATCACAAACCCTAGATATGCCTGGACGCCGTGACAGTTTGCACATGTCGCCAACCAAGGCGATGGCTAGTGAAAGAGACAAGCTTTCGGAGATGGTACGAGAAGTTCAACTTCTCGATACACCAACAAGCCAGAAATTTAATGCCGACAACGCGCCTTTCCAGCCACCAGACACCCCGCGAAGGTTAGATGGCAAGCAGTTCGAACCTCAGTCAAGAACGCCCGATCCTTTAGGTGCGTACGAATCCCCCGTCAAAACATCTATCAACCATGACGACGGGGTGATCGACGTAGATGTCCAATTTCCAGACTACCTTACATCGTTTGAGACTGCTGTCAGTTCGCCGTCTAGCAGCGGCTACCTGTCGACACCAGGCTTGGGCAGCGGACTAGATGGCTTCGAGCATTTTTCTAGGCTGGCTATTGACGGAGAAGCCCCTTTGAACGTCGCCGGATGGCTCAAGCGCTTCCACCCCGACTTTACTTTGCAGGCGATACCGCCCCAGAGAGGCCTCCTCGACGAAGTGCGAGAATCACTCGCATCAGAACCTACTCCTGTAGTACATCCTAGTTCCATTCCCGAAGAATGGCCAACGGAACACTGGGTCGACGTGAGCACCGCCGTTGTTGCCGATACGACGAACTTCACTATTAAGCGGTATCGATACCGCCGCCTAGTAAAGCCCAAGATGCCCGTTGATCGAAACACGACCAGTTATCTAACGCCATACGGCTCGTCCTTGATGACGCCAGCGCTCTCACCTTACGAACAACCGATCAAAGACAAGATCGAGGAAGAAGACCTCGTCACATTTGACGAGTCTCTCATCGACGCAGTAGAGAGGGTGATCGCCCACAGCAGCGATGTGAGCAAGGAAGGCTCCACCGCATCATCCCGATCAGTAAGCAAACGGAGAGGGAGAAGAGACAGCGAAGTTTCCGAGATCGCACCGGAGCACGTTATCCCAACTTATCCGGTCAATGACCATGAAGTGCCCCGTGCAGAGTGCAAGATGGTTGTCTTATCTGCGTTGTCAAGCATCGTCCAAGAGGTAGCAGATCAGCGCGAACAAGAAAATGAGAGTTCGACCCAAACGGTGCCTTACGAAACAACTCGCGAGAGGGAGAGCGCTTTACGAGGAGCAGTTAGAAACTGGCTCGAAAGCGTGGAACTCGGCGACGGATAACTCCCGAAACAAAACACCAACCCTACGGTCTCTACGAGAAAACATTCCTATTTCCAATGTCTCGAGAGCCTATTTAATGATAAATGATAACTAATGACGTTAATTTCCCTTGTCTTTTGTATTTGTTTTCGTCTTCGGCAATGGTGCGGGCATGGCGTCGCGACGGGAGAAAAATACCAACATGTACTACCACCGCAGTTCTCGTTTACAAGAGTCGGGAAGGATTAGAAGAGCGATGTGTTTTTTTTTTTTTTCGTCACACGATACCCCCAAATGAGCATGCATTCGTCATATCTTACAGAAGATTTCTCTTTACGCTTGCATTTTCCCCCCCAATTTTCTATTGACCCGTTTCTGTTGGGTCCGGAAGGGGATGGATGGCGTTGATGTAGGGGGGGCTTTAACGCGGCATGATTCACAAATAAGGGGCAAATGGGGGATGAGAGGATTCCTGAGCATGATGGAGGCGTGTTTTTGGTAGCCCAATGATGGGTATGTGGAAGTGAAACTGGAAGATAATACGTATGTACCTGCTAGGGTATTATCTACATACTAGTTAAAGAGTAACCACGCAATATAAATCGTGGTACGAGCTTCGAAGATTCACTTCTACCCGCTTACATCCGCCATGGTCTCCATTGTGATGATTGTAAGATTAGTAATATGCCGGTCCTTATAGACTATAGGACTGGTAAATCCTAAAGATAGCAATGTAGGATACGGGGACATAAAATTGGGATGTAACGAGTATTCTCCGGCTCTACGTGCATTGTATAAGCTCTGCTCTGGCTTTGACGAGAAAACCCCCCAAAGCAAGAAGCCCATTAAGGAGAAGGAACTTTATCTACGTAAGGGGTTGCCTGGAGGTTGATAGCCTCATACGACGGCCACTCTCTAAGGTTATTGTCGTAAGAAAGGACATAGGGCATCGGACCTAGCTTTATTGAACCCGCTTTTATATACCTCCTGAGAGATGTTTGCGTAAATCCTCTCGCCGAAGTTGTATGCTAATATTAAATTAAATTTCTCGCAGTAGCTAAAGAGACGTAGCTCAGGAGCATGACGGAAACAGTTCACGCCTCCCTCCTATCCCCTCTAATTTTGATTCGTCTGTATTACATTATAACCACCGTGTCCCTTCCTCTAAATTTGCTCGTCCCCTTTTTCCGCTAGGTATCGTCATCCCATGTCCTTTTATCATACCCCGTAAATATCTAGGCAAGAGACGAAAACACCCCTATCTGAACCTGCTTTAGTCTATACATCACCACTTGCTCACGACGGCCCTCACATTCTCCAGCGGGATCTCCACCTCGACTATATTTGCCTTCTTACCGCCCTCCCCTACACCGGAGTGCGCCTCCTCCCTCCGCAGCGTCCACAAGCTCTCAACGCCGAGCCCCTCCAGAAAATCAAGAGCGCGCGCGTAATTAGTCCCGACCTGCGCGACCCCGTGGCTATCATCCGACAGCGTGAACCTGCCCCCGAGCCGGACCCACTCCTCGGCGACCGCGCCGCCCGGGTACGGCTCCGCGAGCCCCTTACGCAGCGCGCTGCTGTTGCACTCGAGCCAGCCGCCGTAGCCCGCCACGAAGGCCAGGTTGCGGATGATCCGGGACCAGACGAGGGGCCACTCGGCACGGACGTCGCGGGCGGGGGAGGAGGATAGGAGGCGCACTAGGTCGAAGTGGCCGACGATGCGGGGGCGGAGGGCGGTTAGCATGGCGTGCTGCTGGTCGTAGTAGCGCGCGTAGGCCTGCTCCTCGGTCCCTTGGCCGTCGGCTCCCGCGACGGCGCGGGCGTAGTAGGCGGCGTCGTAGTCGATGGGGACGGCGCCGATGTGGTGCAGGCTGCCGACGAAGTAGTCGACGGCGGGGTGGGCGGCGAGCCGGGTCACGAGGGTGGCGTAGGCGTCCGGGCGTGGGAACTCGCCCTCGAAGCCGATCAGGATGTGGATCTGGGGGGCGTACTTGGCCTGCAGGCGCTGGGCTTCTTGTAGGTATGCCTCGTGCCGCGGGAACAGTGCGGCGAGGGAGGCTTCTGGTTCGTCGAGCTGGATGGACTTATTAGTGAGGGTCGCTTTGGATAATGAGGGCAATGAGGAAGGATGTGAGGGTATGTATGATTTAGAATGGGACAGGATTTTACCTCTTCGGGGTATAGGTCCTCCAAGCTGGTCCGGGGCATATGCTCAGTCAACCCCATGGTGGTGTAACCGAGACTGATGGCATGTTTGATGATGTCTTCAAGCTGATCTTTGGCGTGGCCTGGACAGAATTGTCCCGAGTGGGAATGCATTGTGAAAGCCATC
Organism: Hypoxylon rubiginosum; assembly: GCA_902806565.1. NCBI lineage: Eukaryota > Fungi > Ascomycota > Sordariomycetes > Xylariales > Hypoxylaceae > Hypoxylon > Hypoxylon rubiginosum. The sequence continues at coordinate 178,697 of CADCXA010000069.1, read as the reverse complement.
TTGACTAGATTGATATCTGGAGCTTTGATGACAAGGCTTATACCCAACTCCGTCAGATCTGTGTTTGTCTTTTATATTGTGCCCTCAAGATGGTTCGTCTTCCTTTTTCTCCGGCTGGCTGGGTATGAATAGGAGGAGATGATTTCCTAGAAAGGCTTTAATCACGCAATGAACCTCCGTTTGGTCCTTGAAGGTTGTCTTAAACTCATCTCATTATCGAGTTTAACTAAAATCTTATTCGTGTTCTTGATATGGACTTGTTAATATTTTGAAGATTCCACTTATTCGATAACGTATCATTATTCACGTGTACCTGGGAGTTTATCTGATCCTGATCCCCTAGATCCTAGCAAGGCTAGTGTGAAATTTCGTCCTACCTACGACTCACATGCCCAGAATGCCTTACATACATCATTATGTAGTACATGCATGTAAGAAGCTCCTGTGGGTCTCACCGCTTTGCCTATAAGATGACTGGTTGGCTGGTTGGCTATATTTCTCCTTGCATGTTAACAGTTATTAACAGTTAAAACGAATATGTATTCTCTAGTTAAACTTGGCCAAGGGTAAACAAACATAGTGCTCGTATATACTTACTATACTAACAGGGCCTTTGTATTCTTGGCACAGCTGGGAAGTAGAAAATAACATTTTGATGGTGAAGCCTTTGGGGTTTATAGCTTGGACCTTTTAGGCGTCTTTTAGCCCCTCCCCCGCCTTTGACAGGTACCGGGCTTGCAGAGCTTGCCAGGTGAGTGGACGCTTGGACCACACATCCTCAAAACGAGTGCACAGTGCACAGTGCTCTATGATACCTGAACTAATGGCTAACACGGTGCAGGACCAGGTAGGTACCCTACCGCTTATGACATAGCGCTTGGAATTTTTCTAGAACCGCTATCAGCCTTGTACCTCTCCCCTGTCCGGAGCTTCAACGGCGGGAAGAAACATTACACCAGTTGATGCTATCGACTTTTTTTTCTCTCTTTCTTTCCAACAGCTCTACTTCAAAACAACTTTGTCGCGTAGACATCCCGACTCTCGTTGAATATTTCATCGCAACGAAATAATCGTCTAGTGCATACCCACCTATGTATTTAGATGATTCCGTCTCCAATTGACAATGTTGTTCCCCGAGAGCGACGCGTCTCTACTCAGGGCGTGGATCATAAAACGCCTTGCAAACACGTTTGTTTATCCCTTCTTTCTAATCTGTCTCTACTTATTCCCTGAGGTCTTACTAACCTTTGTCATCTTGTTCCACTGTAGATCTGACGCAGATGCTGATGTCCTCGCCGATTATGTCCTAGCCCTTCTGCGACACGATGGCGACGTGGAGACTATCCGCAAGATATTCGAGGAAGAGATACCCGACTTTCTACGAGAGGGTACGATGCCTACCTAAAAGCTATTATATAATTACCGAGACTAATCTAATGCTGAACACCTCATAGATGCGGCATCCTTCACCGACGATGTTTTCCAAGCTATCATGTTCCAATCCTACCTCCCCGGAGCTCCTCCGGCGCCTCCTAGCAACCGCCATACGCTCTCCCTCCCTCATCCCCAAGCCGATATCCCTATTCCGTCTCAATATCAACCACAGCTGCCCTATGGCCCACCCCCGACAGCGCCTCTTTTTGGTCATGGTGGATCGCGAAAGCGCACCTACAACGACCGCGACGATAATGACGTTGACATCATCTTGAACGGTCAGGGTTCCTACACTGGGGCCTCGTCATATAAGCAGCCTCGAAGAGGAGGTAGCTTCGCGCAGCGCGGCGGCAGATCCGACGACCCGTATGCTGCGAGAGACCAGTATGCATTTCCTAACCCCTATCCGACGCCTTCTAGCTCGGGTCGCTACGGACAGCCACCGCCTGCACCTTATCAACCACCGCAGCACGGGCAAGGTATTCCCTTAATCGATCCGAGTATTATCATGCAACAACTAGGTCTATCCATTCCGCCAGTACCCGAACTCCCGAAGCCTGTCTATTCTGGTGTTACTCCGGCCCCGCGCCGAAGAAGGCAGCGTTGCAGAGACTACGATACGAAGGGCTATTGCGCTAGAGGTAACAACTGCCGATTTGAGCACGGTGCTGAGCCCCCGATCATGCCTCTACCAGGCCCTCCGGTAAATGACGGTGAGTAAATCAGGTAAAATATAGGTCTTGGCCGCCATGCTAATTGGAAAGTAGAATACGACCCGAACCATGTTTTTTCAATGCCTCCTATGGCTACTCAGCCGCAGAACCAGGCATTTCAGCATTCGAATATGCCTCCTATGCCACCCTTCCCGATGGCGCCTCCTGCGAATCGTCGCGAGCCTAAGGGGCCGAGACGGGCGAAAGGACGGCCGCCCAATGCCTTCAACGGCCCTACGAACGACAAAACCAAGACGACTATCGTGGTCCAGAACATCCCTAACGAACACTTCACAGAGGAACACATTCGTGGTTACTTCTCCCAGTTTGGTGATATCGCAGAGGTGTCGTTGCAGGAGCATGATCGACTTGCACTTGTCAAATTTGATACGTGGGATGCTGCGCATGCGGCCTGGAGCTCGCCCAAGGTCATCTTCGATAATCGATTCGTTAAGGTATTTTGGTATAAGGATGACGCTGATGCACGAACACCATTAGCAAATGGCAAGCACGGGAATAGCGCAAAGAATGGAGCTCCGAATGGCAGAACCGCCGCCGACAGTGCTTCTACGGAGCCGTTTGATATGGACGAATTCATGCGAAAGCAGGAAGAAGCTCAGAAAGCTCACGAAGAGAAGGCTAAGAAACGACAGGAACTCGAACGCCAACGCCAAGAGTTGGAGGAGCGCCAGAAGGAACTCATCGCGCGCCAGCTCGAAGAGAAGCGCAAGCTCCAGGCGAAGATAGCTCAAAAGAGTGCCAAGAATACGCCCGAGCCGACGGTTGAAGCGCAGACGACAGATGGCAATGGTCAAAAGTCCAATCCACAGACGGAAGTCTTACGAGCCCAGCTAGCCGCGTTAGAGGAAGAAGCAAACGTTCTAGGTATCGATCCAAGTGCTTTTCAAGATGACTCGTCATTTGGCACTAGAGGCCGTGGCAGAGGTACCAGAGGTTTCCGCGCACGAGGTCGCTATCCCCCGAGAGCTATCCGGGGTAGCTATGGATACCGAGGTAGAGGAGGTATCGATGCGAGACATGCAGCCTACGCTGCGTTTTCCTTGGACAACAGACCAAAGATTGTCGCACTGTCCGGAGTGGACTTCACCAACTCGGAGAAAGACGAGGCGCTCCGACAGTATCTCTTTGTAAGTGACAGAATTGTGCATGGCTATGACTATGGCTAACACGCGACAGGGCGTTGGAGAGTTCCAGGAAATTCATTCCGAGCCTACCATCACCCATATTACTTTCAAGGACCGCAAGACGGCGGAACAGTTTTTGTTCGGCATTTCTGCAAATAATACCATCCCCGGTCTCGATGATAAAGTCGAGATTATGTGGGCTACTTCTGCGCCTCAATCCTCGGCGAAGACCACCGCCGATGGTGACGTTACCATGACTAGTGGCATTGAGGACGAGCAGGCTTCCAAGGACAAGGCCGGCGCCGAGGAACATAATGCTACCGCTGACCTGGAAGAAGGGGAAGTTGACAACACACATGGCCGCGACCAGGGCGACATGGATTTCGAGACGGGAGAGGACTGGGGCATTTCTTAGTACGAAGCCGAGCTGGCCAGACGTGCGGTGTCTTGCTTGTAGTTACTGTAACATATACCGAGCCCAGGAAAATGTCTTGCGGGGTGGCGTTGGCCTGTTTATGAAAGAGATTCTGCTGCTCGTGGTAGCGGCTTGCTTTAACGTGTTGCAAAAAGGGTCCGTGTTGCAAAAAGGGTCTGTGCATGAAGACGGACAAGAGCCCTTTTGCTTACTGAAGCTGCGTTATGACGACGGTGTATTTACTGCCTCAGTATCGCCCATGAGGGCTGCGTTGTTTTAAGCAGGAAAAAATCGATTATTCTATCGCCTTGCTAATCCCATCTCATGGGCTATGTGTTTTATCTTCCCATGCCTGAATGGGTGATATCACAGTACTATAGGTACCTAACTAACTAAAGATTTAGAATTCCTATTCCCTCAGTCCTCTACGTCGTCCTCCAATTGCAGCACATGCACCAAACCAGCAGCCACACAACCCCCCATCATAGTCGCCATCGGAACCGCTTTCATCATGGTAGCGCAGTCCCCGGCCGCGTAGACGCCAGGCACATTCGTGGTATAGAACGGCGGTTGCGCGTCTATGTGTCCCTGAGGCGTGATCGCGACGCCTAGGTCCGCTGCGAAGGGTCCGTTGAGCTCGAGGGCTGGGGCGTGAACCTATTTTGAGTCTGTATCAGTATCTTAAGTTCCGAAGAATAAAAGCGGCTGCGACATAGAGTGAAGGGAAGAGGCACTTACCAAGAAGCCCTCCCTATTCACGGTCCCGTCCTCCAGCGTGACGAGCACGCCCGCCTCGCCCTCGACACCCGGGTCCTTGCTGAGCTGCACGACGCGGCGGTTTTCCATGCGGAAGTTGGTTTTGCTCTTCAGCTGGGCGCGGATGCGCGATCCTAATTCTTCGTCGCCGTCCGTGTATACGGTTACGGAGCCTGCTAGGCGGTTGGCCATGCGCGATACGACGGGCGCGAAGAGCGGCGCGGCGTCGTTGCCGTTGCCGCCGGAGCCGCCTAGTAGGGGGCCCGTTGCGAGGACGCCGGCGGAGGAGGCGCCGCGTTCTTCGAAGCCGTGGCAGAAGAGGCAGTGGAAGCTGGTCATGTATGTAAGCATGTTATTGATGTGGGCGCGAGCAGAGAGAACGGAAAGGGGGGAAGGGAAAAGAAAGACATACATGCTATAACCCCACAGCTCCTCATACCCCTTAGGACCATCGGGCATAACATCCCTCATCCCCATCGCCAGAACCACTTTCCTGCCCAGATACCTCTCCCCCTCCTCATCCTCAACCTCAAACCGGCTGCCCTTCCTCCCCCGCTCGTCGCCGTCATCATCCAGCCTCCTCACCCCGCGCACCCCGACGTCGCGAAACTGTATCGTCGGGTACCGGGCCAGGATCTCCTCGCGCGCTTTGGCGCGGTAGCTGGACGGGTCCGCGTGGTCCCACCCGACGACGTTGTGCATGTGGCGCGCGCGCGCGTTGCGGTACGCGCCGTTGCCGAAGACGACGGCGGTGTGGAGCTGCCGCGCCAGGCCCCCGGCGCAGGCGAGGCCGGCGGGGCCGGCGCCGAGGATCAGGACGTCTGATACTACGGGGGCGGTGGCCATTATGGGGGGTTTTTGGGTATTTGGCTTGGGTATTTGGCTTGGGTATCTTGGGTGTGGTGTGTTTTGGGAACTTATCAGGTTGATCTGGTGCAGGTCGGAACTAATCGAGTAGATGCTTCATAGGGAAGAGTTTAGCTGGCTACTTGAGATATAAATAGAAGGTCTTTATACCGGCGATTTAAAATAAAAAGGCCCCGAAAGGGATCCGGGGCATTTTCTCTGAGCTAGCAGATTTCGCCCATTCGGAGACATGTCGGAGACATTCTCGCCTATATAGCCAAGTGCCATGAAATAGTACCATGGGGGACCGTAAGTAGAATCTGAGTGAAAATACCGTATAATTTCCTAGAATCGTTGGAATTTGGAACATATCGCCTTGATCGAAGGTTGTACATGGATTCGGCGAACTCGGGATCCCGGAGCTCCGCGCCGGGCTTATATGGGTCCTGAAAGTCGCCGGCGCTAAAGACCTCTCTGGAACGGCAATTAACTATTTCTCTTTTGAAGCTGGGCATCATATACCACAATTCTACGCCTTCAAGAACGCGAAATCCTGTTCATGGCGCCACCAGCCCCTATCGTACCTCCACAAGCTCAACCCGAGCGCCATCCCCGGCAGACCGTGCGGCCCCAGCTCCTGGCGCACCTCCTCCAGGCACTTCTCCACCTTCTCCGGGTCGTCGACTTTGTTCATCAGCGTGTAGTGCCCGCGGAACGCGCCGCTGTCCTGCCGGCTCAGCACGTCGCGCCACATCCCCTGAAGCTCCCTCATGATGCCGTCAACCGGCTCCAGACCCGCTACCGGGACCCCGACCCCGCGGCGCCCCAACCGGATCGGCGGGCCCACGGCTCGGATCCCGAAGGTCGCCGTCCGGCCCGCGGCTGCGGTGATATCGGCTCTGAGCGAGGGCAGCCCGGAGCCGGGTAAGGCGCGGAAGACCGATATGTGCGCGGCGACGCGGAGGAGCGCGGGCGGGTAGTACCGCGCGCGCAGGGCGCACATGGCTTGGTGGTGCGTGGCGTCTGTTTGGAGGGCGAGGACGTAGTACGTCTCTTCTTCTCCCTCCGGCGCGTCAGTCCTCGGCTTGTGATTGTCGCGGCGCCGGTGGTAGGGAACTGTTGCGACAGGCTGGGAGGCGGAGCTGAAGGTCGCCGCGATGGATGTAGCGGGTATTAGTGAGCCTAGCGACATGGGTCTGGTACTCAAGATGGGAATTCGTGGGAGGCGAGCGGAAGTGGACATTTAACCTACTGGGTTTATATGAAGAGAATAAAATGAAAATGTTACGCTGAGAAGATGACGAATTGAATAGTTCGGGGCGAATAAGTCATGACGTAGGTAAATGACTGGGTTATGGAAGCAGCTTAGAAGTTGGGTTTCATATATCAAATGTGAAACTTAGGAAGCCCCGCCACGAAGCTTTACGTTACACAGCATACGCGATGATTACTTGCAGTCAACTACATATGGAGAGAGGGAAGGAGTCATGTGATAAAAGGGGGCTTAGGCATGCAGGCATAAGAGCAACATTTCGCAGCCTGATTTCGTAAAGCCTTCCTTTCTCTCTTCCATGTCCCCAACCTACGAGCACCTCGATGGATCCGCTATCTATCACCGCCAGCGTAGCTGGGTTGGTTTCGCTAGGCCTTACAGTTTCGGGCGGACTCATCCAATACTGTAGAGCGTATAAATCTCAAGATACAGACCTTGCACAGCTGGCGCAACATGCTCAAGAGCTTGAATCGTTCTTAAATATGATTGAAAATCGGACTTCGGGGCCACAAAAACCAAGCACCGACATTGACGACTCACTGAAAAAAAGCCGAGATACTTGCGATGCCTGCTTATTGGATTTCAAGCTGATAACCTCCAAATATACCCGCCTAAAGTCCAGTAAGGGTCTCAGAGAACGCAGCCGGAGACTAGTACATCACCTGAAATACCCTTTCGATAAGGAAAAATTTGACGCTCTCCGATCTCAGCTGCAAGAGTTCAACATCAGGCTACTAGGGCACTTGCAGTTGATCAATCTGTAGGTGTCTCATGCATATTGGCAATCTCTACTGACATCTCGTATGAAGTGACCTTACGCGGGATTTAAGGAGCGAAGCTATTTCCGAATCTACGAAGATAACGCGAGCTGTAGAGTCGATGGGAATAGAGCTCAAGTCCTCTATCTCGAGCACAGAGCAAGCGGTTACTAGCTCTATACATCGTGGCGTCGATCAGCTAGAATCTTCAATCCAGCGCTGTGTGATAGAAACCAAGAATAATATCACGACATCGTTGGATAGCGGTTTGAGTGCAATATCCAGCCAAGTTGATTCACTCAGTGAAAACCAAAACAGCCAGGCACTGCTGCTCAGAAATCATCTAGACCAAGCACTCGAACTTCATGTAAGGCGACTGGAGGCTGCTTTCAGTCAAGCTCACGCAAAAGAGACCGCGTTTCGCGAAGCGGGGGCTACCGGCGCCACTCACACTCGCTGGGACCAAAGTCTCACTAGAAAACCGTCTTCTCAGACGTCTGTACCGAATGTTTTCGATAGTCTCTGCAGTTGCCCAAGAGCGCGACGGCGAGGTTTGACAATGCAGCACCAACAAGGTTGCATATATTCATTCGCCAATCGAAAGAAACGGACTTTCGCTATGACCATCCGTGCTTTTAAGCGCCAAATCACTGAGACGTGGCAGTTCGAATACTCTCAGCTGGCATGGTGGCGCGATTTGCAGATCCATCGCAACCTAACACTTCGAGCTGTAGTGGATGAACGCCACGCGCCTGCTTTTCTAGCGATAAGGCAACTTATAGGGAAAATCAACGATAAGAGCTTTAATCAATATCCTTCATGTCCTATGAGTACTCCAGAGCTTCAAGAAGCTATTCAGAATTGTTTGACCCGGTTGCGACAGGCCTTTGCTAATGGGAAAGGATGGCCAACAGACATAATGTTAACCGGCGGCAATTTGCTAAATGTTAGTTTGCTGACGAGCTTCCATTTCCCAGTATTTTATTTCCGAGAGTGGTTCTAATGATGGTAAACCAGGAAGCTTGTTATATTCTTTATCATGTGCAGCCGTCTCAAGTGGTAGTCGCCGCAAACTTCCTCTTTGCTTTGGTGCAAATAGGCGTGCCGATTACTAATGATCAAAATAGGTAAGTATTTGCTATTCCTAAGACAATGAATATAAAATGCGTAACATGGTAGCATCAACTAATAGAAATCTAGTACTCCCCTTGATTACCTTCTACCTATGGAACTCACCAATGAAGATTACTCTACTATGGCTTTACTGGTTGACAACTTCCTAAACATGGGAGCTTTACTTCCACACAGGCCATATTTGTACACACTGCCGATTTTACAATTGAATATCCCTGAATTGTATGAGCGTATGTTTTAACTACCTGTTATCATAAATGGTTGCCCACACTGACCATCCCAGCTTTCGTTTATTCCAAGCTATCACATGCTGTGCTCCACCGAAATGAGCACGATGTGATATGTCTTCTTCGCAACGACCATTCAGTTCTAAACGAACGCAGCGCGTTGGGGCGAACAGTGTTGCATTTAGCTACAAGCTGGCCGAGAGGCCTTTCAATTCTAATTGAACATGGGGGTGACGTAATCCCATCTGTAATCAACATCCAAGATATCGATGGAGGCACAGCTCTTGACTTTGCAATAAAGCTGTACGAGACTGACTCCGTGGAGCTGTTGCTTAACGTAGGAGCAAGAGTCACAGATGGCACATTCTTCTGGCTAGCTAACATAAAGAATATTGTACAAGCTGAGAAGATTTCGTGTATTGTGGCTGAATCCCTTGTTAGGCAACGAAGGGATTTGTTGCAGCTTGCTTTATCTAATCTTCTGACAAAAGAAATCAACAAGTTCGGTCTACAGGAGGATTCACTACTCGACGAAAAGGCCTTCGATGTTGTCGAAGCCTTGAGGCACCAAGATGTTTCAGTGCCCTCCACTTACGACTGCTTACAGCCCGGCTCTATATACATGTGGCCATCGCTTACTTCTTTGATAGCCCAAAAGCTATTCGATGCTGGGTTCCATGAGACGAATACGGCGTTTAGGGGTTATTATCCACTGATGTGTAGATATGGAGACAACGTTTCTGTCTGGTTCGAAGACCATGGTGCCAGCCTCTATACCCCGATTCCTATACCTGATGAACACTTCGATGCATCGTCGGACGCCGACCGATCGATGCCAATCTATCCAACGATCCACTTTCTCATGAGATGTTTAGGAGAGAGAAGATGGGTCGACTTGCCTAAAGAAATATCACGTCAACTTTCAAGATTGCTCAACGACAAGATATCGGATCCATGTATTTGCTACTGTACAGGTAATGGCATAGGGTGTACTTCGGCATCGAAATACATTAGCCATTCTTCAAATCAGTTCAAACGCCGTAATTTGACTCTTGGAGAAACGGTAGACGATGACAAATATTTCGAAATACAACTTTATGAGCTTCTCAAGCCTAGGATAGTTGAGAGAGCAGTGAATGAGAATAGTGGTCATCAAGTAGCGGTGGATATAATCCGCGTCATCACATTCGATATGCTTGGTATGAGACACACGTGCTGCAAATATGAGAGGGTTTTTGATCCTCGTTACGACAAGGGGGATCTGCTCATACTTATGGATCCTGAAGACATCGAAGAAATACGTGAGGAGGACTGATATCTAGCAGCACAACTCGAAACCCTCATGGAGGAATTTGAGGTGAAGTTTCGCGAGTTGAACGTACCACTAAGCCAGTTTGTAGAAAGCTACTGGTCGCTCAGGATCCGAGAAGTGGTGAGGGGGCGGGATGAATTGTCGGCAGAGGACTTGCATGCTATCAGAGAGACTGGCGTTGTGTTGGGTGGTGCTTGACGTTGGTATCTAGTGTCTTGACGAAAGAACCGAATTCGCTTTAACCTCATATATACTAGGTACCTACCTAGGTACCTAGGTTATAAGGTATACACGAAAGCAGTCAAACCTAAATGAACTTTCTTGTAATATTTTCTTTACTTACTAAAGTTCCATAAGCAGTAATCATCTGCTCCCATATGATTTGATGAAAAGCCATTATCTGCACTGCCCGCTTGCTGCTGCGAGCTGCGAGCTCCAAGCGCTAAGCCTCACTGCCTCATGGGTGTAGGCTAAAGTTGGAGAAGTTAGGGGCCTCCGACGTGTTCATTTCATCTCACCTTTTATGCCTTTTAGCAAGATCAGGCCCAACTGCGAGTGCGGGAGCGTCTTAATAGTTAGTAACGGAACACGATGCGACTAATCAACACCCAAACCCTGATTATGCAGGAATTCTTTAATGAGAATACTATCCCTCGCTATGCTATTTTGTCTCATACATGGGAGGAGGATGAGGTCACCTTTCAGGACTGGAAAGACCCACGGTCGCTCATTATACGAAGTCAGAGAAAGGGGTTTGCGAAAGTCAGAGATGCTTGTCTGCGGGCAAGGCTGGACCACTTGGGATGGGTCTGGGTCGACACATGCTGCATTGACAAAACTAGCAGCGCCGAGTTATCAGAGGCCATCAACTCGATGTTCTCTTGGTACAAATGGGCCACAGTCTGCTACGCCTACCTTTCAGATGTTTCTGCAGACTCTTCTAGGCTTACCGACATAAGGAGCGATAGAGAGTTGACCGATGATGAAATGGATGAAGTCATGGGATCGGATTTCGCGCGGTGCCGGTGGTACAATAGGGGTTGGACGCTCCAAGAATTAATCGCGCCTTCAGAGATCATGTTCTACAGCAGAGACTGGAAATACATTGGGTCTAAGCGATCGCTTTCTGGAATTATTAGCCAGGTCACCGGGATTAACGGCGAGGTACTAGAGAACAGAGTTGCCTTGGATCATATTTCTGTCGCTCAGAGATTATCGTGGGCTTCTCGGCGGCAGACAACCAGGATCGAGGATATGGCGTATTGCCTTCTCGGAATCTTCGACATAAATATGCCTCTCTTGTACGGCGAGGGCAGTCGTGCATTTTTCAGGCTACAAGAGGAAATAGTGCGTTCCGTTAGTGACCAGTCTATTTTCGCCTGGGAATCTTCAGCGTACGCCCAAGACATTCTCCTGGCTCCCGACCCTACTTGCTTCTCTCAGGCGGGAAAGATTGTCAAATACGAAACTCTGCAGAGCCTTGGTTCTTACGCGTTCACCAACAACGGCCTGAGCATAAGACTGCCAATTCTCCGTCGTGACGAGTCCGGCGCCTGCCAGGCCATCCTGGCGTGTCGATACGAGGACGACTTTGCTGGTCCGATCTCTTTGAGTCTCGACCAGAAAGGGACTACTGGCGTTTTCAAAGTTTCCTCACACGAACGACGAGTTCGAGTTGCCAACCTAGGAGAGGCCAATCACGCCGAGATGAAGCAGGTTATAATCTTGCGTGGTACGTCAGATCCTTCCATTGAGGACCTCCCAGCATCGCCGGAGAACATGAAATGCTGGGTACGCCTTCACGATCCAGAAGGGTGGCAAAAATTCGAAGTGGTCGAAGCATTCCCCGCGCGTTGCTGGAACACGGACACGAGAACCCTGTGGGTACGGCACGGATCCCAGGTTCAAGGCGCACTGCACTTTCGAAATGAGGAAGGCAAAGAGTTTATCGTCGCCCTAGGGTTCACGCGGACCGGGACAAGGGCAAACCAGAGTTCCTGGGATTCGCCTTGGGTTTATCTTGATCGGCCAGTACAAGCTAGGTCTCTCGCGGAGGCTTGCCAAGGAATCATGACAAAATCCAGCCACCATACATTCGAAGACGAACACTTTGGTTCGATCCGAGCGACGATGGTCCAAAAAGCGATTATGGGAGAAGACCTTTTTGTTGTCGACATTGACTTTACCATTGACGAGCCGAAGCTAGAGCTGATACATAAATAAGGCCGACCAGATTTGCTGCCATCGGTATGGAAACTGGAACCGCTTTCATTTTAAAGAGATCGACCTGACAAACCGTCCCAAAATTACTGTCAGGCAACCAAACTGATAGTGTGAAGTTATGATAGGACGGCCAAGGATCTGGCTCTTTGGCCCTAACCCTGTCTATAAGGGGCTGGGCATGTTAGCTAGAATAGGGGCCGAGACAGAGGTACAGTTGGTGTCTTCCTGTAGGTATATCCGGGGTCATCAGCGGCTAGGTTGAGAACTCCTCAGACAGCAATGTTGTTGTTACGTTATGACAAGGAAGTCGACGAAGAGATTGCTTTCTACCTGGTGACCTTTCCGCTGCTATCTCCGGCCGGAGAAGACCTGACTCCGACGTACGTTATCTGCTTAGAAATCCCAAGCGGCATGTTCCTGTTGACCGACGAGCACTACTGATAATATTTTGGGCTATATATCCATCTACGTGGTCGATCAGACCAATGTATTACGTTGAAGTACTCAAGGGGTTGATGTTAAGTGGCCTATGAGGCTCAAGCTTGACCATGCTATCGCCTAAAAGGGTAGGAGCATCTCTTGGCAAGAAGATAGAGTGCTGATATGTCGTGACCTACGATGGCTATGTGGATATATACTAGCGCTGTTGATTTGCGGGAAACCACTAAAGTGGTAAAAATGCTAGGTTCGTTAGATCCGGCATATCCGTTAAACCCGTAAAATAAAATAAAATAATAATTAATATTTTATATAATATTTTTAACATTTTAACGGTTTATATTTACGCGGGTTAAACACACTCACCCCCCCTTTTTCGGGTGGATGGGGGTGGGGGTCGGTGTGTTCAACCCGCGCAAGTACTCATATGGACATCGTTGGACTATAAAGGAGTCTCTGAAGTTCGCGAAAGTTCTGGCAACCGAATCAAACAGTCACACTTCAGATTTGCTCTATTATACATCTCGCGGTTTCCCATCTGCTACATACAATGACGCCCGTTGGAAAATCTCCCCTGAACTTGGTTCTTGGACTATCAAGTGTAAGTCGACCAAGCAATGGTAGTAATATTGAGGCTGAAGTGTCTAATAACTACGATGAGTAGGTAGGAGATGCCTCTGTGGACCCAATGGCACGTTTCGACAGCCCCGACGAGGTGAACGGTATCCTCAATACTTTCGCCGCACGCGGCTATCACCAGCTCGATACCGCCCGCATGTACTCCCCACATGCCCCCGGATCTTCCGAGCCAAGACTCGGGGCTGTGGCTGCGGGAGACAGATTCGCCATTGACACCAAGGTCGTATCACGGGATCCCGGGGACCATTCGAAATCCAAGGTGCTCGAGGAGATCGACATCTCGCTCGACGCGCTCAAGGTCAAACAGATCAACATCGAGTACCTGCACGTACCAGACCGGGCTACCCGATTCGAAGAGGCTTGCGAAGCCATGGACCAGGCCCACAAGGAGGGCAAGATCAAGCATTGGGGCCTCTCGAACTATACCGCCCAAGAAGTTCAGCAGTTCCTGGACATTTGCGAGGAGCGCGGTTATGTGAAGCCGAGCGTGTACCAGGGGCAGTACAATGCTATTGTCCGAGGCGGAGAGAAGGAGCTCTTCCCCGTTTTGCGCAAGAACGGGATCGCGTTCTACGTCTTTAGTCCTGCCGCGGCCGGCTTCTTCGCCGGTAATGCGAAGAAGGTCAAGGCGGGCGGGCGATATGATACATCGGTGCGTACGACCCTGTTCCTCTTCACTGTCCAATTTCTAGCGATTATGTTGCTCTCAGCTAACCGCCTCGCGCACAGCATAAAATTGGCGGCCTGTATTCGAGTTTCTACCAGAAGCCGTCCATCGTGGCCGCGGCGGACAACGCGGCATCCGTGGCGTCCAAGTACGGAATTAGTGGGCACGCTGCCGCACTTCGATGGACGGCGTACCACGGTGTTCTGGAAAAGGCGCACGGAGACTCCATCGTCTTGGGCGCCTCCAGCTCGGCGCAGCTGGATTCAAACATCGACGCGATCGAGCAAGGTCCGCTCCCTGAGGATGTGGTGGCCGCTTTTGACGCCGTGTATGGGCAGATTGACAAGGAGAGCGAGGTTGCGTATCACCTGTAAGAGTCGGGTCCATAGGGGCAAGGGGCTGAGAGGATTAGGGGGACAGGGGGATGTAAGAAGCCGCTAAAAATGGGTCATTCCGGGAGCTCTAGTCCGCTTTCGGTAGGAGCAAATCTTGGCAGCAATGACGATGAGCTCACAAACGGTAGAGTGGGTACTATTCGTGCTGGATCAACAGTTTCATTTCTTAGCTGACAAATTTAATATTCAGAATTCATCTTGTCTGCTCACTCACCTTGATGCAATATGTTCTTCTACCGCGACACGTAAAATGACCGTGGCCATATATAGAGCTCTATCTTGTCATATAGGTTGGTCGTTTCTCCAATGTTGTCCCTGGTAGATAAATATGGACTTCGTTTTCATGCCAGCCCAAAATGGCTCCAACTCTAGCTCCAGCTCCAGCTCCAGCTCTACCAAAGCGAGGCGACAAGCTCATTCTCACGCAGCTCGTGTGGCACATGCCCGAGCCAGAAGACTCCAAGTAGCTAGTTACATGCACCAGAAGAGCAGCGCCGGACACGATTCTGACAGGGAGGAATCGGATCATCAACTTGCAAGCTGGACACGACAGCACACTCGAGCGCTCCTTAGTCAACACGAGACCGCGCTGCCAGCCCCGAGGACCCTTTCCGGCGCATTCGAACACGAACCCTTGGCATCTTTTCTAAGATCTCTAGCACCTAGAGAACATTTTCTGATCAGCCATTGTGAGCTTATACTTGTCCCCTGTCCAGCTTGCTCCCTTCGGGTCGGAGGGAACGTACCTGAAGGCTAATGTTTCGTCCAGATGTTAGAGTCGTTCTTCCCTATATGTGTGCTCAGTGTCCTATAATGCAGCACTTCACAGACTACCACGATTATATGAGGCGGAACTGGGTAATCTTCTCTTCGGCCGATATTGATCTTCTGAAGGGCTTTTTGCTTGCCTCTTGTCGCCACCTATCCCTAGTCCAGTTCGAGGAGGAGTATGCCGATATCGCTATCCGATACAAGCTGGCCTATATCCAAGGCCTTCGTGAGATAATTTCCACCGAGGATCCATCCTTAGGTCGCATAGCTGTTTCCAAGGCCTTGGTTCTGGCCTTCGATGATGTGAGGCCCAACCATTCCTCCCGCACACGGTTTTCTTAGTAGCTATTCTGAAGCGCGATCGACTAATATCATATAGCTTATGCTCGGTGATCTTTCCATGGCTGCGAAGCATATCGGGGGAGCCCTCGAAATCGTCCAAATGGCTGGCGGGTTTCAGGCTCTTGGCTCCAGTGCATTTATTAGTTATATCTTTTCCAGCTGCATATACGGAAAAAGACTTTTAGATTTAGATCCAAAGGTTCGTGGCAGCGCCGTGTCTCTGGAGCTGGAATCGGTCTGGACTTAATTGATTCGTAAGTCAGCACTAAATGACACGGCAGCTGTCACATCTACGATATTACTTGCTACATACACATATTTCGATTCTGGGAGAGATGTAACCGTGTAAAAGAGCACTCATCGAAGCAATACAAATCCGAACTACATCTGGGTTCAATCAATGCCCCGTTAACCAAGCAAGTCGCCGAATGACGACTAGCGTCTCCTAAAAGCTGAAGCAATTTTCGGAATTAGCCGCAGCTGAAAAATTCAGGGCTGGGCATCGTGTGGGCGCACCTGCGTGGAGGGGGAGCCCCCCTTGAAGTCGGGCTTCTTTCCGTAACAGCCATGAATCCACATGGGTCACCTATTCCCTAACGAGTACGAGTATAAACCTAAGATCATAGTATAATTCTCAATAAGGTATTACTTACATTAGAGCTGAGGCATGTCTTCACAAGCGTTTTACTACAGCCCGCTCGACTCAAACCTTCGCGAGATTCGGGTCCTGACTCTTCTTCCCGGCGGTTTCGACGAGCCGCTTCGAGTCCGTGTAAGCACCCGGAGTCTTGACTCCAACCCTATCTACAACGCCCTCTCGTATGTATGGGGCGATCCTGCTAGTGCGAGGAACCCAGGAAATACTATCAGCATCGATGGAAGTGATTTTCCGGTAACGACAAATTTGCTTGTGGCCCTGCGATCTCTACGCCCCCCTGCTGAAGCAGCCGACCCAATCACGCTATGGGTGGATGCCGTATGTATTAATCAGGCAGACCTGGATGAGCGAGGGCAGCAGGTTTCCATGATGCGGGACATCTACGCATCGGCCGAGCTAGTGGTCATATGGCTCGGAGAAGAGGATGATGAGACTGACCTCGTATTCGACGCGCTCCCGATGCTCGCTACTCGAAGCCACCGTCGAGGTGATGAGCAGGATCAGAAACTCTTAGATGCGACGCGCCTATGCAGCGGTTTCATTTCCGAGCTGATCGATCGACGGCCCTGGTTCTCGCGCGTCTGGATTATTCAGGAGCTGGCGATGGCCAAGCACGACCCGTTGGTGGTATGCGGGCGTAGGACCATAGCTTGGTCGACCCTTATGAAGGCGTCGGCGTTTGTCTCTAGAAAAATCTTCACTGAAATCGGTATGGTGCGCCGCAAGCCGCAGAGCAACGACAGCCGGAGCGCATCGGGGAATAGCTCAAGCGGAAAGATGGGCGACCCGTCTGATGAGGAAGAAAACATTGAATTACTCGCCCTGTGGAAGATCGACGTCCTCGACGACCTCTACCAAGCGATGAAATCCCAGGGCGGCGAGAGCTTGCGAAAATTATTGATTATCTCGAGGACCTCAGAAGCCACTGACCCAAGAGACAGAATCTACGGGCTCCTTGGTCTCTTAAAAGCCGACGCATCCGATCCACAAAGCTCTATCGTCGTCGACTACCATAAACCGACCGCAGCAGTTTACGCGGACGCCATGGCCTACATATTCGCCCAGGGAGATGGGCCGCAATTTCTTTCGGGCGTGTTCCTACCAGGGATATCGGCCCCTGCTCCTCACATCCCAAGCCTACCGCCAACGGTTCCACAACCTCCTCTTCCCTCCTGGGTTCCCGATATATCTAGACAAGTGGGTGGAAAAGCAACACAGCCGAGAGGAACCATGTTTCACCCGCCAGCAGGCATTAGCGCTTCAGGGCCTGGGGCAGATTGCAATAATGGAAAACGGTTAGAGGACGAGAGGACGCTGCAGGTAGAAGGGCTTTTCGTGGACAAGATCGAGGAAGTAGTGTTCCTCGGGGAATCCCTCGACTCGTGCCTCGATCAACTCGCTCATGTCGAGTCTCTTGCCAAAACCGCCAGGCAGCGACCCTGTCTGTTTGACCCATCAATAAGGCCTCATATGGAGCGATTCAGAGATCGAGAGCCCCTATGGAAAACCTTGATCTCGAACAAGCGTTTCAATTCAGGCTACGATCCGGCTCCTGCATCTTACGAGGCGACGTACACGAGCCTACTAAACGGCCCTGCCGAGGGAGACGACTGGAAATCAAAAATCGTCGACGACGATGGTCAGCAGAGCGGATACATAGAATGCCTTAGGTCGAAGGTCGGCATGAAGTCATTTTTCACCACGAAAAGCGGGTTTGTAGGCACCTGTGTCCCCGACAGTCGAAAGGGAGATGTTCTCGCCATCCTCTTCGGATCTCCAGTCCCGTCCGTACTGCGCCCGGGATCGGAGACTATAACAGTATCCGGCAGTGAGAGGCCAACTCACTTCCTCGTAGGCGCATCGTACGTGAGCGGCATTATGGCCGGTGAGATGGTAGACGAATTGTACTGCGAAGATCTTATGGATTCTACGACCTTTTTCATTCGATAGGGGTTTATCCACACTGGCTCAACGCTCTACCTCAAACCCTGGAGCTAAGATTATAGTGAGGTACTCACTATAACCCGCTGTAACTACAGGGAGCTACAGCGTGCTCTTCCTCTAATTGCTAGCTGGCTGACAATTGACCTGGGTGCGGAGTAATCATAGGAGGGCTATAGCGGTTTTTAGGGCCCCACCCCCCTGTGTTTACAGGTCCGTTAGGCATACGGTGGCAATTTCTCTACGCACAGGTTGCTGCACTGTACAGGTTTGGCAGTTGGCACCTCTACTCCAACCTTCTCCATGTTCTCAGCTTTAACATACGACGTTCTTCTACTCACAATGGACTGGGATGACCGCGTCCTCCTGGACAATAATTTATCATTCCTTTTATGGATCAGGAAGTATGATGAAGCACGTGAAGAACGGCTGACGGACTGGGTTTCGACTCTCCACAGAGATCATCTACCTTGCAAGCTCGCCACACATAAGCTTGATGATAGGCGTGGCGCCTACAATATGAATTGCAAAATAGTATTCGACAACGGGGAGAAGTGGATGGTCCGCTTTCCCATGGTGGGAAAGGTCATGAATGGCGACGAGAAGGTCGAGATCGAAGTAGCAGCGATGAAACTCATCCGTCAGCAGACGAACATACCCATTCCCGACGTCAAATCGTGGGGGTTAGCTGTTGACAACCCCCTTGGGATTGGCCCCTTTATTATGACGGAGTTTATCGAAGGCATTGGCCTCGACGAGATTCTGCAGAATGATGATGCTAGAATTATACGAGAGGATGTCAGCGACTCTGTAATTGAAACCATCTTCCGACAAACGATCGGCTTTCAATTGCAGCTCCGAGAGGTCAATTTCCCACGCATCGGCAGCATGGCGTCGACCTCCACGGCCAGCGAATCCAGCTTCGCTGCAACGATCAACTCACGACCGCTCACCAAGAAAGCTCACGATTTCCTTGCCGATGGTGGAGTTGATGTTCTTGGTTTGTGGCCTTCGCCTCATGTTCCTTGATCCGTCCTTACACCCTAACGCCTCATAGGCCCTCGGGATAAAACGTACTCATCAGCGACCAAGTATTTCCACCATGTCGTCGATCAAGACCTACGGCATCTTCATATGCAGCCCAACTCAGTCGACAACGCCGAGGATGCGAGGAATAAGTTCATCTACTGGAATGTCATGAAAGCCTTGATACCACGTCATGTCTTGCCCAGCCTAGACAAGGGCCCCTTCAAATTCATGTGCGACGATTTCCAGCCAACAAACATGATCGTCAACAATAAGCTAGACATGAAAATCATTGCGGTAATTGACTGGGAGTGGTCCTATACCGCACCAACCCAGCTGGTGTATTCCACGCCATCGTGGTTGCTGATAGAGTCACCCAATGCGTGGCCGTCCGTCGACAAAAGGCTTGCTAGGTTCAATAGGAACTTGGAGTTATTCACTCGAATCCTCGAGGAGGAGGAGCAAAAGGTTATAAGTGCTGATGCTCGCGAGGACGAGAAGCCTTCTGCGATACTAAGGGAATGCCAGAAACAGGGGCGCCAGTGGTTCCACTTCATCTTGCTGCGCGGCTTCAATGGACCAACCTGCGTTCCTTTCGTCAAGCTTCGAGAAGAGACGGCGGATTGGGACGAACTTGTCTCGGCCATACCAGAAGACGAAATCAACGATTTCGTGCAGAAGAAGGTTGCGGACCTGCAAATTTACGAGACGCAACTAGCTGACGCACAGGAGAGATACGGAGTGGCATTGGCTGGGGAGTCGGAAGACTTGGTGGCTTTCCTCGACAAGAATGCGAAGATTTTTCATGATGGACAGCGACATCAATGGCGGTCGTGGACTTGTTTTAACAAGGCAGTTAGTGGGTAAGGTGCATTGTAATTACAGGGGGATTAGTGGGCAAGTACGCTATAATTACAGGGCATTCGGAAGAACCTACCCTGGAGAAGACAGTTGGCGGGTAGAAGATATGTATAGGGTAGGTGCTCAAGGCACGAAAGTGCATTTTCGGCGTCGATCTGTAGGGCTGGGTCGCAACGTTGTATTGGCTACACCGAACCATACGGCCATCCCATACGAGTCGGCCAAGACATCTCGGTGTTAGCGGCCCGCTTCGGTGACATTGCGCATACAATTAGCTACCTTTTAGGAAGTCAACTCGACCGATGCAGTATCTAGGTACGATAGCGCCGTCGATAGAACGTGGCACACCAGCTTAGCTAGGTAGCCACCGAGATATACGACAGGGTGTCGAGTCTCGCCGCTCAGACCTCTGAGCAGCCATATTTTTATTTGTACACTATAGGTATTTGAAGAATTGGATACGTATTATACACTTGATTAAATAGTATGCGGCTGAGGAACGCATACGGAGTGAAGGCAAAAGCAATTCAGGCTGCATAATATCCTCCTACGGAGAAATCATATGTGCACACATACACTACAACACCGCAACTTCGTGGTTCAAGTTCCCACGGTTTTTATGTACCCCATACTAGTGCGAGTGACGGTCTTTCGGCTCCAAGCGACTGCGGGACTGGCTATCGTCAGCCTTTTGAGCTACCCATCACGCCTGCGCAACCTTGATATCCTTCAAAGGATACGTTTGCTGAGCCGAGTTGACGTCGTTGCTCTGAGCCCTTTGGATGTTCACCGATCTAGAGTCGGAAGGAGTCGAGACGCTGCGTTTCCTGATGTACTGAGTGTCGAAGGAGTTGTCGATACGAATACTCTCTTTGCTTTTTCTCGTCGTAAGGAGGCGGAGACTGGACAGGCTCGAGTTGGCGAAGCTCCTCGCAACCTTGACCAAGGGGGTCCACGATGATCCCTTGCTATAAATCCAGAGGGTCGGCAGGCAAGCCACGAAGATGGCAACACCGCTCTCGACCATTCCCCAGTAGATGAACGATGTCACCAGAACTAAGACCGAGTCAGGGATATCCTAAGAGGAGCCGTCTGGTAGAACTTACGGATAGGGTCAACGTCGTCAGTGTAGCCAACTGTTAGAATCTGCGCAGTCAGAACGAGACGGGTAAGCGAGGCTGCGACCGTTCTGTTTATCGTTAGCTGGTGATTGGAGACTCAATAACTTCAGTACTTACATCGCTCCAAACAGAAACACGGCGGTAACAGCAATCTTCTTGGACAGGGTCAGGTTTAAACGCCAAATCTAGGTGACATGTTAGTATCGGCTGGCATATTATCTAGCGCTGACAAGCCTACCAATGGAATAGGGATGACGAGAATGACCACGTCGGTAATGACATCCGTAATAGCAAGGGAAAAGTTCGGGTTCGTATCGGAGATGCAGTGGTCAATGATCGCCCTGGCCGTGGTCCACAGCGCCCAAAAGTCGAGTCGGCACAGGAATAGGAACGTGAGGAAGAAGCCTAGCGACCACATCCCTATGAGCACGATCATTCCGATAAGGAGCATGCTAGTCTTTCCCATCCTGTCAACCGCGAAGATCCGTCTGTAGAAGAACAGGAAGCTGGCTTTGGTGCAGCCCAAGGCTAGCGGGAGCATCAGAGTATAGGCCCATTGAATCTAGCTTTGACGTCAGCTTACGAACAAATATGTCGTAGTTGTTATACGTACTCCTCCCTCGATGCTGATCTGCTCCGACGCGGCAGCCAGAATGTCTTCGGGCGCGTCCGGGGGGATCACGTAAGGGTAAGCAAGGGCCTGCTTCGAAACTCCATAAGTCATGGAGATGCCGATGCCTAAAGTGAGGAGCTATCGGACTACGTCAGTTCCCATGTAGGAGGTACGGAAAAAAGGTTCCGTCGAAGGTAGACATACCGTCGCGGGGACCAGGAGCCAGTCATCCGCCTTCAGGGGCTGCCGCTGACTCTTCCGCGCCGCGAACCTCATCGCGACGGCGACGATGTCCAAGAAGGACAACCCGATCCCGGCGGCGACGACGTGGCCGGGCGTCTGCCAATAGCCGTGGTCGTAGCCGGTGTCATAGCTGTCGTCGGACATTTTTGCTGAGTTAACCCGCCGGCAACGATGAAAAATCGGAAGGTAAGAGGTGACGGTTTGAGGCGACGGTTCGAGGTGGCAGTGATTCTGAAGATCGCCGTCTCGCGATATAGGTAGTGGTATTTACATATGAGGATATCTACCCAGATCCTATCTCGAACCTCCCATGCTACTTACCTAGCTGGCCGTGGCTCGGTTACTATGTGGAAGCGATAAAGCTACGCCGCCACCTCGCTTTTTGCGAAGGATTCGGGTGCATATATTGGATTGGCTACTCGTATGCGGTGGGCTTTCCTGGACGGCCTTCGCTGGGTCTCACTTTTCTATGGCCGGCCCTCTATACAAATCCCCGAGTCCTGCGTTGGGGGGAGGGAGGGATTCAACGTGCCATCGGCCGTTCGAGACTCGGCTTGGCAGTATACGATAAGGCAAGGGAAGGCCACGGCCAATCAGCTCTCGATCCTCGAGTATGCGAAGACAGAAGAACATCATTCGAGATACTATGTCGTAGTGTAACATCGATAATTAGGTTCTACCACTCTGCCACATTTTTACGTAGCCATGCGTTCGCGGGGGGTTTGGGTGTCACGAACGAGGACTGGCTATGTACCGGATTTCTTTTTCCTTCCACATCGAGCAGAAGGGTAGACGCCTAGGGTACGCACCATGTTGCGCTCGCGTAATCTAGCTATTTGCGTCCTCAGCCCCCAAGGCACGCGGCTCTTGGCGCGCTATTCATCCAATGACATTTCTCGTGCCTATTATTCCGCTATTGGCTCGCCTCCGGACATACGTATATCCAACCTCCTCTAGATGGCTAGCGATAGTGCGCCTCCTTGCCGTTATCCCTTGTCTTACCAGCTCTTCCTCCATACGACATCTAAGATATCACGAACATGCCTGCCGCATGCATTCCTAGTGTATCGCTACTTATGCTTTTTTGAGTGCCAAAGCGATGCGTAGGTCGCAGTAAATGCCTCGATTTAGAATCGACTTCATCATAACTGCGCAGCCCCTATTCCCAACACGAATGTAGTAAGGACCTTGTGAAAGAACCGATGGGTTCACGCATGGAAAGGTTTACGCCAACTATCGAGGTATTCCTCTACTCGCACGAAATATAGCAATGTTGACGAAGAGATATTGTTATTGAGCTATTTGAACAAGCCCTGGTTCGGTACTGGCTAGGTTCGCCCATAACATGGCCTGCAGGTCGGCAAAAAAACAGATGAGACTATCACGACTTCATACAGTAAAAGAAGATCCATTCTCCTCCATAGCAGCCAGAATGATAAGTAATACAACTTCCTCCACGCCCCTTAGAAGTAGGCAGGTATGTTCTCTAAGCGTCTGCCTCTCCCTCCTCGGAGTCGACCACTATTCCTTGTTAGATTTGAAGGATGGAATCTCAGGATGAAATCTCAGGGGGGCTTACCGGAGGTTATGGTGTGGGGCCGCGCCACGATATTGACACGATCCGGCGTGGGTAGAGTTCCCAGGCCAGCCTTCTCGCGAACGACTAGGTCTATCTTGTGTGTCAGATTCAAGCTAATTCCACGGGGTGACGGGAGAGATCTCACCTGCAGGCACGGGCTGAGCGACTGCGAGGCACATGAGAAGTGCCGACAGGGCCATGCACACCTTGACGGAGATCATATTGGGCTTGCTTGTAAAGGCGGAGAATATGATAAAAACTTTGATAAGATCTTGTATTCTGATGGCTCTGTTCGATCTCTGGGGGGATCAGAAGACAGTCGAACGAGACGTGGGCGGAAGACTGATTTATGTGCTCTCTCGTCGGCTATTGATGAACTGTGCCTCGTCCGCGTATCAGGCAATGATTGGCTATGTTACGTTAACATACAACCTCAAAGTTACTATTCCGTCGTATAAATTGGGTGCCACCATCGTGTGTTGATTCTACAGCGGCAATGACGCAGCATGCTACTAGCCCAATCCAGTTCGGTCCAGTCAGCATGTAGACTCCAGGGGCACCCGCCTTGGCAGAGTTGGCAACAGGCCTCCCTTTTCATACCCTACAATCTGTCATATACACCGAGACCTAGGTAGATAACTAGCGCCTGTCGAACCTCCGCCCCCGTTCCCCTGACTATCCTCCGCGGTCTACCCAAAGCATCCCGCTTCCCCTCTGCTTTCTCTTACACATTTCAAACATCTGGGGATAGGCACATACCCGAGAATGGCTCTTCCAAAATACTCCCCGTGGACCAAGGAAGCCAGTCTTGATCTGGAGTCTGATACATCCTCGGATCAACTCCTTGGTGACGAACATACAGAACCAAGAGCGGGAGACCAGGTCGTGAAGACATCTCTCTTCTTCCGAGCCTATGTATTCATACTTCACATCCTTCTCCTTGCCCTGATAAGTTCCCAATGGACTCGAATTTCCGGGTCAGCAAATTCTCATCTCGTTGAGGGAAACTCATGGTGTATGTAAAGTGTCTATATAAGACCCTTCCTGCGGTTTCGGCTTATACTTACAGCCCAAAGCACCCGTTCAGGAGTATATCGAATATGAAGTTCAGCAGTCCAAAGCTGGCAGCTACGGGAAGGATGAAAAGTTCGGAGGGTCTCCCACGGACGAGCAGGACGAAGCATGGGACTACCTCATAAACGGTATGAAAATTGAACTCCAGACGAAAGGCAGACACTAATAACATCTTAGGCTCGTTCTTCAACGCAAGCCGGGAAGAGCTCGAGAGGGCAGGCGAAGAACTTGACGATCTGGCTGAGTTGACGGACGGCGGATATCTTGCCAGCATCGGCGTGTATCACGAGCTTCACTGTCTCCGACAACTTCGTCTCTACATATACAAGGACACATACTATCCCCATCTAACACATAAAGAAGGGGTATATCTCGAGGATCACCTTGGTACGTGATTTCCACATGCTCGAATTCTTTCGGATTCTAACACTATCGCCCCTGAAAGACCACTGCCTCGAGGCCTTGCGCCGAACCGTTATGTGTTACGGCAACACGGCGATTTCGTCCTTCTACTGGCAATCTCCCGAGGCGGACCAAGTCGCGGTGCGCTCCAATTCCCAATCTGTCTGCGCCAAGTGGGATTCTATCGAGAGCTGGGCCTATTCCAGGAGGGTATCTGTTGATCCCGACTACAACAGGTCGTTTCATAAGCAGAACCCGCAATTTCGGCGTGGTGGAAACTTAGAGTAGGGCAGAGTAGTACGCATGCATATATGCAACGAGACGGTGGTATTGGGAATAATTTTCAAAGTGGTCAGGCAGATTTTCTACTACTTATCTGATAGTCGGGAGGCGAAGCGGTACTAGCAATCCTTTTTTACTCATGCACATTGATAAGCGACTAAGCACATGGCCGTGTTGCATTCATTACGCCGGCGGCACCTGTGTTGGTATGGCTCTAAGGGGCAATCTAGTCTTTATGTTCCTGGGTAGGGATGCATATTGAGCCAAGATAAAGAGTGATCCTTCAGGTGGTATGTCTCGGTGTGGTGGAGGGCGCGTAGCACGCGACTTACCGGCGACTGACCAGAATCGGTGGCGAACCCGCGAATTTGGCGTGGGAAAATTACCAAGTCGCACGAGGGCCAATGGCTAACACATCAATGATACTCCCCATTACTATAAATACTAGGGTACGACCTGTTGGCGAAGAAATCTCGTGGGGGAGGAGGCCAATCGTCAAGCTCACAACCCCCTGCTTGGCAGATGGCCCGGGGAGACGGGTACCTTTTTTTGCCAAAAGATCACGATCGAAAACTGGTTAGCCCTACGTCAAATGGGAAGGTCCGTAAGGCAGACCAAGCACTTTATAGATGGTCTCTAGTGTTACACATGGAACTCGTTATCATTGGCTAGCTGGGGAGTTGGTTATACAGAAGACGGCTTACTGTTGTACGAGAGCTGAGCCCCCCGGATGCAGAGTCGCATTTGGTATCTGATCTGGATCCAAGGCCCGTAGTCCTCTGCCGTGCCGCTTTCTCGCAGCTAGCCTACAGGCCACGATGCGCCAATGGCCATCCTACGTTGGCACGTAGTTCTCGACCTCTCAATCTCGACTCTCGTCATCGTATGGTCTGTCCCATAACATCAAATACAAACCCTCCAACACCACCTCTATTTCCGTTTTCAGCAATCCTTGGCCCGAGCAAGTCGCCTATCTCTTTTTCCTTTTCCCTGGACCCGAATCCTAATGGTATGATGCCTTGCCGCACGGGTGCGTTTGCCTACAGCTAAAGGCTATCTCGGCAGATTTTGGGCCGTCGTGCCACCATCCCATACGGGTCAGCTACCCGTGGGATTGGTCGGAACTAGCCCGATATACTGGTACGCAATCTTGTCTGCAACCCCTGCCCACCACTCGACCTATCTAGTGCATCATCTCGTGCATATTCTCATCTGCAATGGATTTGTTACCATAGGCTGCAGGCCGAGATAGTCATACAACTTCAAGCCAAAATGCAACACGAGCAACACCAACACGTAGCCTACCAGGTCTCACATGTTTCACTAATGTGTTGACGAATACAATTTGTTCTGTGCCCGGTTAACCTTGTCGCCATCCGTCCCTCTATAACAAGATTGAAGCTTGGGACAAAAAGAAGCAGCGTACAACTGTCAGCTTGAAGCACCACGCCCCTTACACCAAATCTTCATGATGACTAGCCCCATTCGCATCGCCGTAATTGGCGGGGGTCTTGCCGGCGCCATTGTGGCTAACGCTTTAAGGAAGATCCCCCACGTAGACGTCCAGGTCTACGAGTCCGCCCCTGAATTCTCAGAACGCGGCCTCGGCATCGGGCTATCCAAGCTCGCCCTCCAGGCCCTGGAAGAGATCATCCCTTCCGGGGCCAACCTGCTGAGGACCGACGCGGGAGCCGTCGATATAGGCGCATCCCGCATCGCGATCGTTCGTACTTTGACCCTCTCCACATCGTTAGAACCTTACCATGCTGACCGTCCGTCATCAGGGCTCCGGACCCAAGGCGGGCGAGCTCGTCTGCGATATCCCGGGGGACGAGGGCCTGGCGATGACCCGCGGCCCCCTGCTGAAGGCGCTCCTGTCGCGGGTCCCGAGCGATATCCTCCACGCGGCCAAGAAGCTCGCGTCGATAGAGCAGACCGGCTCCGGTGTTAACATCGCCTTTGAAGACGGCACCGCCGCCACCTTCGACGCTGTTGTCGGCGCTGACGGCATATTCAGCACGGTCCGGAAGCACGTCCTGCTGCGGGACGACGGCGCGGGAGAGCTGCACGGCGCGTCGCCGGTGGGCGGGTGGGAGTGCCGGAACCTGGTCCCCGTCGCCAGGGCCAAGGCGGTGCTCGGGGAGGCGTCGTTCGAGGTCGACCGGGAGTACTGCTGGGCTGGCGAGGGCGGGTTCATGATGCACGCGCTTGTTGAAGATGGGACGATGGTGCAGTGCATCGTGGCGTGCGTCGAGACGGACTTCCCCCCGGATCGGAAGCGGATTGTTACGAGAGAGGTCTTAGAGGAGGTCCTTGCGCCGAGTTGGTTTGATGGGCCTATTGGGAAGCAGATGGTTGAGGTAAGGGGTTTTTAGGCACCTCAAGCCACCCCCTTTTTAGCCCCTGAATTGGACTAATCGGCCCACAGATCATGTTGGACCAGGAAAATCCGATAGGTTACTCCATTTGGGAGCACAAGACTACACCGACATATTCACGCGGTCGGGTGTGTCTGATAGGAGATGCTGCACACACTACAAGTCCTTACCAAGGTGCCGGCGGTGGCTTGGCCATTGAAGATGCCTTCATCCTCGGCAATTTGCTAAGCAGTATCTCATCCGCGGGAGAGCTCGAGGCTGCCTTCAAGGCATTCGATGCAGTGAGGAGACCTAGGTGCCAGGCGGTTATCGACACCAGTAGAGCATCAGGCCAGCTGCTTAGCGGCCAGAACCCGGAAGTAGGGGTTGATGCGGACAAAATGGCAAAAGAGATGGATGTACTGTTCGGTCACATAGACGCTCTTGATCTGCAGGCACACAAGCAGGCTGCGTTGGATGAGTTGCGAAAGCTGTTAGCCTATTAGATAGGGAATTGGTACTATAAGAAGAGCCGCTGGTCACTGGCTACTACCTAAGAAAAAAATAGACTACCTAAACAATAAATGAGCGACTAAGATCCCAAGTCTACGCCAAATCATCCAACTAAATTCATCCCGCCATAACGCTTTTCCCGCCGTCCTCCGTAACCCTCTTCCGAATCCTGATCTTCAAAACATCGTGGTTCAGCTTCCTGACGCTAGTAGACGAGCCGTCTATGCTCAGGACGGCGCTGGGCGCGAAGAGCAGCGCCTCGCCGACCCGCAGCCGCACTATGTGAGCGAGCATAGCGGCGGAGGGGTCGGAGTCCTCGATGGAGAGTGTCTTGACGCGATCAGCTAGCTGCTCGGTCGCATCGTCCGCGTCGGCGGCGGTCTTCTCCCGCAGGCGGCGGACGATCGATACGCCGGCGAGGTGGCGCTGTAGCGCAAGAAGCCAATCCGGGGACGTGAAACGGTGGACGATTGTCACCGAACACAAGTCGAGGAGCTTGGGGGAGATGGTGGGCTCCTGAGTCGAGATAAAAATCCTGGCGCCGAGATGGCGTTGCAGTCGGATTGTCGAGAGTAGCTGCTGGGTGAGGACCCCCGCTTCGGCTGACTCGTTCATGTACTTGTGCGCCTCGTCAAGAGCAACGACGCGGCCTACGTCAGGCTTCTGCTCGAGGAACAGGCTGAGGCAGATGTTAAACAAGGAGCATGCTGTCTCGGCTGTCACGCATGGGCAGGACAGGTCGACGATGGTTAACTGTCCCGGTTTGGGATTCCAATCGTTGCCGGCGGCCTTTGTTAACGGCTTCGATGCAAACTTGGTCTTGTTTGCGGGGCCCCGGCTTGGCGAAACCTGCTCCTTAGCCAGGAAGCTCTCTAGAGTCTCCATCCTCTGGGTGAGAGGGCCTCGCTGGGCAGGGGTGAGTGGTTCCAATCTGATCTTGTCCTTAAAGGAGCCGTATCTGAATGAGGATCCTGTCTCTTGCTGCTCCGCGCGGAGATCTCGCAGTATGCGGTGGATGACATGGACGTAAAGTGGCATGGAGCCTCCCTCTTTGACTGCCATTAGATCCATCATTCGCTGCGTGTTTAGGTCGGTCTCGTTGATGCGCAGTTCCTCAATTTTAACGTTGGGAAGTGTGGAATATGTCTTCCGAATCACGGCCACGTTTGTTGGTGCGCACAGCACCCTGACACTAGTCCCCGGGTGCGTGGAAAGGAATGCAGCTTCGCAGGGACTCCCGCCTCCATCGGAAATGAAAGAGTCGTAGTGAAATACGATGCCGGTGAGCGGCCGTGGTAGCTCGTTGGCGTCAGACCGGATGAGGCAGTTCTCAAGGAGACAAGATAGTGTATGACTCTTTCCGGAGCCCTGACTGCCACATATGAAGGTGCTAGATGGCACAGAAACATTGAAATGAAGCATGTCATCAACTTTTGGGCTACCATCGTTGGAAATCCCAGCAATAAGACCATACTGGGAGAAGCCAGGCTTGGACGAACTTGCCAGCTTCGCGGCGGCCTGTCGGGCTGGTTCCGTGAACACTGGGGTGGTAACGATCTCATTAAGGTGGTTGCGGTCATCTGGCCTGTCCAAGAAGCGAAGCATCTTGGTGATAGAATTTGAAAATGTTTGTTTGGGGGCCATTGCTGAATGAAACTGCACAAAAGTTGGGAAAACTGGGGGATAAAGCCTTCTTCGAGTACGAAGTGAGACGGATCTGAGTCGATTTAAGTATTCGGAACTCTCGCATGTAGTTGCCTTTCAAGAATTCCGAAGAAACAATTCCAAGGGGCCAGTCTGACGCAGAAAGCCGGCGAAGGCTCTCGTGGTGACCTAGGCAGCAAACGAGGAACTGACATGTCATTTAAGTTGGCGTTTGAAATTTCTACTGTTGTCTAGAAGACTGTACGTACATGGATGTTGTCTGTCTGCAATACAGCAGACAAGTATAAAGTGTTACGGGCCGTGGCATAAGGGGTTTCCTGATTTGAAGGGAATAATGACGATCCGGGAGTGTTTACGTAAGATCGAAGTATTTATCCCATATATTCAAGAATGAATGTATACTTAGCAGCTCAAGAAGGCAATTTCGAAAGGAATTATTCCTTCCTTATATAGTTTATCTGCTTGTATGGGCACCTTGGCTCCCTTAGGTGCCTGGTCGCACTGGCACCTAGGGCACCTCTAGGTGCGTTAGGTGCCAGGGTGGTCACGTGATGAGGCACGTGATCTCTGCATCCCTAGATCCTTCTGGCCCTAAAGCACAAATGTGACAGAAGGAAATCCAGCCGTTGATGTCTGTATCCGTCCTTGCTTCCGGCCCGACACAAGTTGACATATCACAATCGTGGCCGTTTGCAAGGCTTTCTCTCCCGGGATGATCATTTCCCTACTCGGATACTATTGTTTTCCTCGGCTTCGGCTCACTCCATACCTTTTATGTTACGGATATGAGCTCATATACGTACTACGTGGTAGACGGGCTTGGGCTTCTTTGGCTAGTTGACACCAAAAGCGGATCCTGCAATACCTAGGCTTCCGCGGATGTGATGCGATTTCGCTATTCACTACCTGCAGGAGCTGCACTAGCATTTACCCTTTTACTCTGATTTACTTCAAAAGCACCCCAGGTAGCCAGTTCCAGAAACTCGTCCTACTAAAACTAAACTTAAAGTGTAGCGTAGTGGAATCGACTGCATCATGGAAGGAATTTGACTTAAGACTGTTCATATTTGGAGTCTAGAATCCATATAAAGAGATAAAAATTATCTCTTCAAGGATCTGGCCTTTCTAGCCATATGGATGGATGGTAGGCTAGGTATGTTAGCCCGAATGGGGGCTAGGACAGGAGTACCTAGAAAGGGGCTCTCCTTATATGTACATCCTAGACAGTTACTAGTTACCTATCTACCTACGATAGGTAGGTAAATTGAGAGCTCATCGTACAACAATGTCGTTCATTTATCGTTAATTGGCTCACATTGTGACAGGTTTGAGGTTTATGGTCCATAATTCATTACAGTCAGTCTAGGTAAGTACAGGAATATAAAATCAGTTTTGATCAAAGCTCCACCAGAAAGTGTCATTGCCGAACAGACTCCGTCTACTAATAACCCAAGATCTTCTCATGAACCTCCTAATCAATAAGTCGTCATAAATATGTCGTGTATACCCCAAATTTAAGCCAAAATACCTGTCAGGGTTTTAGCTCTTGCCCACCTATTGCCTATTGCCTATTGGGAGACTGAATAGGTCAATAAGGAAGGCTCTTTTGTTCTTAGCCCCTATGTGTGCCCAGAGCTGACAGCGGTTGAGTTCTTAGTTCTTCGCACAACAATATGGTCGGTACCCCTATCATATGGCTGGCTTCGTGATAGTCTCATCTTCCTTCAATATTCCGTGGCAGTATCGGCGCCCTGGATTCGGGCAATCATTGCTTCGTAACACCTGTCGCACTGCCTCCCTTGTGGCTCACAAATAGCAGCCGAGCAACGGAAGTTCTTCGACAGTTCATCGAACGAATGTTGGTCGATTGGATTTTCTGTTTGGCAGACAGCCGGCGCACTGGGATAAAACTTGCCAGCCCACGCCTTGTCTATGTCCGAGAGGTCATTTCCGCGCATTGTCTCAACGTGATTCTTCATGAGTCTGAAAGGGATGTTGTATATCATAATAGACTTGGGGTCGAAGTCAGAGTGACGAGTCTCACTCTCCGCTACCTGAAAGTAATCTACACAGGCTCTGCGTCTGTCACCGCCGCAAATAGCAAGAACAGCTTCCTCATTCCACTTAATTGAACAAGCTGGAGACATGTGTTCGTGGATCATTCCGAGGCTGTGGCCCCATTCGTGGAGGGCGGTTGAGCGGACATCTGTGTGCTCAGCAAGGCTGCCGATCTCGAAAATCATAGTCGGCTCGTTCTTTGACTGTCGCTCAGAGTATCGGCCAATTAGCGATTTCCCTTCAATACCCCGGGACCCTGGGATCAACTCTAACAGTATGCGTACGTCAGAGGACTCCTGGTGATCCACGAACGTGAAGTTGATGTTGGCGTATGACTCCCATGTTCTAGCAGCATCTTTGACAATCCTAGAAATATGGGCGATGGAATATCCATTCGAGATGTCGGGGCCGTCGGAGGAGGCCATGAAGAAAACCTTGATCGCGTGTCCAACTGGCCAGGACGAGGGCCTATGAATACAAAGATAAGAGAACCCCTCGTCGTATTGACGGAAAGAAACAGCGTGATTGCTCATTGGTTGAGATTGGGCTTGACGTTGCATGGTGGAAAAAGAGTTTGGTGCTCTGGGGGGGGGGGTTATGATATCGTTGGGTGGCGGTCTTTTTTCATGCTTTGTTGGATTCCATCTTTCTAGAGTTCCTTGCTTGTAGATACGTGCCCTCTTTTAATAACTTATGTGTCGTCAGGAGAAGTCATCTAGAGTCGAGAATCGAGAATCGAAACCTCAAAAAGGGGGGGGTGAAACCCCTTAACCCCGGGGGTAAGGGAACCCAAACCCCCCAAGGAAAGAAAAAAACCCTTACCCCCGGGGGTAAGGGGAAAAATCCCCTCCTGAAAAAGAAAAAAAAAGAAAAACATAAATCGAAAGCCTGTGTACCAGGTAGGTATCTATGAATCAAGACAAGAGTCGAAAAGTGTATCCAACTATGAATGGTTGGTTGACTCCATCTCGCTAATGGGATTCGTCCCGGCGTCGGGAACCTTCTCACCACGACGGCCTCACGACGTGGCATGGACTGTTTGGAGAGCTAGTGAAGGCTCCATTTTATGTAATCAACGTTATTGGTCCACTTTTAGGTTTACACATATCTCCCTACATACATACCAGGTAGGTAGGTACGTATGTAGGTACGATCGGGTGCCTGAGGGACGAAGCCGCCCCCGTACCCCCCGGCGTCCATACATTATGCACACCCCCCTCACCAGCTATACGCCTCATCAATTAATTTCACGTTCCTCCCCTTCCATCCTAGCTCGCACACGACCTCGCGAGCCTCATCCGCCATTCCGACCGGTCCGCAGACAACGACAACTGTCTCGCTATCTCCGACGACCTCGCGCTCAAGAATTGCGCGCAGGTTCAATCGACTTCCCACCGCGATCTCCCCCACAATATCTGGCGTGAATACGTCGATACCCAGAGCGTTGACAACCGCCTCCACGAGGAGCTTGCTCCGCACACCCCAGAAGAGGCGCACGCGGCCCGGCCCGCGGGCTCGGAGAAGTGGGCCCACCGCCGTGATCCCCACACCTCCGGCAATGACGATGCAGTTGGGAGCCTTGCACACTTCGCCGAGCGCCAAAGCAGGATAGGAGGACTCAACCATGACACGCGCTATCGATCTTGAGCGGAGGACAGATGTAAGACCCTTTGTACCGGTGCGAATGAAGAATGTTAGGCAAGGCTTGATTGATCCCGCAGATTGCTCCTGTGTACTAAATCGGAGGAGCTCGGAGATAGCAGAATTATGTTCGCGGGAAGCTTTCTTGTCCATAACGGTTATCTTCAACGTATTGCCATCCGTATAGGTCGTCGAGTTGGTCACTTTTTGCGCTTCGTTGATCATCGTCCCCATCACCGAGAACGGGTGGCTTTCCCACGTGCGCCAGCTCGGCATCATGAAATAGAGGTATGCATGACCTTGTGCGACAACGCCGGGGACGTCAACGCGAATGTAGTCCTCGTCGACGATGGTGATCTCTGCCGTTCTGAACCCGTTTCTTGCCAGGCGAGCGAGGCGTGCAATCCTGTCGAAGGCCCAAATGCCGAAGGCAACGTATATCCACGTCTCGTAGCCCCATTGAAGGTTATATCGGTGGTAGATATGGTAGTAACAACCTATTAATGCTACGAATGCGAGAATAAAGTGAGAGGCGAGGAAGATATTGTATATCTTCTGTCGTATAGGAAGGACGCTAGCGGGAAGCAAGACCGACATAGCCAGAGTGGCTACAATACCCCATTCCCAGTACGGTTGCTGGCTCTCGCTGGCATATTGGCCGAACCCGAGGTAGATATGTAGGTAGATGGCCGAATGAATACAAGCTTCGATTGTGCAGATGATTGCGATCCATCGGTGGAGCAGGAGAAACGTTGTCTGCGACCAGTTCGTGATCCATAGGAGGATATTGTTGCGGCTAGAGTAGAGGACAAGTAGAGGAAGGTTGGCGAAGCTCAGAAGTCCCAGGCGATTCGTGATGTAGACCAGCAACTGGTCTTTCGGCCTTCCGTAATAGGCGTTAGGCCACGCCAAGCGGTAATCGACACATGATAGCACAACGTTGATGATTATGAAGTATGCTATCAGTAGTGCTTGACCTCGACTGGGGACAAAGGCTAAGTTGTAAAGGGGCTCACGATGTCGGCGGCCGAACACAGGCGGATTAATGAAGTAGGCATTGAATCGGCTAACAAACGCACTCGGAAAGGGGACAAAGCGCAGCAAGGAACATGCTACGGGTATGACTGCTCCGGTGATTAGGAGAACCAGACTGTTTATAAGTTAGTATGGACAAAAAAGAAAATGAATCTGACAGGTAGACTTGCCCAAAGTCGCTCTGTCTGGTCTCCATCTGCTCAAAGTACAAATCGGCATTGTAAATCGCCATGTAAGCCTGTTCACTAACTAAGGTAGTTGTGTTCAGCAACAACTTAGGCGAGACACTCTTAGTCGGTGGCGGGTTGGCGTGGGCTAAAGCAGTACTGTACGACTCTTTGGGAACAGGCTGGCCAGGAATGCGACCAACGAGAAAGGTAGCCCAGTAATACTCAAGGTCGGATAGGGGGACATCAAGACAATGAGTGCTGACACAGTAGGCGACACTCTGGAGGAAATTGTCGTCAGTCGCGTAGCAGTGAGGCGACGTGATAAATGCCGGCATCGACATATCACCTAAGTGATTACCATCTGCGCCCTCGGGATTCACAACAGAACAGCTGAGCTTGTAAGCGCTTAGAGCATCATGACAGGCGAACGCGCACGTCGGCTGGGTCATTTGGATGCCGTATCCGACGAGGCCGTGGCCTTGATACCCAGTTGAAGTCATGGCCGCCGCCAGCGAGGCGGCAACAATGGGGATACTAAGATGAATTCTCATTTTGAACACTCCACAAACATGGTGGTGATTGTGATTGGGAAAAGGGATGTGTGAATATCACGAAAGACGAACAAGGTGTTGGTATGTGCGAAGTTTATTTCACAGCGAGC
This sequence comes from Hypoxylon rubiginosum, assembly GCA_902806565.1. Taxonomy (NCBI): domain Eukaryota; kingdom Fungi; phylum Ascomycota; class Sordariomycetes; order Xylariales; family Hypoxylaceae; genus Hypoxylon; species Hypoxylon rubiginosum. The sequence goes on along the minus strand of CADCXA010000069.1, from coordinate 143,309 downwards.
GGGTAGAAGAGAAACCTTGGCTACCAACAACTGAAATGTAGGCACCATGCTTTATTATGGGATGAACAATAGATTTAGGTAGGTACGTTCACCGACGCCTTCCTTCAAGTCATAAGGGTTGCCGTGTAACGCGTTACCGCCAACCAGGTCTAGACGCGACAGAAAGACGCTCTTTCCCCCGGGAGCCGCCTCGCGTAGTTTTCCGGCTCACGGCAACGCGCCTGTAAGCCAGTTAGGTATATCCATATACCTACATATGTACATGATATAGGTACACCGAGGCTATGTAAATAGGTACTAGGTAGGTACTTGTAGGCTCTTTGAGGAATTTTGATTCAGAGGCTATGTACGTATTAATATTCTGGCAGTAGAAGGCATAAAGGCTTTTCAACTAATGTAGTACGAAGACGAGCTACCACATATGTAACTTGACAGCAATCGGGCGTACCCTGAGCTACGTTACATAGGACCCGACAAACCTAACTAACCTAGGTACTCACTCAATTGTCATTGGTAGTGTTGTGGCACATCTCGTCTCATGATGCCTAGTATACCGTCGAAGGCTTAGCATGTGTTGTAGTGTTACAATTCCAAAGCACGACTGGGGCCAAGGTATCCTAGGGGTAATACAGGAACGGGAACGGATACACAGTGGCACCTTAGTATCAACGCCTAGGCAATCAGCATACAGCTGCAACTGGGCAACAGCCGGCTTCTTAAAGCATCGTCTACTCCCTGATGCCCTATAATTGGGTATCCTCTTTTGCTGCCGTCCCTGGGTACGACAAGATTCAGTTACCTACCTCTCTACCTCTTCAGATTTCCTGATGATGTTACTTTTTCAACGTACCAATACGCATTATGTTTAGTTGCTCTCCAAGCTGAAATGATTTCGATATCTGTTAAATTGAAAAGGGGAGGGGGTCCCGATGTGAATGACTCTTCGGTAAAGTACCTACCTAGGTAGGTATCTGGCCTCACGGATAGGCTACTTAATGACTGTTAGATAGTAGTAATAACGCGGTCCATTCAAGGGAATTACTGGCACCGAGCTGTCTGTTTGAAGAGGTACCGTGTCAAGAGGGTATGTGCCTCAGTGTTCCTTATATGCTAGAGGTACATGTATACTTAAGGTCATCTGCTATCATGTCCTACAAGAAAGGAAATCGCAGCACAAATCATCTTAGCACGCTGGCACAACGTTTGTCCTTGAGCTATCCACATATAGAAAACTGGGAATGTTGATCCGATTCCTGATACATATGCATTGACTGGAGGTTTGACAGCTTGGTGGAGGCAGCGATATAAGCTTAATGCAAACCGTATTGCAATTACAGCGAAGGAAAGCATATTGTCACGGCAATAGTAATATTATTACAACCCCTACCCAGGCAGGAAGGTACCTAGGTAGGTAGTAGTGAAGTGGCAAGCCAGCAAGCTTAGGTGGGCGGAGGTGAGAAACTTGCTCAAAGTTGCGCGACGTTGATGCCATGGCCCGTATATTATTTAACGATTAAATAACGAGGTCCGAAACCCGGTCCCATGCTCCTGGATCAGTTGTTTATTTAACGGCCGTTGTCGACACAAGTCAGTTTACCTACCTACCTAGGTCCATACCTACCTAGGTACATACCTACATACTCATATCTTTTAAAGGAATGCGTCATCGCATACTTTGCGAGCATCTCTAATACCGCATCTTTCTAGATATCTTACCAGAACAACCTCTATTTTCGACTGGTCAAAGCTACGTTCGAGACAATGGATATGTCAAACATGTCGGACGACATGCACATGGATGAGATGGACGATTCGCCAATGGTCATGACCTTCTTCCTCTCGTCGAGCACCTCACTCTTCTCCAAAGCCTGGACTCCGAAAACCTACGCTGCTTACGTCGCTACCTGCGTCTTCTTGATCGCCCTTGCTGTCGTCATGCGCGGTATGCTAGCCCTCAAGCCGATTCTCGAGAAGTCGATGTGGAATGCGAGCGTCAAGTCCGAAGGGATCCTAGTACCCGACGACGAATCCAGCTACCACAAAGAAACGGCGGCCCAACATTCGGCGAAGAACGTCTATAACACGGTACAGAAGCGCTGGACGATTTGGAGGTTCAAGACGAGTCTGGGTAGGGCTACCTTCGAGCTCCTCTTGGCTACAGTAGGATACTTGCTGTAAGTTGTCGTCTATCCTCAACGAGCTATCCTATACTAACTAGAGATGATAGAATGCTCGCGGTCATGACTATGAACGTCGGTTATTTCCTGTCGGTTCTGGGAGGTCTCTTCCTCGGAACTTTCATCGTCGGGGACCTAGCGGCTGACAATTCATTGTATCAGGACCATCATTGCTGATGAACGGTAGCTTTATGTACCGGGTCCTGGACGGTAATGAGAGAGAGTATACATGATGGGAGGGCATAATTGTAATTGACTGCGACGGCAGCGCGAGATTTGATGTGGACATAGCTGGGCGGTGTTCAAATTAGCATATAATAGGACTACGTAGTCCTGTTCCATAATGTTGATTGTCCCTCTTTGTGTCAACGGAAACTTATTAAAAAATGGTCGTTTAAGACCAAAAGACTTCTTGATCGGCGAAATATATCCTCGTGTGTTTCTTACTATGTACTCCCGTCTCAAGACGATTGCGCGATGTTTTGAAGGTATTGGGCCTTGTAAAACTAGTACGTACTTTTTATTATCCGCCTTATCTCCCTTCAGGAATAACTGCATGTGGAAACTGACATCATTGCAAGGTTACCCGCAGCCTGGCTTCCTGGAGGATTTCCATGTGGCATGCTCTGGATCACCGTTTCCCGTTTCCCGTTTCCCGTTTTCCGGTGTAGCGTGCGGGATGTTACAGGCAAGAAATAGGGCAAACTCCGCCCCTGAATGTCAGGGGAGTGCCAGGGGAGTGCCTAGAACGGAGCCTAGCCTGCGCAGTCACACCGCCGGTAACCAATAGATAAGCTCCAAATGCTAAACCATTGGTCCCTTCCGTCCCTCCAGCCCTCCCATGCAGCCATGTCATAATCTTCAGTCCCTCCACTAGCGCATTCTCCACTGCGTGCATGTGCCTTTCTTTTTCTGTTTGCCGTATCTTCGCCCTTTCTACACTTGTAGCTGGCGTTGATTTATGCAAGCCGCCGTTTGAGTCTTGCCAATTCTTTACTCATTCCAAGGCTGGCTTTCACAGATCACAATTACGTGTCTGGAGGTGTCTGGGTATTTATTTCCCTTGCTATCCTGTCGAAATTCAGTTCTGGAACCCTCCGGCTATATTGGTCCTGTCGAGAGCTTTTCGTTCTTCCGTACCATAAATTCACAAGCCGTCTCGATACCTACTCGATCGACTGATAAGAAAGTACAAAACCAAATATCTGACATACCTTTGACAAACCCAACGTATTTGGTGGATTTGAGACGAGATGTTTTCTACTGCCAAATCTAGTGGCAAGGACCAACCTAGTGAGTGCAGAGCCCAATTGGGTACCGTCGAAAGAATTGGTCAAGTTAACAAGTAAGCTTTCGTCGATCCCGGCGTGGTGGTCAACCCAAAAGTCTCGGAGCCATGGACAGTCGACAAGGTACTGCAAACAATCCACCCTGAAGCACCCGCCGAGGGATTTAGTACCCCGATTCCTTTCTTCCATCTTCTCGAGCGATTGAAGACGGGCAAGCGAGAGGGATGGCGACGGTTTGGTATTGACAGGTAAGATCCAACCTGGGAGGACTAGAAAGCAATATGGACTAACAATCAGAGCAGGGGCGAATCGATCGCTGACCACATGTATCGCATGTCCCTTATGACCTTCCTGTGCCCTCCGTCGATTGCACCAAAGATCGACCTCAACAAGTGCATGAAAATGTGCCTCGTTCACGACATGGCCGAGTCGATCGTCGGAGATATCACCCCGGTAGACGGCGTCCCGAAACCGGAGAAGAGCCGGCGAGAGGCCGAGACCATGGACTACATCGCTAAGAACTTGCTGGGCATGGTGGACGGCGGCAAAGCCGGAGAGGAGATTCGTGCGATCTGGCAGGAGTACGAAGACTCCAAGACCCTGGACAGTCTTTTCGTTCACGACATAGACAAGATAGAGCTGCTGTTGCAGATGGTGGAATATGAGAAGCGAATGAACAAGTCCCTCGATCTCGGCGAATTCGCGTATGTGGCGACTAAGGTGGTGCTACCGGAAACGAAGGAGTGGGCGAAGGATATTCTCAAGGAGCGCAAAGAGTTCTGGGGCCCGAAGTTGCACGTCCATGGCGAAGCCGGGGTGAGTGGCGGCGTGAAAGACGCTACGGCCCAGGGCCAGGACGCCTACTACAAAGAGGCCTGATGGTTGATTGATATATGATAAGTGTTGTGTTGGCGTCATGACCGGCAGCATCCATTATTACTTGCTTCTTGATATTGGACCTGGAAACATTATCATATTGGGTGGGTTAGAGCAAGACAAGGGGAAGGGGGTAAGAGGCCAGGGGATGGCAAGAAGTCATACATAGACGATTGCATGTGGTTATGACTAATAATGACATATTATTGTTTTGGTATGTACTGTCTGATTTCTGATTTAGTAGCGTGATGAGGACATGGAAAGAAGAGTGAAACCTACATAATGGTATAAAGAGATGAATTATTTCCCGTCAAAAACAAGGCGCAATATTATCTAGAACAGTGATGCATTCACATTTTACAGTATGATGACATTTTGTACGTGCCCAGGTGCCCCGCGATGCCTCCACAATTAAAATCCAGGGCCCTGGAACCACTAAATTCTAGCCAAATCAAGTGGGCAGCCTCCACTAATGTTCTATGTTGACTTCTTCCCTTGATGGGAGTTCTGACCGGGCAACGGCCCCTGCTCACCTCAACAATCCGTAAGCTTGGTTGCTTAGAATCAAAATTCTCCCATCTCCATCCCTATCACGGCATCAGGGTCCAAGTCCGCTGTCTAAGACCGACTATCAAAAAAATCCACTATCCTTTTCTAAATTTATATATCTTCAATCTCGCCAAAGTACAAACTTCCGCCGTTTCACTACTTTGCCGTCGCACTGCCACGTTCTAGTCGGATAGGCGTGTCGTCATACAAACCGGTTGCTGCGGACCAAATAGGCATCATCGCATTTCAATTGGGGGACGACGACATTATTCTAGGAATACCTTCTACTCTCTCGCATAATAGTCCATTGCGAAACGACTCAGACGAAACTCACACAAAAACGCTTATTCGACCATGCAGCACCTAGGCAGACGTGGGCAAAGGAGTGAGACATAAGCCAACAAGCCAACAAGCTAACAGCTGGAGAGCCAACTATTGGTAGTTGGTCTATTGAGGCGTCATTGCACAAGACAGTACGGTACCGCCCGAGGCCACGCGAACTCGAAAAAAGAAGCTTGTGACCGCGAACCCCCAAAACCTCAACCCACCCATACACCCACCCACCATTACGTACCCAAGGGACCATTATTTTTCCTTTACTTCCGCAGTCGTGGTGTGTCAACGCGCGCCGCGCTAGTACGTATACTTGCGACATCACGGATACGAGCAACAAACAACGCAAAGAACGACCATTATCTGGCTTCTCTCCTTTATCTGGGGCAAAGAGACGATTAAAGGACCGTTGTGATCTGACAACAAACGTATTGTCGCCTCGTCGAATCGAATCTATTTAAACGCATCCTAGCTTTCAAAGAACCGGGATCCTACAAAGTTTCGTCCCTCACTCCGTAGTCGACCGGCCGGCCGGCTGGCTCGCTCTCAAGCTCTCCAATCTGTAACCTTCAACCCAACAACAGTTTCGTCTTCGAATAGGCCTATCGCATCGAACTCGATCTTTCAGAATACCTATAATGTCCTTCGGCCCGCAAGTTGTAATGCCAGGCGCATTCCACTCCGAATCTCCCAATAGCGGCTCTCTATCCGGCGTCCATCCAGGAATGTTTCGCCCTCCGATATCACCATCTGCTTCGAATTCGCTATATCTAGGAAGATCGTCAGGAAGCTTGTATTCGGACGCTCCTGCTCCAGGGCCGAATATCAAGCGAAAACGCCATAGGCCTACAGAATCTACGCCGTTGATTGATTGGTCCATTGGCGTAACCGATGCAGGATTAGGAGCCGATTATGCGCCTGAAGAGAAGTTTGACGAGGAGAGGCTGATCGAACAAGGGGGGAGACGATATGTCCTTGCCGGCCAAATGGACACGCCAAATGGAACAACTGCCGCCGAGATTAGGGAGGCAATGGAGGAGAGTGTTTATTCTGACGTTGATTACAGACGCGGATTAGGTCCCGAACGATCACGCGCTGAGATCGAGTCACTGAATTATAGATATCCGACCACCACCCCGTCGGCGCCCACCCGAGCGCAACAAAGAAACGGATGGGGCTTGGCCCTAAACAAGATCGGCGGAGTTGTCGGGAAAGTGTTCCAATTCTGCACCGGTGCAGTTTTCCGTGGTTTCTACGCTGGTGGAGGAAGAGGCTACGAGATGAGAGGCCCGTCCACGCCCAGCCGACAGCCATCTCCAAACGGCCAGGTATGGTGTAATGAGCATGACGTCCCTACGCTTCCGGATTTCAACACCTGCGCAACCCCCGGAGGGTTTCCCCAAAACGACTACACTCCATCCCCTTATGGACGAGGGACGCCAGAATCGACCCCGCCTCCCGCAGCAAAGCGACGCCATATTAGCGAGATTCATGGAGACGAGCTTAGGAATTGGGTTGTAGTCAGGGAGCCGGTCCTAAAGCCTAGACCGCAGAGCAGAGCATCTCTAGCACCAACGAGGTACACTTCTAATCAGCAAAGTTACCCGCCGGTACTTCATCGCCGTATCAACAAGCCGATCAGTCGCGTGAATAGTCCAAGTATCGCTCGACGCCAATCTAGCGGGATAAGCCATGCCGGTTCCGCAACCCTATCTAGGCAGGAGCCGGCGAGCTTCGCTTCTCCTCGATCCCAGTCCCCAGCTCCGTCGTATTACCCCAGTAGAATCCCAATCCCAGTCCCAAGCCGACCGCAGTCACCCAGTAATGTCTCACCTACACGTCTTCCCCGTCAATCCTCCCTGATCCCAAGCCCCAATGTCAGCATGAAGCGCGGTCACCGGAGGAATCATAGCACGGCGTCCGCTGCGTCAGTTACATCTAACAGGGCAAGACGATGCGACTCGGTGCAGGGTTTCGAGGATGACAGCCCTCGACTAGACGCTGAGGCGAAGAACCTGGCAGCGAAGAGGTTGCATGAAGAGATAGAAACCGACTTGCGTATGAATGATTTCAACGCTAGAATCAGGGATATGATTCGACAAGGAAAAGAAGCTCTAGGCACGACGGTCGAGGTAGAGGTGGACAGCGGTGACTGCATTGATCCTTGGGAAGATGAATGATAGACCAGGTCTTAAAATTTAGGATTTTAGGTGTGAACTTCGATGGAGGATGGATTTAACGACTTTTCTGACGATTTTAAGAACCCAAACTAATCAAAAAGGCGTTTAAGGGAGGGTATCTTCAGACACCGTGATTCGGTGTCTTCGGTTTATTTGATACCAACTTGTTTTCTACTTTAAATATTAATGGGACTACAGCACCTATGCCATCTACTTTAGCTTTTTAGGTGTGATTCTATGCGCCAACACACAACCCTCTTGTTTGGGTGAGCTGTTTATAAATTTGTTTTCATACTCCAGGCCAAACGTGATTGTTTCTTGCTCACTAACATTATATGCGCCCTAGTTGTTTGATGCTCCCAGATATACACGTATGGGTACGATGAGTACGTCTTACTCAGATATACGTGGTCAGGTAAATGTTTTTAACTAGTCTACCATTTCAGGTCACACAGAATAATTCACGACTGAACTTCTCCTTCATCTGTGACTAGGGGTGTTGTCGAGGTAATGCATGATAGTTAACGTTGTACATGAACATACAGGGACTTGTTTCGTGATCCACTGTGACCAAATCATAATTCCCTTCAACTTCAAAGCGGTAGTTGATGAATCCTGGAGGTAACCAGTCACAGGTAACCAGTCACAGGTATAACTCCTAGCCAAGTAATCGAATATGACTGTCACCAATGCATTGATGTGATATTCCCCCAACCGCCCAAGGTATTCAGCCTCCAGGTATAAATAAGGGATACGAATTTCGGTAGGTTCCTACTAGTTATCACTTCTACCTCACACATTTCATCTTCTCGGTGCCTCCTTTCAACTACAACCAAACCAAAATCCACACCTCCTGCTGCAGAACAACCGGTTACAAATGACATGTTCACGTGTGGATATATATCGACCCGGCGATCACCACAAAAACAACAGCTATTCCAAGAGCAACAAGAAAGAAAACCACAATGGGCTGTGGTCCGAGCAGGCCCGAGTCGGTCATTTACACGGACCCCAATAAGCCCCAACCCAAGAAGTCACGGAAACACCATTTGCGTCACAGCGATACAGGCCAAGACTCTCGAGGCTCTAGAAACGACGGGCGACAACATGAGAATCAACCTACCTATACTCCGGCGCAGTCTTATTTGGTAAACGGGTGTGACATCCTTCAGCCAACAAAGAAACCCCCTTGGACGTGGGAACAGGATAGACAGGCTACCGGGGGTCGAGGATAGGAGTTATGACGGGATTGTCAGGGATGGAATTCAGGTAATCAGGCAGGCATTGGAACGGGTGCATAACTCGTTTGTGAGGGCTTTGGGGTGTATGTTTCAGGCTTGTTTATTAGTTAATTATACTCGGTTGAATTTATATATAGCCTTTCGGCTTCTGCATCACACCACAAGTTAATCGACATGTTGTGTTTTGAGCAAACAATGAGAACTGCACTAAAGGCTGAACCGTACCTGGTATTACTGTAAGCATCTGTTTTTTTTTTAGCGAATCTCGGTGCTCGGTATGTTTTAAGATCTTAAAAGGGCATCGAGAGTTTCCTTTACTTTCACCTGCCATCATTCACTAACAAGAAAAAGCAACTTAGGGATGTTTCCTGCCATACAGATAGAAGTACCTAGTTGCCTATTTATTCTATAGAACGTAATAAATAAAAGGGGATGAGGGACAGGGTTGAAAAGAAAACGGGGGGTTCGTTGAAAAAAAAAAAGAAAAAAAAAGGAGGAACAAAACGGCCCAGCCGAGGAATTGAATCTACGACATACAAAAAACCCGGCCTTGGGAGGCAGTCGTACTGTCAAGTCACGCAGCCGGCGGTCCAGCATATGATTACCTCGTAGGGATTTTCTCTAACCTCAAGTCACCCAGGATACGGGGAAGGCTGATGGATTGTACTGCTATTGCCTTCGGCGGTTTACGCCTTCCGAACGCGAGACTGGTCGGGTACGCAGTTGTTCCTGTATTCCACTTGTACCTAGGTACTTTAGATTATTGGAAGGTAGAGAGCCATTCGTTTAATGTGAATTCGGCTGTAAAGCTAATATATCGTCACACTTGACTAGGCGTCTCCTAGGGAGGCGCATAAGGTATCGTGCGTCACGTACTATGAGTGGAATACATAGTGATTAATATGCGTTCTAATCAAGCATTAAGCAAAATGGATTTTTTATATCCACCGACATGACCATTGTTCATATCATTTCCTTCACCAGCCAAAATCTTTGAAGCAGCATCGGAAACCAAATTATCAGGAGGCTTACCCCTATTATTACGTAAGCAGCCCAACCAATAGCGCTCACTGCCATATCTCACTGCCATACCTACCCAAAACAAGAAGAGCTCATACGTCAAGCATCAATGGGCAACTGCTGCTCTAGTAGCTCCAGTAGCTCCAGTGGCTCCAGAGGGTCCGGCATCAAAAAGACATTCCATCGACCACGAAATACCGAATGGCCCTCCGGCACGGACGTACGCCAACACGCCCAGCGCCGCAAAGACAAGGCCAAGGCCCGCAGAGAGAACGGCCAGGGAAAGCATCAATTCAGATGGCCTTTTCGCCGGCCACGTAGCGAATGGCCCCAAAATGAAGCGATTTACCAACCTTCTCGGCGCCGAGAATCCCAATCCCATTCCCAATCGCTCGGGACACGAGCGTTGCGGCGAGGCCACTGTTTACCCGCTCTGCCGGGCCGGGCTTACGATCATCGCTAGCAGTAGTGACGAGAGAGTTTTATTAGAACGAGCAGCCGCATTTTTTTAGTCGTTCCGTTTCTCGCCTCAGAGCTATGGAGACAGAATTAGGAGGTGCTCTAAGTCCTGGTGGCTAGGTACCTATGTACGCGATCGCCGCGGTCAGATCTATGGCTGGTTTCTGTCATTACTATTGCATGGCATGGTGTTTAGACAAAGGGCTAGTTAGGTGGCACAATACTCCCTAGCTATTTTCTTTTGTTTAACTGGGCCTTCAAATACAAAGTCTTGTGGTAGAAATGGGCGTCGATTAAATTCTTGTGATGCTACTATAATCTAAGGGGGGACATAGGATGTAAATAGATATTTATTCATTTTCTGGAAGGGTTTCTACGAGGGTATATAGCTGAGCACATAAGCTATCAGGCTACATTGTAAGTGGTTGGGTACTGATCTTGCTTCATAAATCCTCGGCGTAGAAGAAAATAATATCGCGTCAGGCGTGTTAGGATACGCCTGAATCACCGGTAAGTATCAAAAACTACAGGGCAAGCCCGTTTCCGTATTGGCCGGAGTTCTACCATCTACCCAGCAACGAGCCAAACCAAAGATATATATTCCATAGCAACAGAGCATTTTCCATCGGCCGGGTAATCCTCTAACCACGAGCCACCGGGCGGTGGTGACCGGCCCACCGCCCCGTGGCTTAGTGGTTAGAGTTGAGAGCCCGGCCGCCCCAGTAAAATCCTGACGAGGATTTTCGTAAGCCAGGTTCGAGCCCCGTCCGGGGGGCTCGAACCTGGCTGAGCTTTTTTGCCCTTTTTCGCCCGCCATGCCGCCTCCCGCCTCACCCCACACCCGCATTACCTGCATCGGACCCCTGTTAATTTAGCTGCATGCTTACGTCAATTAAAATCAGGAACCAGCGATAAGCTTCCCGGCTTCTTGGTCGCGACTTGGTATTGATTCCGTAATCCTCGTAAACAAAATCGTCAGTCGTGGATTAGTCATGTCCCCAAGACTTGAGCGTCCTACATGTCCCGGCCAGCCCCGTCTAACAGTTTCATGCAGTTCTTATCTATAAACTGCCTTCCCAGGACAAGATCGCATCGAGATCGCATTGGAGATTCAATTGGCGTTCGCCTGCATTCTATACTATGTAAATGGCCTTACGATTCCTTATCTCCTCGTGGCTGGGAAGTTCTAGGCATCCTTGCCTCCAATCATCGGATGATCGACGACCCGCGGAGTTCATGCCCCAAATCACAATCTAAATCACAATGGATACATGTTGAATGATATAATTTCGATACATAAATGATAGCGATGCCCCCGGCCGTGAACGGCTGCCACCATTCGAGAGATGCATCTCTGGTTCTTGAGTCATCAATTCGTCCTGGTCGTCCTGGTCGTGGGTTGATAGTTGTTGCCGGTTGATTGAAGTGGGCATTGTTGTTCAGGTTCATTCGCTTTATAACCAACTACACCATGACGCCTTTACGTCGCGTCCTCCTGACGGCCTCGTCTGTATGGTTGGCACTCGCCGGCGTCGCAAGCTCCCTGACTGGTATGCGTCAACAAGGGTCAATTGAATCGTACCCGAGATTAACACCAATCCTCACAGTCAAGGGCGAGACGTTTCCCAGCTTGATTAATGTCACCATTGACGATCTATCAGCCGGCCTAGAGAGCGGCCTATTTACCAGTGTCGATCTGGTGAAAACCTACGTGGCCCGTATCATGGAGGTCAACGATACGCTACATGCCGTGATCGAGATCAACCCGGACGCCTTGGCCATTGCTGCCGACCTTGACGCTAAGCGTGCCAGTGGAAAGAATCTGGGCCCTCTGCACGGTATCCCCATCCTGATCAAGAACAACATCGCGACTAAGGACAAGATGGACAACACTGCTGGCTCCTGGTCTCTTCTCGGCGCCAAGGTTCCGGAGGACAGCATGATGGCCAAGAAGCTGCGACAGGCCGGAGCTATCATCCTCGGCAAGTCCAACTTGAGTCAGTGGGCCAATTATCGAAGCAGCAACTCTAGCAACGGGTGGTCTGCCCATGGAGGCCAGGTCTACGGTGCCTATTATCCTAGCATGGATCCTAGTGGCAGCTCGAGCGGCAGCGGTGTTTCGTCAGCGCTCGGCCTTGCTCTGGCCGCTCTTGGTACCGAGGTATAACAAGTCACTGGACTAGCTAATTGCAATGAATGCTAATAGCCCGTAGACCTCTGGATCTATTGTCTCGCCATCTCAGAATGGCAACCTTGTCGGTATCAAACCCACCGTTGGTCTCACCTCTCGGTACCTTGTCATCCCAATTAGTGAGCACCAGGATACTGTAGGGCCTATGGCACGAACGGTTAAAGACGCGGCGTACATCCTACAGGCCATTGCGGGCTATGATCCCAAAGATAATTACACCAAGGCAATCCCTCACTGCGGCAAGATTCCCAACTACCTCGCCGCACTGGATAAAGATGGTCTTAAGGGAGCGCGTATCGGCATCCCTTACAACATCCTCCCGACCTCCAACTCTACCGAGATGGTAGCCTACTACAATGCCATCGAGGTGATGAAGGCAGCCGGTGCGACCATCGTCGCCGCCAACTTCCTCAACGGCAGTGCCAGCACCAGCTCCATCGTTCTCCAAGCCGACTTCGTGTCCAACCTCGCGAGCTACCTCGCCGAGCTGACCTACAACCCGAACAACGTCAAGAGCCTCGCGGACGTGCAAAAGTTCACCCAGAGCTTCGCCCTCGAGGAGTACCCAAACCGCGACACGGCCACGTGGGACTCGTCCCTGGCTCTCGGCTACAACAACTCCGACGGGCGGTTCTGGGCCGGTCTGCAGCAGAACTACTACGCCGGAGGCGAGGCTGGTCTTCTCGGTGCCATCGAGCGAAACCAGGTCGACACCATCATCCTGCCCACTAGTCGTGCGGCCGGCAGGGCCGCCATCGTAGGTGCCCCGATTGTGACCGTGCCGCTAGGTTTCTACCCGAACGGCACAACCGTGGTCAGGACCTCCCGTGGCCTCGTTACCACGGCCCCTAACTTTCCGTAAGTCTGCCTTCAGATTTGCTCTAGAAAGAGCTTTGGCTAATCCACGATGCCATAGATTCGGTCTTAGCTTCTTGGGCGGCAAGTTCACCGAGGCCACGCTCATTAAGCTCGCGTACGCCTTCGAGCAGAAGACTATGGTGCGCAACAAGGTGCAGCCGTTCCTCGTTCCTACCACGGAGCTTGGCGACATCGTGGGCTTCTAGCGTGTCGGTCAAGTTTCGAGGCCCGAGATAACACGGTGGATCTTGATGGGAGCAAATAAAATGAGCTCTCGATCTCGTTTCAAGGAAAAATCAATCAAACTTCTTCTATAGTACATGATAGTTAATGTAATATAATGCACCCATCGTATCTTCGTAAAGATGTATACATCTTAAAGGGGTATGTCAAATCTTGCCCCCCTTCAGCCATGAGAACAGGTGTTAATAGCATGCTGCTACTACGCACATGATTTTATGGTCCCGAAGCAATTAATTAATCCGGCAGTTTGAGAAGTCAGCCCATCTCGTAAAGTTATTATGCACAACCCCGTTCGGTCCCGAGGCCACGAGATCGAACGTTTTCATCGGACCGACCGCGTCAACCATGAACCAGAACGAGCCCGTGTAAAGGGAGTAGCCCGTTCCGTTTATCGTCGCCTCCTTCTTCATCTCGATGACGGTCTCTTCGAAACGCGCCGCGAACGTGCCGATCATGTTGAGCGGTTTCGGTATTACTAGCTGCACCGAGTCGAACTCCATGTCATCACGGACCTGGAGGATGGTTAAGAAAGAATGGTACATTGGGCTATAAGTACGGCGCGGGACTTACGGCTGCAGTAAGTTGTAAGGTGTTATTAGACCTCCGACCGATGAACTCGAGCATCGTGCAAGTACTTGCTCGCTGCACGATGAGGGCGTCTTGTAGCGGAAACCCCTGACCTCCGTTGGTATGGGTCGTGTCGACATCACCATCTTTTATCTGTATGTCAAATGACGAGACTCCAACGTCGATCGGGATGCTTGTGGTGAAGAGGTAGGATGTGAAGTTTGGCATATTGTTGTAATGGCCTGCTACTGTGAGGCCCTCCTGTGTTAATGCGGAGACCGGATTGGAAGAGATATCTTCGCTAGTGCGAGATTTGAGATGGATGAGGACCTCCCGGTTAGTTGAAGTTGTGCCGTCTTCTAGTATCTATATCACCGTAAGCGTTGGCCAAGTGAGACAGGTTTGCAGAAAGGCTATCTCCTTACCCGAACCTCGCCCGTGATCGTCTGCGTCCCGTTGGGGTTAACGGTGATGAACAGATTATTGGGTCTGATTGGAATCGGCTGGATGACGTCCGTAAGCTGGACGTCTTTCGGTACGGTATTCAGCATGCGCTCCAGTAGCGTGTTGCATGTGTCCCAGAAGAACTGTTGCGACTCTGCCATCTTCCGAATCAACTCGCCTCCGTCGGCATTGAAGATGCGGAAGTCGGATCTCGTCGTCTCGTTGTGCCCAAACGCTAGAGGGTTCTGCGTGCTGTTGGACACGAACTGCGTGGCGCTAGTCACCATTAGGTTCGGGACTCCCTTATAGAAAATAGGGGCTGGATTGCTTACACGCTATTGTCAAAGTTGTCAAATGACTCGTCAAAGTTTTGTCGACTTGCTTGATTGTCCTGCCATTTTCGAGTTAGAATAAACCATTTGACGTTTCGGATCCCAGCTGGGCCGATTTGGTAGCCTACCGTATCATTAACCACGGGGACGATCTCCGGAAAGTTTTCCCCGTGGACACCGCCTATCGAATGGCCACATGCTACTAGACCAATCATCTCGGTCACATTGAAGCCCTGGCGAGCGAAGGCTGCCGTGTGAGAATCTAGACCTTCCTGAGGCTGCGGTACCCCCGACGGCCCTGCTTCGTAGACATCTCGTCTCCCGCCGCGGAAAGGGATGATGACCTCGCCGTTCGAGCACGACCCGACCGAGAACAGCGCCCCGAGCGCAATCAGATCCGCCATAGAGGACCGCACGCTCTGGAAGCCGATGAAGAAGCCGATCGACTCGTTAAAAGCCTTGCCCTTGTTCTCGTCACGGTCGGTTTCGAAGCCGATGGATGCGTCGATCCCTCCCGTGCCGGCCTGCACGTCTGCCGTCGCCATATCGTGGTAGGCCGTCCGGAACCACTCTGCCGAGTCGTCGCGGCCCGTCTCCAGCGTGTTGGCCATGTTGTTGCAGGGCGAGACGCCAAAGGCTAGGCCGTACTGTCGGAACCCATTTTGCTGGTAGAGGATACTCTCGAGCAGATCGATCTGCGGGTCCGGCCAGGTGTAAGCAACGACCGGACTGCTTGAAGCTATAGCCAGCGCAAGCAAAAGTGCTGCCCCATAGCCAGAGGCCCGTGCCATGATTTCTTCTATGGTTTAATCGGAAAGCTCATCATCATCAACCTAGGTCCATCTCGAACTGATGAGGCCACCGCTTTATAAAATCTTCGACAGTTACCACGATGATTCCAGACCTCCCGTAACAGCTTAGGACAGCCAATCAGAGATTTCGTATTGGGTATTTTCTCGTATTGATACGACTCCCGTTGCGAAATGCGGACTAAATACCTCTCGTACTCCACCTCTCTTGCAACCTGCCATGTTTGGTCACACTGCTAGTTAACTATTAGCCGCTATCTCGTAGATACGACCGGGGTGCCCTATACGTTTGGAAAGTTGGTAATGGAGCTCTTATAAATATGGAACATCGCCAGTTAAGTTATCGTAAACTATTATAATAATGGCTGCAATAGGGGAGTAGAATCCCTTAATCGAATTATCACTAGCCGTCAATGATAAAAAGGAACCTTTGGGAGAGACATTAGGAACTAAGTTGACGTATAAAGGCACTAGTTACTACACCGTCTTATAATTAAGAGGTTATTACCTGGTATGTACGCAAATTCACCACCAAAGAGACTTTCAGCTTACACTCATGTGCCATCGTCGGAGCTGTTTACAATTCTCACCTGTAATGAAACTCGCAACTCGCTCCTTTTTCCGTAACCTTGACGCTTCTCCTATCGCTATAACTTTATATGAAAGTTATTAGACGGCGAAGTAGAATGAATCACAAGTGGCTCTATTCCGTCATTCTTTGATCTCTTGCTTCTGGAATATCCCTAAAATATATGCCATAAGCTAAGCAATCCAAAGCAGGAGTCAATAACAAGCCAGACTTACTAACCTTCGATCTCGGGCATCCACGGATCCCGTAACTTGCAGAAGAACTCACCCTTGGGCTCGACCTGGCCCCGGGCGTGGTCCTCTAGTGTACCGTAGAAGACGTAGATGTTGTTTCCCGCATTGGCCTGCACATTCATTCGTCATTAATCAGTCAGCTATGTCCCTCAATATTCCACGCGGTACTTCACAGTAGAAAGGGAAAGGGAAAGGTCTAAGGGAGAAACACAGAACTCACACCATACTCCAGTAACGGCCCACCGCAAATTCCACAGAACTCGCGGTGCAGCGTCACGCCGCCCCCGTTGTCCGCCTCGTGCACCCTGACGTGCACCTTCCCCTTGGTGATCTCGAACGACGACCTCGGGACCTTGGTCGTGATGCCGTGCTCGCCGCCCGTAAACTTCTTGCAGTTGCCGCAGTGGCAGATGCTCGTGCGCGCTTGCGACTCCGGGTCGTCGAGCGTGATGGTGTATTTGATCGAGCCGCAGTAGCAGCCGCCGGGTAGGGGGGTCATTTCGTGCCGGGTTCTTACTAGCTTTGACGATAAGTTGAAGAAGTCGCTGATTGAATAAATCGAGAGTGACAGATGAAGATTCAGCTTGAGATCATCTGGGAGAGATATTTGTTTAGTGTAGGATGAGCAGTGCCAAGTTGTTTTATATGTGGCAGATCTACCGATCTCAACAGATAATCACACCACCTAGGCTCTCGTGAAAAAGAATAATTGAGATATTTTCACCTTGAATGTTATTTCTGTGCTCCCAATACCACATAAGGGATTTCTATTGCTAAATGCCTCCAAATTATACCCTTTATCGATGACGTCGAATCGGCGTCATGAGTACAGTACTCCGCGTCGGATCGGCTGTCCCACTTCCCCGGCCCGGGCTAGCTCACACGTACGGCACGGCCCGCTGTATGGGACTTGGCTTCCCCATAAAGTCGGGTATAGACGGCGATATGATTAAGTGCAAGATGGATGCCTTATGGCAACTGGGATACCTGCTGTGTAGGTACCCCTGAGCCCGACTGTAGGCTGTAGACGTGCCATAAAAACAGTCAAATCAAAGTCAAATTGAAGGCCCTTCAAGGTGCCATATTTGATGTGTAGGTAGTTCTCACATTCTCACATTACTCCTTCAATCTCGTCCCCTCTTTCGCCTACTCGGCCTTGGCCAAGACCGGCTTACCGTTCTTTAAGCAGTCCTGGCATGTCCTCCCGACGAACTGATCTTTAGAACTCTTGTCTTTCTTTACGCCGCACTCCCTGCAATGGAGATGGCAGAGATAGAAGTTGCAGTTTTGGGCAGGGCATTCTACTTTCCAACGACAGTCTTGTGTGAGGTGCTGCTCTCCGCAAGGGCACTTCTTCAGAGAGCACTGCCTCCCCGAATGTCCCTTGATCCCGCACATGCAGCAGCGATGAGAGCAGGTCATGGCGTTTTGGTGCTTGCAGTGCCCGGAATGGTGAGGATTCCCGCACCTCCGGCTGCAACGGATATAGCATTTGGCGGCTATATGAAACTGCGGAAATGGACGGCATTTACACCGGTTGGTCACCTTGACCGGGCAAGCACTCGCCTTATGGTGCAGCGAGTTACAATAACCGCAGCTGGATGTACAGCGCTTTGTAAGGTGGCCGTGCTGATTGCAGTTCGCACATGGGTGTTTCGTATCTATCGGACGACGCTTCCCAAAATTCGGGTCGTAAATATACTTGGGCTTGTCTGTGAACATTGCTCGGATGTGGGTGCGGCTCAGACTTCTCCGGCGCGACATCTTGTCCAGCTCGGATAGGGGTCGGCGAGGGAAATAGATGACCCATTTGTCCGGAAAGGCCAATCTATCAAGCCCATTAATAGAGGCTGTGCTCCACGCTCCGGGCGGAGGTTCACTACTGGACCGTTGTGGTATACTGCGATATATGCTTATCTTGTCGCCCAGCGGGGTCTTCCGCCTCAGAGCATAGTGTGGTCCATGAAAAGGACGCGGGGGAAGTAGTGGCGTCATCATGCTTAGCCAGGGAGTACCAAAGAAGTTTGGTTCAATGGAAAAAACGATATTTAAGGGGCCGCTGATGGGCACGTAGTGGCCACCCGAATACAAAGTATTATGGTGATGCGCTGCGGAGAATGGCTGAAACGTTTTCAAATGCTTGATCATGTCTTTCTTCCAGCCTGGGGCATGTTTCCGTGCCGATTCTTCCGAGTAGAAACTATGGAAATATTTAAGCCAAAGTCTCATCGAAGGGCCGGATTCAAGGTAATGCTGCTCGACAAGCCCTAGGGCAATCTGCTCAAAGGTCTTTGGCTCTTCTGGCCACATGCCGGCATCGAACCAAGCCCAGAAGTCCGACGGCACCGCGTACAGGCGCTTAAACTCTGACTGGGTGAAGGACCAGTTGAACTCGGTCTGAAGTAGCCTCGCCAAAACGTGCATGTCGAGACCGAGTTCACGAACCCGGCGCTTGAAGGGGGCAAAGAAACGATCGCATCTCTGGTCGAATACGAATTCCCTCGAGTAAATATCCGAGGTTCTGTGCCGCGGTCCCATATAATCTTCCATTATTCGGTAGACCATGATGTCGCGGGCGCCGAGAGGTCTATGCTCGTATCGGCTGAAGTCCAGATCAATGCCATCTAAGGGATAATGCGACGTCATGTTGAGAAATCGTCGGTTTGAGTACTTCCTTAAAGATCCGACATCTAGCAGTTTTCGTTAAGCTGTTCAGATAATGGAGAAGCTCTGCTTGATAATTTCGTGATCTCCCGCTCATGCTGGAGATACGCAACCAGCACCACTCCTCTGGGTAGCGATGCCCTTTACCAACATTCTTGAACGGTGTAGAATGCTAATGGACAGGGTAAGTTGCGATGACAATATATGGGCATGATCGATGTTGTTTGGAAAAGGTTCAAGATGGTCCGAAACTGAGTACATCCTGAGTGTTCATGTAGGTGGATTATGTAACCACATGTGGCTGAAGCTTGGACGTGGCGGGGGCAATGTGGAGGTGGCTGTTCGGGTCACGGCACGTGCTGCACGTGTCAGGGTAGTAACAGAATCCGACGAATCCTCCAACTCCAAAATTGAGGGTGTAGGCAAGTAGGCGGTCTCTGACGATGCGGGCTTAGCGGGGAACAGCTGGGGAAAGAAAAAAGAATCAAGCTTCTTCAGCTCCAGTCCCGCTAATTTCGGCCCGCCGAAGCAGGGCAGCGTCCTTCCGTCGTTCAGTACTCCGTCGACAGAAGAGGCAAGTCCCCCATGGCCAAGACACCCCTCGGTCTAACCCTGAGGTGAATACTCCTCCACCCATACGACCCTGAGTCCTCCTGGTCGTTCCTGAGACCGAGAATGGAATAGTTCTTATAGCGAGCTGCCTCGCTTCACCCAGACGGAGGCATTCCCTTACGCGTTTGTCAGCAATGCAGGGCAGGAGGATGGACGCGCGCCCGCTGCTAGTCCCTTGATTACATCCACGGTCCAGAACGTCTAGTACAAGCTTGTGATTCTGTTCCTGGGAACGGGAGCCGCCTCCAGCTCCCTGGTTTCACTGTCGGCGCTCCACATTACCTCCGCGCTCCACGGCTCGACCGGCTTTCTTAAGCTAGGTATGGCCCCCCTTGGGAGTGCCCGCTTACAACCATGCAGAGAGACCATGACATCGTGAGGCGGGGATGAAAATTCCCTCCTATAATTTAGGACATCTCCATCAATCCTAGCATCCATGAGGGTGTTTAGTCAGATCTTGTCCGGAATGAGTCTCCGTCAGCTCAGATCCGCGCGTCAGCCTCGCTGTGTGGAGGTATATAAAGCTCTCTCTTGGGCTCTTGTCTTCGCGATGTCGAGTCGTGTAGTTCCCACCGCATACACACTTGGCGTGATACCCTGCTTGCATCATGAATCGTTTCGGTTCTTTTGTAGCGCTGCTTCTCGCAGTCAGCTTAAGTGAGCTACCCTCCATTTGCTTGCTGACGGGAGTCTGACTGACAAGGTATAGACATCCAGCAGTGTCTTGGCCAGGCTAGCCCCCCAACTCTGTATACTGACAGTAATACGGGTATCACCTTCGACACCTGGAAGGTGCCGGATACAGCAGATGGCACTGGCGGTGTATCGACCTTGGGCAGCTTAACATTCGGTGTTGCATTGCCCGAGAATGCCTTGACAGTGGATGCGACCGAATTCATAGGATACTTGGTGAGCAAGTCTGGTTTGGGCACGGTTTCTCATGCTGACGTTGATAGCAATGTGCGTCTAACGGCACAACTACCAGTGCGTGGTGTGGTATGTCTTTCGGGGGACCCATGACAAACAGCTTGCTTCTTATGGCCTGGCCGTACGAAGGCCAAATCTTGACTTCTTTCCGTTTCGCCAGCGGATATACGAGCCCGGATGTATACACCGGCGATGCAAAGCTGACCCAGATATCATCGACTGTCGATGCATCCCACTTCACCCTAATCTTTAGATGCCAAAACTGTTTGGCGTGGGATCAAGACGGCGCGTCAGGCTCCGCGTCAACCAGCGCCGGTTCCCTCGTGCTTGGGTGGGCCAGTGCGCTTCGTGCTCTGTCAAACCCGTCATGCCCAACTGAGGTTAGCATCGGTTTCCACAGCAATGGTCAAAGTATCTGGGGAGCAACTCTGGACGAGAATGCAGCGAACCCGTCCTATTCCGAATGGGCTGCTCAGGCGACTGCAACAGTTACCGGAAGCTGCGGTGGGACAACGCCTACAACCACTTCGTCTGTGAGCTCTACGTCGGCCCCTACTGCTACTGGCATCCCAGTACCAACCGGAACATCGTACGATTACATAGTAGTCGGGGCGGGAGCTGGTGGAATTCCCCTAGCGGACAAGCTGAGCGAGGCTGGAAAGAGTGTCCTGCTTATTGAAAAGGGACCCCCTTCTTCCGGAAGATGGGGAGGTGTGCTCAAGCCGGAATGGTTAGACGGCACTAACCTAACTCGATTCGATGTCCCTGGACTTTGCAACGAGATATGGGTTAACTCGGCAGGAATTGCTTGCACTGACACCGACCAGATGGCCGGCTGTGTACTCGGCGGAGGCACCGCCGTCAATGCCGGCTTGTGGTGGAAGGTTTGTGACGCTCAAATTTGACAAGCCTTGGAAAATGCTAATGGTTTTGGTTCAGCCATACACCCTGGATTGGGACTACAACTTCCCCAGCGGATGGAAATCGGCAGATATGGCTGCTGCAACCAGCAGGGTCTTCTCTCGCATTCCTGGTACCGACCACCCTTCTTTGGATGGCAAACGATATTACCAGGAAGGCTTTGAGGTCCTTGCTGGCGGTCTGAAGTCTGGTGGATGGACTGAAGTTACAGCTAATGACGTGCCCAACCAGAAAAATCACACCTATTCTCACTCGCCGTTTATGTTCTCCGGTGGCGAACGAGGCGGCCCCATGGCTACCTACCTCGTCTCTGCCAGTAACCGCAAGAACTTTCAATTATGGATGAATACAGGAGTGAAGAGGGTAATTCGAACCGGTGGGCACGTCACTGGCATCGAGGTTGAGCCCTTCCTGAACGGTGGATATACTGGTACTGTCAATGTGACATCCATTACGGGCCGTGTCATCCTGTCTGCTGGAACCTTCGGGTCGGCGAAGATTCTACTACGAAGTGAGTTGTGCATCCGGAGTTACGACAACTGTTCTAATTATCCCAGGTGGAATTGGGCCCGCGGATCAGTTGGCCGTGGTCCAGTCATCTACGGATGGCCCTACCATGATTTCAAACAGCTCTTGGATTAATCTACCCGTCGGTTATAACCTAGAAGACCACACAAATGTCTGTTCATATATTCCTCACCCCTTTAATGCTGGGTGGGAAGCTTTACTTACGCTCTCTTAGACTGACACTGTCGTCACACACCCCAATGTTGTCTTTTATGACTTTTATGAGGCCTGGGATAGTCCCATTGCCAATGATAAAGACCAATATTTAGGTAAGTAATGTTATCGTTACGCCTACAAACAGGTCACAAGCTAATTGTCAACTCAAGATTCTCGATCCGGTATTCTGGCTCAAGCAGCCCCTAACATCGGCCCGATGTATGTTAAAGCCTCCTGCGCACCAACTCACTTTCTAACACTGAGCAGGTTCTGGGATGAGATCAAGGGTGACGACGGTGTTGTTCGGCAGCTTCAGTGGACGGCCAGAGTCGAAGGAAGTGACGGCACGCCAAATGGGTGTAAGTAATGCCAATCTCCAGTATCCTTAGTATTTATTCAGCTAACTGGACTAGATGCTATGACTATGAGTCAGTACCTAGGACGAGGCGCCACGTCAAGAGGTCGGATGACTATCACGAGAGCTTTGACGACTGTTGTCTCTACACTACCGTACTTACAAGACAAGAACGACGTCCAGGCTGTGATACAGGGCATCAAGAACCTTCAAGCAGCCTTGGCAAACGTTGAGGGTCTTACTTGGACCTACCCACCCTCAAACACAACCGTCGAGGACTTTGTCAACGATGTATGTCGTGAACCTCCCTGTGAATAAGCCAAAGCTGACAATCTTAGATGCTCGTTTCGTACACCAATCGACGCTCAAACCATTGGATCGGTAAGTTTTCGTTTTATTCAGATTATCTACAGGATCTAACAACATCTAGGAACCAGCAAGCTCGGAACCGACGATGGTCGTGTGAACAACGGATCGGCCGTGGTAGACCTCAACACCAAGGTCTACGGTACCGACAACCTGTTCGTAGTCGACGCGAGCATCTTCCCGGGCCATATCACGACCAACCCCACGTCGTACATCGTCATCGCCGCCGAGCACGCCTCGGAGAAGATCCTCGTGCTAGCGGCGCCTACGGAGGGAGGACGGTATGCGCAGTGCGGCGGGCTGCAGTGGACGGGCAGCTTCCAGTGCGCGGCGCCGTACGCTTGCAATTATCAGAATGAATTTTACTCGCAGGTAAGCGTGCTGCTCTTTGACGCGCTTATAATTTTGGTTACTAATGTGTTGGCTGCAGTGCTTGTAGATTTTGTATATAACCGACCCCTTAACTCGTTGTTCAGCTTAAAATTAAAATATTACCACAAGCTTAAAATCACCACTTCGTTTCTCTCTTACCACGGCCCCAATTGATCAATAATCCCATCACTGCCAATCGACGTAATATTACTGACGATAGTCGACCTAGGTTCCATGTGACTCCTTTTGTTTCGGTTTCCTCCAACTAGAAGCGACGGGACTTTTATACTTGACTTCTAAGGCTACAGCTGTGTCGCATGGCTCGTACACGGTGTAGAAACTGGTAGCTGCGGAGCTCTCGTGGTCGGCGATCTAACAGGTGTGCTTATGTGACAGGTTGTGCGACTGGATGCTGCCATGCTTGGTATGCAATCCAAGTCTGATATGAGCTGACGATGAGAGAACCAATGCCTAACAGGACGGCAAAGATCACGCCGATCAGAGTAGCCATCATCATATATCTCGCGCCGCTCCAGCGCTCCATCCGTCTCTGCAGCCAGCTTCTAGGCTGCGGGTTTTGCGACTCGTTATGAAGCTCCGAGAGTCGGTCAGCCAAGTAGACGAACGGGATATTTTCCTCTTCCGCCCTACGGATCGATGTAAATTCGAACCTGGTAATCTCGGGATCGAATCCGTTGGTACACACCAGGCGCTGAAGTAGACGCTTCGACTTCCGATCTGAAAGCGGGAATAGAATTCCTTGGAGGGACTCCAAAACTTCAAGAACGAGCTGTCGAGGCAATACACCGCTTATACGAGTAAATTAGCGGACGTGAAGCGGGATCGAGAGTTTGACTTACGTTGCGGCCGAAGAAGCAGGAGAAGATTTATCATCCGCTCGAGTAAGCCGCAGCTGCTCCTTGAGAAAAGCGGCGTGGTGATAAATTTCAAGTACGTTCTCCTTCCTATATAGACGAAGATGATTCCTAAGATCGTGAGTTTCTCGAAACGTGACCCCTAGTCGCTTCTGCAGTTTCGTGGCCTTGAGATCGGATTTAATCGCCCCAGTTTCATAGCTGTCTGGGTAGCTTAGAAATGGATGTGTTCCGATCGGGAAGATGTCTTGAAGGTATTTAGAAAAAGGGACATCATCCTTCCAATGGATTCGTGAGCCTCCCTTTTCCAGTCTGTCAGAATAATAGTGCAGGGCAGAACAATCAACCATTATCAGGACCTGGACGGCGAGTGTGGTCTCGGCTAGTAAGCTGGCCAAATCTCGATTGGTGACGCCGTCAGATTTACCGAGAATCGCTTTTTGAGTAAACTCGACCCGGGTGAGATTCGGGTTGGACTTGAGAATTCGAATGGCGTTCCAAAGATCCTCATGAGTGTTGAAAGCACGCTGTTGCCCTTCGGAACTGTCCAGATATATCATGACTATTGCCTGATAGAATTGAAAATACTGTTGGAATTTCCCTCGGCGTCTAGCCTGACAAGTATCTGCAGCACAATAACCGCTGCCAAGGCAGCCCTGGCAAATCACCCATCCCCAAAGTACTTTCCCAAGTCGTAGAAACACATTTTCGTCAAATTCTTTCAAATCTCGAGACGACATTTAGCACGAATTGATAGGTATTTTCGTAAATCTTGCATTAAGACAACTATATATATCCCGGCTTGGGCAGGGTCATATGGAAATCTGACGAATTACCCCCCAAAGGGTCGCATGTCAGCCTATGAAAACGCCTGCCATAGCAAGCCCTGCTGCAATGGTAGTGCAAGCGGGAAGTGGCAGTGCAGAGTTGGGCATACGCGTTTTTGCATCTTAATTACGTACATATGTAGGCAGTTGACCTTAAAATTTTCAGTTTTATTTGACCTCTTGCTTCGATTCTTTAAAGTGACAATGAGTTTTCATCAAAGTCGCAGGACGAACCTGTACTAACCATGCCAGCGACAGACGATGGACTTATCCAACCGATCCCGCGGCAATCCCGCCCGCACGCATCACTAGAGTCCGAAGCCGAAGAGCTCACGCATAAGCTTTCTGTTTTAAAATACGATTCCTCAAGACCAGTTCATCACATAAAATCGCCAACCACCTGCCGCGATAACGAGGTGCCAACGTCCTTTCAAGTTCCCGACCCGGGGACAAGTGATTCTGGATATGCCTCACTTATTTCGACATCCGGCACAAACAAGGGTCATACAGAGGGGACAAAGTTTCCTGGTCGGCATCCGTCGTCTCACAATGTAATCGACAAGCCTATCCCGGAAGATCTCAAGAATCGATTCTTGGATTTTAAGATTCTCTACACGGAGGCTCTTTGGAAGTCGGTATCGGGCAAGAGAAGCAAGAACATTGGCGACATTTCAATGAAGTTGCGATACAGGGGAGAAACCGATGAGAACGCAGAACTTTTCATAGTCGTGCAATGCGAGAGGCGCATTTTGAAAAAAGTCAAGAAGTTCTTTGAAACCCCTGATGTAAAGGAGACCCTTGGTTCTGATTTCCGCCTGCACTTCATCGATTCAGCCCTGATCAGGCTTTTTTCATCGGAAACCGCAACAGTTTCCGCTTTTTCGGAAGACATCAAATGGACCATGTGTAGCACAGCAATCGAGATAAGTCTAAACGGACTTTCTAAGCGCGCGACTATCGGAGGTTTGATTGAAGTCGTAACAGAGAAGGAGTCAGCAATATATGCCCTAACTGCTGGACACTCGTTGGCCAGCCTTCGTACTGATGATTCTTCGGAGTATTCTTCAGATTCAAGTGACGAAAGTTCCTCGGAGGACAGCGACGACCCCGAAAACTATGGAACATTTCAACTGTCTGAACCAGGAGCAGCAGATAGTGGCTCTGTCTACAACACTAGCCAGCAGAAGATCCAAATAGGCACTATAGCTATGAGTTCCTTCAACTCTAGTAATCCAATAAGAAATCACGATTGGGCACTAATTAAAATAAATCCGAAATACTACGAGCCCAACATCCTCTTCTATCCATGGTCAGCAGGACGGGGAGGTAAAAACGGAGAACAAATCCTCAATATGGACAATGACGAATCCCAGCATAAAAACTACGAAAGGATAACAGAACTGTACATTTCACCTAACATTAATGTATCAAATCATTCTGCGGCTGTTATAACCTGCCATGGGATCCAGCGGGGTATTTTGTCGTCAAACCAGAGTACCCTTTTCATATCACCCAGCAATGGCTTCGTACAAACATTAGACTTCTTACCAGCCTCGGACTCAAGTAAGCACTTAAATACCTGACAATTTTTGTTATTTTGACTCTTACGTGTAATGCAGGCTTAATGGTCGGTGACTCGGGAGCTTGGGTCATCTGTGAATCGACAGGGGAAGTGTATGGTCATGTCGTAGCCGTTGATGGACTGGGAGAGGCCCATGTGATGCCCATCCATCCGACTCTTCAGAGTATCAAGTCTCGGTTGATGGCGCTTAAGGTAGACCTTCTTCCATCGAGGTCTCGGGTAGTTTTTCTAAAAGTTGTGGATATATTCGCAACCATGGTCTATAAATCTCCTAAGCGAGGCGATGTACTCGAGGGAGATGTTGATACTGAGTCCCCACCTGATCTCACGGATGATAAACGAAAGCTAGAAGACGGCTCGTCGGTGCGCGACTACATAATAGATGGACCCTTTCTCGAATCAAACTCAACTGATGCGTTTATTCCCACGACCACAAGCAAAAAGGGAAATATCACCTTCCAGTTGAATCAACTCATCGCCAATGCCAAAAGAAAATTACAGTCAATACTCAATCCAGACGCGCTTATATCTACTCCACGCTCCCATGAACAGCCGAAAGAACGTTCTCGTTGGGATTCACTGCTGCTGCCGCCAATATACCGAGACGCCTCCTCGCGCGGCCCGATGCCCCCTATCCCCCCCGACTTGAGTCACGCTAAAGACTACAAGATACATGATTCAGTATATTCGACGATGAATAACTCGAAAAATCCTTCCCCTGTCCCGCTTTGGCCCAGAAGATAGACCAGATGTTCCCTACATTTGTTTATTTCTGGATAGTTTCCATAAACTTGACAGCAACATGGGTTGCTCGTAGGGCCTCTCTGGCTGAATATATCTAACTCACCTCCTACCTTGACCTTTTGATAGCACAAGTAGATGATGCGATCACCTCCGTTGGAATGCAACAGCAGCAGATACGCACAACTACGACTCTCATCATCGTTTCCGGGTCTCCACCTCTCTAAAAAGATGTCACTGCACATTCAATCACCTCCGCAACGCAATAGGCTGCGCCCAAAGGCACGCTTGACTGACAAGCAGGAGGTGAAGTCGCCGCACAGAAGAGCCAATGGCAGCCACCCAGAGGCGACGCTGGGGTTCTGTATAGTGCGAGCATGGGAATGGGGATTCTCTCTTAGATGGGCTTCGCCGTACTTTGAAGTGAGGTCGAGGAATGTGGTATCATTGCGGGTAAAGTGGTGAGGCACCTAGGTATCTCATATGCCGTGTTTGACAGGTAGGCGACATCGCCGACGTCGGGTACGGAATATGTAGATGAAAACTGAGGATCTGTCAGCTTGAACAATGATAGTATTTCAAAGTCAGAGATGTAGGAATCCCGATGTTACCAAGTATCGGCTGTAAACCTAAGACCAAACTATCGAAGCCGGTGTGATGCTGCTAGTAATGGGATGGGAGGTGATAGGGGTCATATGTGGGAATGAGCTCTGATGAACCATATCGTCGATAGCATCAGGGTGGGTTTGTCTGTAATATATAGGTAGTTCGGAACTCTTAGCTAAGGGGCATTTCAGATGGTCAAAGGAACGATTCCAGCAAAGAGGGAGGCGTACAAGAGATAAATACTTGTGCGAACAATGGTCTTTGAGGCCGCAATGGCATTCACAATAGTAATCTAGGTAGGTTAGGTACCTAGTTACCCAGGCAGATCAACATTGGTAGCAATTATCCTCCTGTCAGGTATCTAAGCACAGTACCTAAAGTTGCACGTATCTACATACCAGGTGCCTACCTGGTACCTACCTAGGCAGGTTAGTGGGTTAGTAACTCAGTCCAAAATCAAGCTATGGCTGAATTTTGACCTATCAATTTCTAGCAATGTGAGTGATCGATTCTTTTCAGGCCCGACTTAACGATGAAGGTACCGTCCATAGATGGTAGGAACGAACATCACATCACGATTCTCAAATAAACTCAAATCAGAAACGACTACAGTCGACTATCAAAAAGGGGTTATCAAGCTCCGCCTCAAAATCCTCGATATTGTGAATGGAACACTTTTTCCTGATGAGGCAATCTTATTCATGGGGCGCAGAGGCTTCAGGTGCTCATTTTACTCCAAAGCCACAGCCACCGCGCAATGTCGACCAATGTAGAGCTAGTTTCCAAGGATTTAGGCCCGAAAGACCCAGATCCGGAGGTAGTGTGGATTTCATCTAGGGGAAAGTATTAACCTACTTGATACCCGAGTTTGGACATGATACTACAACCCATGAGAGCTCTGGAGGGGTGGATGCATCAGTTCCTAGCGTTATGGGTGCACAAGAGTCGTTGATGTGGTAGAAGGCTAGCATATCAGACAAAATGAACTCTGGCGAAGCCGGACTCTTTGGATGAAATGAAGGTGGGGATGACATGGCTGCATAGATTCTATATGGGAATTCTGTCTCCAATGATGTCGTCCCTCAAGCGTTTAGAATGCGGTTTTACTAAGAGGGGTGCGGCAAGTCACCTCCAACGCAACTCCGAGGTTACTGCTGAGACGGATAAGTGGTCAAAACTTGCCGGCTGCTTTAGGTCAAGATCGATCAATAAGCCGATCCCGTTCGACCGACAGCTCCTATTAACTAACAAGTTGAAGGTACCTAGGCAGGTATATGCGACGGAAAGGCTAGGACATATTCAGCTCAAAGATATGGTGTACACCCACATGATGAAATTTACGAGCGGCATTGGACAGCAGCAACGGTCGAGGAAATAATCGACGGTAGAAGGCAGGCTGGAGAAAGGGGATGATAAGGTGGGTAGATTTCATTCGCTCTCAGTGTTACACTGTCAGGTGGAAAAGCCACAACTTATTTAACAGCTGACCATCCCGAGACAGATCTACCATTACAGAATTTATTGCATGAGCTGAACGAAAAACTTTCGGAATGTTTGTATAACGCAACCTACGCCCAGTGTGGCCTATGTTCAAGTATTTCCAGTACAAGGTAGGTAGGGGTATGCCCCTAGCAAAATCGCTACAGACCCGACGATCTTAAGTTTGAGAACTGAAGCCTTAATTATTTTCTTATCACCAGAGACCATTACCATCATTGCCAACACTACCCATACCACTGCCGCCAGAAGCATCAACACCACTCGAAAGATGGCCGACATGAACTCCGCAACTTCTACCCCAGCCGAGACTGAACCGGATCATATCGATACCCTTTTCGATCTCATTCAAGACGGCGCGAACGAGAAAGACAATGAAAAAAAGCGCAACATCCGAGAAAAGATGCGCAATATCCTAGAACAAATGCCTGAGATGGTCAACATGCAGAACGACCCGGGAAACAGGCTCAACAAAATATCGCCACAGGAGTTACTCGAGAAGAAGAAGCTCGGAAATTTGATGACTCAAGATGTGCTTCGATGTCTCCAACACGAGAACATCGAAGTTGACACATACGGTAAACAGCGCCCTCTTCACGTAGCATGCCTTTTTGGAAATGACGAGGCGGTCGAGCTTCTACTAGACCAACCTAGAATCGACCTCAACGCGACAAACGGGTCCGAAGAGACTCCCTTGGGGATTGCCTGCAGAGCAGCACAGCTAGACATTGCAAATTTACTCTTGCGGAAATCTGGCGAACTGCCCGACGAGCACCGGAAAATCCATGTGGCTCAGGAGGATGACGTCGGCAATACTCCAATCCACTACCTCGCATGCCGGGGTATTTACCCTTTATGGCACAAGGATAATGAACCATCAGACGACAAGCTAGAAGCTGTAGTTCAGTCGATGTTAGAAGCTTCGAAGCAGGATCTCCAAACAACTCCCGAGGAGTTCCGTCGCTTTTGCTTCGAACAGGTGTCTTCCCTAGGATCTATTCGCTTGCTAAAAATACTACTTAAACTCGACCGTGAATCCATGAATCTGGAAAACTGGATGGGATGGACGGCAATACATTTTGCTATCTTCCGGGGCGAGACCGAAGCTGTTAAGGTGCTTCTGGATTATGATGCAAATACTGAACTTGTCACACGAGAACCTGCTGAGTTGGATCTACAGAGCTTTGCAGTTGCATATTGGAAAATCAATATTGCAATCATGATAGACCAGCGAATGAGAGACAGGCAAATGAGAAATCCAGGAGAGGGAGACCAGCATGACGATCAACTGGAGGCTAAGGTTTGGCCTGAGATTCTTATTCAAAGCGAGAAAAAAAAGAAGAAGGGGGTTATGTTCTCGATTCGTGATCTAATACAAAAGTTCGGTAATATCAAACAGAAGGCAAGGGAATTAGAACGGAAGGACGTCTGGTGTCATTTTCCAGCGAACAATGTAAGCATACAACTCTACATTCCAGTGAAGAATTAAGGACCTCATGTGTAGGCAGTTGCTAATGTTGATACATTAGTGGCGCTGGGTAAAGGTATCGTTATTACATGCCGAAGAACGCGACGGCGATGAATTGAAGAAAACATATTAATGTGATTTCCAGGCGCTGTACGAACCTCGCAGCCCTAATAGGCTCGATAAATCAATGTTTGCTCTCCTTCGAAAGACCTTTGAGCCCTCAAAACAGTCATCTCCTTTTTGCGACCCCTGTTTCATTGAAGAAGGCACTAATTTTGTGACTGTGGTGAGTCGGCCATTTCCTAGAAACACTGTACACTGATCTTCATACGTGCTGAGTATCTCTGTTTAGTTACCCGTGATCGACATCGACTTCCTAGATGGATTCAAAAAGGGGCTAGATGGGCAAGCTTCGTGTGACAAAATAATCATGAGTCTGTATGAGGACAGTCGCAGCACATTGCATCCCCCGCGAACGCTCGATCATTACTACTACAACAACGACCTCGACGAGCGCCAGCTAGATAACTTAAACAAAAATCAAGTCTTCACTCGATACCTGGAAGAGTCTCAGCGTGATGAGAAATTTTCACAGCCTCGAAAGACGAATCAATCATTAACGAATGGCAATTACATGAAAGCATTCGAAATGTTTTTAAGCAGACCTCATGAGGAATGCTTGGACCTGGAAGGCCAGCGCCCTGGAAGTAGTCAACCTGAGCAGAAGGATCAATCCGATAACGAGAAAAGATCTCAAATTGTAAACTCTTCCAAAAGGATCCTGGTTGTTTCACAACTCTGGCTGATTAGAACGAACGGTGAGTAGGCTTCTAATTGTTAGTTATCTCTGTAAGCGATTACTACTGACGAGGCTATCGCTCAACAGAACTACTGGTAACTTTGTTCCCACAACATCGCGGCGCCACATCTAAAACTCAGGACCCGGAAGTCCAGAGCGCGCAGGCCCCCCAGGATACACAGACGCAAACGCAGGGCACGCAAACGCAGGAGCAGGGCACGCAGAACAAGGTCCCGCAGCTCAAAGACCTGCAGCTCCTAGACAAAATTGAAGAACTATTCAAAAGTACTGAAGATTCTGAAGATTCCAAAGCACTATATCATGACATAGTGAAGACGTCAATGCAGTATCAATCTTCGATCAAGATCAAGATCGACGATAAACCTATCACATATTTGGAAATTTTCTCAAGAGAGATCGAACGAGTTGTAGGTCTTATTTCTGTATAGACTACCCATATTTAATTCAGAATCAAGAAGTTGCTAATACGCCCATGCACTCAATAGTCACGAGATATCGATGAGTGCTACAGAACATTAAAGCACTGTCTCGGAAAATCCGATAAGAACTTCAGAAACCTCTCTGATGATGCTACAACATGTCTCGTGAATATCAACGACGTTCTAGACGAAATTGGGATGATCAAAGAGGTCTTTGACCACCAATCTAGTGTTTGGGAGAAAATGCACGAGCAGCGTCTCGGAAATTCGGAAGCTGGCTCTTGCATATGGGGGGTCGAAGGGTGCGATCCGTCTGAAGCCAGAAAATCCTTGCATGGCAATATGAGTAAAATCGAACAGAGGGCGAAGAGCGTGCAGCAGAAGGTATGATTGATGCAATTCGACTACATTATGTACTAGAAGTAACTAAAAGTAACTATCGGTAGGCCAAAGATCTTACGAGTATTCTATATGGTCAAGCTGGAACTGAAAACGCCCTCAGGGCGTCAGAGCAGGCC
Organism: Hypoxylon rubiginosum; assembly: GCA_902806565.1. Taxonomy (NCBI): domain Eukaryota; kingdom Fungi; phylum Ascomycota; class Sordariomycetes; order Xylariales; family Hypoxylaceae; genus Hypoxylon; species Hypoxylon rubiginosum. Next base: position 110,626 of record CADCXA010000069.1, on the reverse strand, counting down.
AGATACCTAGCCATTTTCACCGGGTTGACGGTAGTTTTTGTCAGCGCATGAGTCAGCCCAAACCAATCAGTCTAATTACCTTTAACTGAATTATATGAAATTGAACCAATTATTCCGATATTTTCAATTGACTGAAGCTATTCACAAACTGGTTTAGGATTCCAGGTCCGGGTCCGGATTAATAATAATCCGAGCCCTTATCAGGTACATAGGTACCTAAAATACCCAATTTTCTCTTCCAAATTGGGGAATTAGTGGGCCTGAAAGCCCTTATCGCAGACTGAGTGCCCCGCCAGTTAAAATATAAATTTAATTGGTTCACCCAATTTTTCAGAATTACCTAACTGGGTAAGTCGAATCAAATCAGTAGCCAATCAAATCAGTCTTGCGACTGAGTTGGCTCATGCGCTGGTTTTTGTAAGTGACTCATAAAAGCATCAGCTATCTGGAAGTTATCCTGATGAAGAGCGCAGTCACCTCTATCTTTCGTCGCGTCGCTGTTAGCGCTGCAGGTCGAGTCCTTCACCCCAAGCAAATGGGCTGTGTGGCAAGTCGCTACAGGTTGTGGTAAGTGGCATTAAGTATCATGATGTGGTAGAGTCCAATCTTCTTACTGATTTGATCACAAAGTTATTGGTGTAATAGCAACGATCGCTCTGTGTGCTATACCTTACTTTTGGATGAGATATAACGTGTCGAAGAGTGGAGGGTTGAAAAAGGACGCGAATGCACAGTCTAACGACGGAATTGGCATTTCGATGGTCGAAGGAACCGTTGTAGGAAGAAGGGACGTGAACAAGAGGTCGTAGGCAGTTACCCGAGCAGATCGACGCTAGTAACAAGAATGGATGTTCGGCTGATATGGTTAACTTAGAGTCTTGACAAGTTCTAGGTACTCCAGCTCGATATGTACACCTACCGTTAACGAAGCCATTATGTCTTCATCTAATGCGCACCTAGCCATGAATACTCGACAGGATGTGTCTAACGCTTCCAAAGTACAGGATGATCTATTTTTAATATCTTACTCGCATGGACGTCAGCCACATCGGTATCTAGTACCCCGACTTGTATACGTACCTAGCCTACTCAGGTCATACAGTATGTGAATTCGTGACACGGCAGAGGCCTATCAACGATCAGACATCAAGCCACCCGAGGAAAGTGGGGGCGGCGTGAATGCCGTTAACATCGTTAACATCAACTTATCTTTGGACCTCTATTCCGTACTTCTCTCAATTCTCTTCATTTCTAAAGTCTCCTTTCAACTTACCCTTCTTTCATATACCCATCACGTCTCATCTTTATTATTGTAATCTACACGGTTGCAGATATTCACACATGCCCGGCCCCTTGAACTTGTTCTAAACCTTCACCTGAAGCTAGTCTGTGAATCACTTGATCTGTTAAATTCACGCCTCTCACTCCATCGTAGCAGCCAACTTGTTACAAGATCTTACATCATGGACCTTCCATCAGTAGAGTAAGTGTATATACCAAACCGCACCCAAAGTTCAAGTTGCTAATTGTACTGTTATTTACAGGTTGCTGAACAGCAGCTTCTTCACATTTGTTGTAGGGCCTGCTAGAAAGGAGTTCGCCGTTCACGCCGGTGTCTTTGCCAGACTGTCGGAGCCTCTCAACGTCTTGATCAACGGCAACTTCGCCGAGGCAGCATCCAAGACCGTATTCTGGGAGGACGTGGATGAGGTGACCTTCGACCGACTCAGGCAGTTTGCCTACTGTGGCGACTACCACTGTGCCAAGCCCGAGCCTATCATCGTACCTGTGGTTGACATTGCAGAGTCTGATGATGGCGAACCACCAGATGAATCGGGCGAAAACCCGAGTTCGGTAGAACCTCAATCCAACCCCAAACCCAAGCCCAAGTTCACTGCCGAGAAATATCCCCACAGGAGACATCGGTACCGATGGAAGTTGCCCTATTCCATCAGCAACATGTACAGGGACCTCTCCGACAACCAGATTGTCACCATAACGCGCAAGCGCAAGTACGCGAACTATACGAACGAGATATGCCACGACGATAAGGCCAAAATGGGCAGAGCGTTCGTCTTGTGGTTTGATTTGTCCGGACAGGGCCACTCCGCACCTCGCGAGAAGCTCGTGTACGACAAGGTCGAGGGGGAGCCCTTCCGCAACTACAGGGAGCTCCTCTTCTGCCACGCCGAGCTGCACACGCTGGCGGACAAGTACTGCATCGACAAGCTGGCAGACATCACGGCCATCAAGCTGGGCGAGCTCCTCTTCCGGCTCACCATCTTCCGGCCCTTCATCCGGGATATCGCGGCCGTCATACACTACGTCTTCCAGAACACGATGTTCCACGACCCGATTCGGGACATGCTCATGCGGTTCGGCGCCGTCATCATTGAGGACGTTAGCGATAATAAAGATTGGACGCAGATGCTGCTAGACAACCCCGAGTTCTCGGCGGGCGTGATCCAAAAGCTCGTCAAGCACCGTCTACCCGAAAACTCTTAGAGTAGACTGTAATGAGTGGACGAAGGGCTCGGGGTCCTAAGATGAGTAGGAATAACCGGGAGGGAACACCCGTGGCCATGTATTACCCAGGTAGTTCAGTTAGTAAAAGGTGAAACTTGCCTTTCGCAGGTAGGTAGGCGTTGAATCGAAGCCTATAAACTTCATACGACTGAAAATTCGAGAGACGGCGAGTGAGTAACTGTAGAATGCTTCAAGGTAAATAGAATGTAAATACTCCAAAGTAAATACGGTAAGATATGTCCACGAATATGTACGCTGCCAGGCAAGCCTTATCGCTGAAACGGCTAGGTGTATCGAACATCTGTCTTTCGTCTCGCTCTCGTCGGCCAACTGTATACATTATAATTTTCGAAATACCCGGCTCTATAATTGCACAAACGAAACCCACACGGCAAACAAGTCTATATGATGCTAACCCCGTACCCATACCGTATGCTTAGTTAATACAAAGAAAAAAGAAATTTGATGTCGAGTCTAAGCCGCAATACGCCGCTTCTGGACGTCAATCTGCGGGGTCGTCTTCTCGACGGGAGCGGGCAATGTCGCTGCCGCTGCCGCCGCCTTGCCATGACCAGCAGCCTCCTCCTCGATCTCAGCCTGCCGGTTGAGGTAGCTCAAGTACGTCTGCCAGCCGACAGCGACGACGCCGGCGAAGACGCTGCGGTACTCGATGGGCACGAAGGTAAAGCTGAAAGCGGTGACGGCGGGCCACAGCTTCCAGGCGTTGACCCAGCTGACGGGCACGGTGCGGCGGACGCGGTCCCAGATCTCGGGCGGGGAGTCGCCCGCCAGCAGCGCCTGGAAGCCGAAGAAGTAGCTGTTGAAGGCCGTCGTGAAGACCATCTGGTTCACGACGATCTTGACGCCGATCGAGACCGCGTGCGACGCGTAGTTGAAGTTGCGGGATAGCCAGACGAACCTGCGTGGTTGCGGTCCTGATTAGACCATAGCTCCCCTGTATGGATATCCTCAAGACAGGCGGAAAGACGACCAACCCAAACACAAGAAGAGACAAGAAACAAGATAAAACTACTCACCACAGATACCCAGGCACCGCCGCCACCGCCCCGACGACCAAGCTCCGCCCCGTGCGCTCGGGCGCGTACTCCTTGCCGCCGATGCGCTGCGCGCTGAGGTCGGCCGCCAGGTAGATAAACAGCGACGTGACGACCTGCGTGGCCCAGGGCCTCCTCCGCTGCGACCGCGCGTACGCCTGGCCCGCGCGCGTCAGCGGGCCCAGCCGCAGCCAGAGCGGCACCGGCGGCACCGCGGGCGTGCTGCCCACCGGGATCGGGTCCTCTACTACTACCTCGGCTGGCTTCGGCTTGGCCGCTTCGGCGTTCTTAGGACCGGAGCCGGGGTTAGGGTTGGCGGAAGACTGGAAGCGGCGCGGCGCGGAGCGCGGCAGCCGGGACGCGCGCAGCTGCTCGAGCTGCCGCCGGAATACGGCGCGTGTTGTGAGGGGTGTGGTGGAAAGAAGAGGCATCTTGAATTTGGATATGCGCGCGCACGCGCGATAGGTGGGAAAGGGAAAGAAATGCCGATGCCGAGGAAAAAAAAGGGATAGATATTTCCGAGAGGCGAAACAAGGTCTAGGGTTCAGGGTTTATGTACCTGGGTATTTGTACAATCTACGTAGGTATTGCGTATCCCAAAAAGGCTGTCAGGATATCATCGTGAAAGGCGATCAATCCAAATCCCTAGATGAGCATTTGTATGAGAAGAAAGTTTGGAGAAAGAGAAAATGTTGAGAGCTCAACTTTCCTTTGCGACAATTTCCCTTCGTCATTTGGGATACTCCGGTTAAGTGTAACATCATCGGCTTAGGTAATATAATCCTGCTGTCGGCTGACGACGGAAGTCCGAGACTAAGTGGGGCTTGATGTATTAGGAGATAATTTGCAGCGAAGCGACGTGTGACCGAGTTCCCCCTTTCCAGGTGACAGAGGAATGACAGCCAAACACTAGATACTCCAATAAGAGAAGCAAAAATTCCAATACCAAGGTCATCATAATAAAAGCTGATCGTTAGTGTAGGTTGACTAAGGTAATAGTTATACAGGTAATAGGTAGGTAGATGCCCAAGCCTTAGCAATGTTCTAATCACAGTGACATCTCTTACTGTCTTTTGTTCTTTGCTCCCATCATTGGCCTCTTCCCCACACGTCGTGTCAAAATTCTGTTTTCAAATTCAATACTTCTGCTCCAAGTAAGTGCCAATCACCAACTCAGTCCAACACCCAAACCTCATACTAAGGACGTCGTCAACAACAACATCATATCAATCCGGACCCAGCTCCCCGCTGACGAACCCGATCTGCCTGCGCGCCCCCGGCCCCGCGCCGGCCAGGTTCGCCGCCAGCACGCTCTGGCTGTCGACCAGCTTCCGCTGCTCCTGGATCCGGACCTTGAGCCGCGCGTCCGCCGACCGGTCCAGCCGCTCCAGCTCCTCCCGCTCCCGCAGCCGGATGCTGCTCAGCTGGTTCGCGTTCCCCACGCGCTCGCTGCCCACGTCGCGCTCCCACTGCAGCAGCTTGGTCTGCTTCTGCGACTCCACCGCCAGCTCCGCGTCCGCGATCGCCTGCGCCCGCGTCAGCCCGGCGTGCGTGAGCGCCTCCTGGTGTCGGATGTCGGCCGAGTGCCGAGCGCGCTGCTGCCGCATCGCGTTGTTGAAGAGGTCTTCCTCGACACGGGCCCGTTCTTGTATGGCGTTCAGATCCGCGCTATGCACCCGCTTCTTGCGCGCGTCCTCGAGCTCCACCTGGTTGGCCCAGATCTGTGTTTGTACGGCCGCGAGTTCCTTGTTCCGCTGGATGGCTAGCGCGTGGTCTTCGTCTTCCTTCTGTAGCCGAGAAAGACGCATCTTTCGCTCTTGCTCTTCAAGTTGAATGCTCGTAGGCATCCCTATCGCATCATCTGGCTGCGGACCGCTATTGGCGTAGTAGACGTCGGTCCCACGGTTCGCTCGCAACAATTTCAATAATTCCGACTTGTGATCCGACTCCGGTAATACGCGCTGTACATACATGGTAGGCGAGTAAGTAAACTTTCCGTCGCTGTAGTGGTTAAAGGGCTTATTAATGTATTTCCACATATCGGCTCGAAGCAAAACTTTCGTTGTGGTTAAAGGATCCGCCGACTCTAAAGCTAAAAGGAGAGCTGATTTTCCGTTAGATTGCAGCGTAATGTCAGAGTCACTTTGGAGAAGGAAACCAATCGCCTTCTCCATAGTCTTTTCTCGCCGAGGAGTAACCTCTCCGGAGTCGGCGGCGTGTAGACATAGCTCGCCGAGCGCACTACGGCCGCCGTGCAAAGGGCTAGGGAAGTCGGGATCGTGTCTATACTCGATTAATACTTGCATGGCTTGCAGGTTTAGTTCACGTGCTGCGTTATGAAGTGAGCCGTCATTTCTGGAAGCTCCTGCAGCTAGAAGATTCGACATCATAATAATGGCCAAGTCGCCTCCAATGGCAGATGCCATCGATAACGGAGACCTTCCAGTCGCATCCGTGACATCGACCTCGGCGTCGGCTAATAAGAGTGACTTGACAATATCTTGCCGGCGGGTCTGTATGGCTAGCATCAAAGGGGTGACACGGGAAATAGGCGTCTCGTAATTGATCTTGGCGCCTCTTTCGATCAGTAGATTGATGACGCTGCTGCTGATTTTCTTCTGGGGTTGTAGAAGTGCCCACATGATGAGGTTCACCGTTTCCTCTTCGCCAGTCTCCTGCATCACACTGCATTTCGTCATCTGATCATGATAGAACCCAGCGTCCAAAAGCGCTCCTAGGATCTTCGTGGATCGAGGAAATTGCGACAAGGCCCTGATAACGACGGGTTCTGAGCCGGCCTGGGTGAACGCGACATCCATCCTGCTCTGCCCATCGCCGTATTCTATGAATAGTGATATCAGTTCATATATGTCTTCTTCAGATGTGGTCGCGTCGAAAATCTTAGGGAACGCGAGCGTCACAGCCTGAGAGTCGGGACTTTCGCGCAAGAGCCTCTTTAGAAGTTCTGGGTCTCCTTGCGCCGCGGCGTGTTGTAATGCCTCTCCCCCGTTGTAATTGACATCTGCGCCGTGCTTAAGAAGCAATTCCACAAAATCAATTGCTACCTCGCCGTGCGTTTCCATATACACACTAAGGACAGCCGCAAATGCAGATCCTACCCCGTCTCCGGTAGCACCCTTTTCGAGAAGACTCTTAGCAATCTCGAATCCACGGCTAGATAGCCACGCAGAGATATTCTCGGCGCCGAAAGATTTGCTAAAGACCAACGACGCGTCTTCTGCTGTAATTCTGCATTCCAAGAGCCTAGCAAAAGCTGATTCTGATAGAGTCCGGGTTGCGTCGATCAGGGTTTGGCAGTCATTTGCCGTAGGAGCTGCTCTATTACCAATGAGAAGTTCGATAAGCCTCTCTTCTGGTTCCTCCTCATTGACTGCGCGGTTCAGGATAGAGTGTACAGCATTGGGGGCAGGTTTTCCTGCTTGGAATATCCAATTCATGACGGTGAACCTCGTGTCTCTGCTGAGATCCCAGCATGCGTCCATGGCCCGAACCAATGTGTGAGAGGATGGTCGTTTCTGCCGTCCACCTACGTCAATAATGCCTAGGAGCATTTGTAGGTTGCCCAAAAAGGCGCTTCTCGTAGCCTTCTCAACGGCATCTCCATCATTGTAGTCAGGACAGGCTCCGTACACGAGTAGCATAGTAACCAGAGCCTTACCCTCATCGCCGTATCTTACGGCTGAGACAAGCTGGGCATCGACTACCTCACCAGTGACACCCATTTGAAGGAGTAACTTGAAGATCTCTGCGCGCCGTTTTAGATCTCCTACTTGCGTGGCGGCTTGGAAACCTCTCTGCAATGTTTTCTGGGCGACTTTCTTTTCGCCCGCTAGTAACATTGCCAGGACCTCGACGGTACCAGATTTGCACGCTTCTACGATGGCTTGACCGTCCTTGTGCTCTACACTGCCACCGTTCTGTACTAAGATCGTGCCGAAATCCACATCGCCGTCCGTAGCGGCTGCTAATAATGCATCCGACACGACTTCACCCGACGCACCAGCTCTTAATAAACTAATAGATGACATGCTTCTTGATCTCTTATTCTTGCCTCTTGTCGCTTGTGCAAAACCCGTGTTGAGGATCTCCACGGGGAAGGTCTTCTTGCCTAGGATTAGCTCCACGATATCCTGCTTCTCCCGTTTGATAGCTTCAATTAAGACTAGACCGTCTCGAGTATCGGCGCGAGCTAGAAGGGTGTTGATAAGAGGTATGTCGTCGGGGTACGTATTAACAGCAAAAACGAGTGCCCTATTCACTTCGCTTGGTGGAATTCCGCCTTCCAAGATCTTTTGGGCAAACGTCAACCTATCCATCAAGTCGCGGATCCGGAGAGCGTGAGGCATGGCCAGCGCCATTGAGACTGGGCTTGGATTGGCAGTGAATAAAACTTCTACTAATTGCATGTTAGCCGCGGCCACTGCGCGACATAGTGCTTCGGCATTCATAGCGTTGATGTCGGCGCCATTTGATAAGAGGACCTTCAATGACGAGAAGTTTTGCTCCTGTAGTGGTGTCTTCAGGATTGCTTGCACCTCTTCTGTCAGGAGTGCCGTGACTGTATCCTTGGACTGGGTTCGTCGTAGAATCGAATTCAATTTGTCGGTCTTGGTTTGAGACATGGGGAGCTTCGAAACGCTCTTTAATCCCCTTTCTAGACTCTCAGCATTAGGCTGGCCCAGACCGAGAATCATTTCCAGAATTTCGGGGTCCGAGGACAGTACCGCGTGTTCAACGGCAATTCCCTTATTAATATTAACGTCGGCATTCCCCTGCTGTAGCAGCGTTTTTAACAACCGCTTGTCCGGAGGATTTCCTTGCACAGCCACGTCTACTGACGCGGATACTTCGGGACCACCCTGGGAAGCACCGGCTGCTAATAACATATTTATCATTTGGAGCCTGACCGAGCCGTCGTCAACTTCCATCGCTCTGGGGATCGCTCTAGCCGCTACTTGCATAGTTGGCTTGCTTTTAAGCAACCTATCAAGTAATCGAACATCTCTCTGCAAGATAGCTGCCGTGATTGTATGGCCTTCATTAAAGTTCACGTCAGCGTTGTAGCGTAGGAAGAGTGCGATAAGCTTCTCATCGCGATGTGGAGGCTGCTCGTCAATGGCATTCTCAAGGGCAGAGTTAACAGACGGTCCCGTTAGTCCCGCTCTAAGGAACGACTCGGCGATCTGGTACCGTTCAAGCTGTGGTAGGTTCCGCACACTGGGGAAGACTTGAGCGAGAGCAACAGGATTCGGCGGTTTGTTGGTCAAAATCAAGTTGGAAATCGCCGTATCTCCTTTTTTCACAGCGATTTGCAACGCCAAGGCACCTTTGTGATCCGTCGAAGCCGTCTCGTGTCGTTCAAATACCATACTCCGCGGACCTTTCCGAATATCTCGATTTCCCACAATCTTCCCGCCCGCGAATAATGGAGTAAGAAGCAGTTTTACCGCTTCAACGTCGCCCGCCTCCGCCGCATCTACCAACGCCTCGTCTAATGGTGCGCCAGCAGCGCCTTTCCGGAGCAGCACGTTGAGCAGCGTGTATCTTTCCTCAAACCTCATTTTCTTCGGTAAAAGTTCCACACACTCAGATGCATATTGAGGGCTGAATTTGGACTTCCCATTTAGCATAACTTCAACCAAGTCGACCTTACCCTTCGATACGGCTTTGCGAACTGCGATCGCATCCTGGTATTCGATGGAGGCACCGTACGAAATCAAGAGGTGGACCATTTCGTGAAAATACGTATTGCTCGCATGGATGAGTGCTTTCGCTAGCGACTCGCCTTCGGCCCCAGCACATAACAGAATCTCCGCCATAGCCATCTTTTCGTTCGGGTTGATATTTGGGTGGGTCATAAGCTGATCAAACGCTTCGTTGAGACCAGGCTGAGCTGGCGGCTTGGTACCGAGAACGATAGCGAGCGCTATATCTCTTCGGCCCAGCGCGACGGCGGCTTTCAATGCCGCGGCACCATCGTGATCACCATCCGCCGTCGACTGACTTAGATGCCTTACTGTACCAAGGCATCCTGCCCTTGCCGCTTCGACCATAGATTGTGAGAGCCACGACGTAGACGGTCGCCCCTCGGAACCTAAAATAATCGCTACCAAATCGGGCTGTCCGCCGACAGCGCATATTTGCCGTAATGCATCTTGTCCGTCTGCCGTTTGAGCAGCACTCGCGCCGTATTTAACGAGAAGTGAAGCAACCGCCGAGTTTCCGCCCCGTATTGCGGTTGGCAATGCAGTATCTAAGCTCAAAGCATCGGCGTACGGTAGCAAGACTTCGACCATTTCATAGTGCCCATTCTTTACAGCGATTTGCAGTACCTGACTTCGCTCGGCCAAGTCTAAGCTTTTCCTCCTGCTGAGCAAGCTGGTGCGGCTCTTCTGCGCCAAGTTTAGGTTGCCGCCAGCTAGATTCAGTTTGGTTATAAGGCATTCAGCAACGCCTGGCGACCCCTGATTAGTAATATGAGATGTGAGAGCATTGTAAATCTCCTTATACTCCCATGTCTTCTTCTTGGTGGTGAAGGCACGAGAGAGACCGCCTTTGGACTGTTGATTTTGAGATTCGTTGATGCGTTGTCTTTTGAGGAGTTCTTCTGCAATAAACTCATCATTGTCTGTTCGGTAGGATGGGGGCTGATCAGGTCTTGGCGAGGGCGAAGGCGGCGGTTGAGAGGCTATACCCCATTCCTGGCCAAGCAATTGAAGTCGGGCCTGTCTGTCATTTTGGATAGGGGAATGATCCATGCTGTCAATGAGGCCAGGCATGTGACATTGAATGGGATCTCCTATCAAGGAGAATACGGAGTAGGAATGATAGTGGGAGGCTCGCTCGTATTAGATAGACAAAGCTGCTATATCCCCTGAAGGATACGGAAGCCAGTCGAGTATAGGCTTAGTCACGAATGCAGTTGTACATCAAGTCATGTAAAGGCTCTCATAGCCTCGTAGTGGTTCCGCGCCAAGGGAAGATCCTCGAGGATGACGGTCAACGGGAACTTCACCAATGATGCGATTGGTGACGAATTATGGGTAAGGCAACGAATGGGAAAATACAACACTCCAAATGATGCAGACAATTGATCGGGATTCACCAAGACAGGAAATAGAGGTGGAGGGAAGAAGTAAACGAATGCAAGACCTGTGCTGGAAAAAAAGAAAGATATGAGGGCAAGAAGGCGGAAAAAAGGACAAATGTTTCATGGCGCGTTGAAGTTGAGACGAACGGAGAAGTCCAGGGCTCTCTTTGCAAGGTCCAAGGAGAGCTTGAGCCACATCCAGGGGTCTATTGATGTGGGTCAACCTTAATGGAGTTATGCTGGTGGCTGTGAAACGATATCCCTTGGCACATACGCATTTTGATCTCTCTCTGTCTCTGTCTCGACCTCTTTAGCGGTTGCCTTGCCCTTGCACTGCCTCTCCCGTCTTGGCCGCATATCTTTGTACGTTTTAACACTCGACATTCTCACCCATTGCGCAAGCCATAGCACTATAGAGACTTTGTCTTCGATGGGACATTCCACTTTAGACTTCGGCCGCCATGAACTGCCACGCATGCTTCCGCTATTCTATTCGTTCATCGAGTGTGCCATATTATTGCCAATGCATCCAAACCACCGCAAATGCTAACGGTATGTATATCGATGACACCTCTGCATATCTGCGGTTTGCTGTCTACCCCATTCATGTTTAAAAAAAGAATCGGCCCTCCTGCACTACTACTGTCGACACAACTAATCATTGGTTGTGGTGGGTTACCTAAGAGGCATGTATATAGGTATGAGATTGATTCGATGTTATCGTATAGACGGGCGATTAAGTTAGACACGGCGTGGCTATGCGCAGCCCCCACGAGCAGATCGTTCAGATTTACGCGTGTTTCTCCCCGGATCGCTAATGACAAAGCAGGGATGTCGTAGACAAAAAAGTACAATTATTCGGCGTGCCTCTCTCGTGTTCGAATGACGTCTCAAAGGCATTGTCACATTACATACTAGCATACCTATCACCCAGCATGTCAGCTTAAGCAAGGCGCTTACTAGGGAATCACAGGAGAACACGTCATGTTGTGATTATCGTATCTCATTATCAGCTGTGCCCTTAAAATCCCAAGGGGACAGCTACCAATTGTAGAGACAAATTCGGGAATTTATTTTGTCTACACCACCATTGGTGAACTCGGCGCTCTGAATTGTATTGGTCAAGGAAATTGAACCCTACATCAAAATCCGGCCTGCGATCTAATTCAAGGTAAAATGTTCACCCATTGCCTAAGAGGTCTTGCCCTTGACACCGGCCAACAACTCCGGCGGAGGCTCCTGTCGGTAGCCCTTGGGGTTGTTAGACACCCATCGCCAGAGATCCTCGCACGCCTTCTCCATGGTGAGCTCCGTCTTCCATTGTAATTCCTTGTTCGCCAGCGTCGGGTTGGCGGTTAGATCCAACACGTCGCCCTGTCTCCGCGGCACCACCTCGTAGGGCAAGTCTCGGCCGACAACCTTGCTGAAGGCGTTGATAATCTCGAAGACCGTGCTACCTCTGCCGGAACCCAAGTTCCACGCCTTGACACCAGGCTTGTGCTCGCGGAGGTAGTTCAACGCAACCAAGTGGCCCCTCGCAAGGTCGATAACGTGGATGTAGTCACGAATTGCGGTTCCGTCTCGAGATGGGTAGTCTTAACGGCAACTACATTAGCACCACTCTCGCTCGGACTCGAATTACAGCATAGACTTACCGTCACCGAACACCAAGAGCTTAGGTCGGTCGCCGGTCGCGACCTTACCCAACAACGGCAATAGGTTGTAGGGAACACCTTGGGGATCCTCGCCCATGATTCCGCTAGGGTGGGAACCGCAGGGGTTGAAGTAGCGCAGGTTAGCACCATTCCATTGCTCGAACGGCTTGTTAGCTTTCTTCAGATTTTGTCGTTGCGCGCTGATGAAGTCCTCAATGATATTTTCGACGATGGCCTTAGTGCGTCCGTACGTGTTCGTCGGGCCGATGGGGCAATGTTCGGGGATGGGAATCATGTTCTCGAAACGAGTTGCGTCGCCGTAGACGGTGGCGGAGGAGGAGAAGACGATGTTGGAGACATCGTACTTCTTCATCGAGCTTAGGAGCGAGATGGTGCCGCCGACGTTCACGCGGTAGTACTCGAGAGGGATCTCGGCAGATTCACCAACGGCCTGGGTCGCGGTCAGCAACGAGGTAAGGACGGCAGGCAACGGACGAACTTGCCTTGAGGGCAGCAAAGTGGATAACGCTGTCGATGTTGGGGTGCGCGGCGAAGACCTTGTCGAGGCCTTCTACATCGGTGAGGTCGACTTTGTGAAAAATCGGTCTCTTGCCGCTAATGAGCTCGATGCGGTCAAGAGCGACCTCGGAGGAGTTGTATAGGCTGTCTACGATGATAACCTCGTAGCCATGTTCGAGCAGGGCAAGCGAGGTGAAGGACCCGATGTAGCCCGTACCACTGCGCGCATATGTTAGAATGAACCGATGCTCTCAAGGCACTTGGTTGGAAAGGCCATCACCGCCATCACCGCCATCACCGCTATACCGCCATTCCACCATCGATGGAAAGGGTGGGGGTATATACGAGATATTCGGGACAGATAAACATGGAGGTGGAGTGTGCTCCGTATGTGAAATAGGTTAGGAAGAATCACTTACCCGGTGATCAGAACAGTTCCAACAGCCATTTTGACGACTTGGTAGGACCAATTGATGAGACGAAAATATGGAAAGATATGAATTGCTCAATTCTTAGCTTCAGGGGAAGGAAAGTATAAAGTCGTCGACTGATGATAGTGTGTAAGTGCGGCGGTCAACGGCCAGATAATATCCATTTTAAAATTGGATAAAATTGGAGGGGTCGCAAATTGCCCCTCCTGCTCTTCCCCACCCTCCCTCGCATAGTGCATAACGTGCATACCGCTGTTACATGTTTAATAGGTACCCGAGGAATTGAAAACTCTCTTACACTGTCTAAAAAGAGCAGCTTTAGTGGGAAAAAGGACCAAGAGACAGTGCCAACTTCTCGACGCAGTACGATAAGCACCCACAGATGCTTGTACCTGCGTGCATATGTTTAGAAGCACCTGCAGATACTACTAACCTAGCTTAGACTAGACCCGAGCAGGATCACCTAACCGTGCTAGATGACCCGTGGAAAGTTACCACACCGGCGGTTCAGGCAAACATCGCATCACCCTTTGGACATATGAAGAGGTAGGAAGGAGGCAAGAGGTAGGTTTTGAATGAAATATAACTGGTGGAAATGGTTGAGAAATATAAATATATATATATAGGATGTGTGTGCTTAGATGACAAAGTGTCATTCATATCACTCATACCTAGGCAATTCTACGGTAGTATCGACATGTGAACGATGTGGACAAAGGTATCAAAATAATTCGCGGATATATTGTGTGTATGTAGGGAATATATGACATTTGATGACGTTTGGGACGGAGTTATTGTTTTAATGTTGCGTTGGCTGTCTTCTAGATGAGACTCTCGGACACTTCATAAGGTTATAAAAAAAGTCCTTTGTTGAGGAAAACTAAGACGTTTTTAAACACATGTTTGAGGAAGACACTCTAACTAGATTGTGCGTATAGAATTTGCGTGCATATTGATGGGTTATAGATTGCATTTATGGCTACGTCTATCTTCATAACCTTAGGTACCTTGTACAATGCCTACTACTGCAGTCTGCAATACAGGTTAAATGCCACTAAAGATGAGGTTATCCCGCTCCTTGCCGTTTCTGCAGTTTGAACTGCCAAGACTCGTGGCTTGCATGCCTTCGACTTAGGTACCTAGGTACTTGCAGCAGGCTGTGGCGGGGCACGCATGTTGCAGCGTGAATTTCTTGGCGGAATTTATACTTTCTGTTGCTCTAACACAATCGAGGCCTTCGGCTCAGGTACATGCAACCCGCTAAAGAGTTCAAAGCTTTAAGGCAAGGCTTAAAGCACATGCAGCTTTAAGGAACACGCGCGACGCGACCGGATGAAGCTCCAAATTGAAATTCCTCAAACCCCAACAATCGATTATGAACAATCCCGCTATCCTTAAGCTTCTAAGCTCATTCCAGCCATTCCAGTTTGTCTCTTTGACCTTTTCTTGATCCGTCAAAGGCTAAGAATCTCCTTGTGCGCCCCAATGTCTCAAGCCGTCTTCGGAAACTGTCTGCCAACTACCATCTCGTCGCGACAACTCCGGCCGGCACCTTTATGCATATCAGACCAAGTCCACTAGTGTCGCCGGACCCGGTAGACTCCCACCTCTGGCACCTCTGCGCTGCCGTACTCCTTAACAAAGCCCGGTACTACTTTCGCACCTGTAGACGCTTTCAGAACCATCCGTAGTCTCAGGCAGTAGTGGCTAGGGAACGTCCTAGAACCATTCATCATCTATCTACCAGCTCATCAACACATTAATCTCACCTCTTGCATTCTCTTTTTTTTTTCTTCTTCTTTTCATCTCAATTTCTCTCGACCAACAATCATTCGATACACGATTCGCCGATACTCATTTATGTTTCATCAGCTGATCCTGTCTTGACCTATCCGCTCTCCTTCCACCGTAGTGGTGAGCTGTGAACCTCTAGTACCTACAACTCACCATGTCAACTGGACGCAACACGCGAGCGCGGAATCGTGCAAGCGGTGCTAGCAGTGCTGGTGGATCGGGCTCTACTACAAGCTCCGGCCGGCGAGCCCCTTATCACGAACCAGCCTCGACGGATCTGCCTGGCCTATTCCCAGTGCATGATGGATCATATGGTCTTAACACTCTTGTGAATGTCGATGCCGTTAGAAGGAGAAGAGGTGGAAGACCGCGACCAGCCTTCGTCAACGAGGATGAAGAGGACGAGCGCTTCGCTCGACGCATAGGTGGCCACGACGGTCTACGCTTCGGCATGAGCATGAGCGCCAGCGCCATTAACGAGTCCGATGAAGGTGAAGATGGAGATGGAGATGAAGAAGATGAAGACGATGAAGACGATGAAGACGATGAGGCCGCGCCAAATGCCCGGCCACCTGTGCCAGGTGGTCAGCCGCCGGCGCCGGGTGCTCAAACCGCACAGGACGACCCGACCAGGCCCGGCGGAGTTACAAACGATGAGGGACAGAATGATGCACAAAATAATTTATTTCCGGAGGAAATCGGCAAACCCTATCACGACTTCTACTCCTCCAGGATAGACGGCACTTACGTTCCTACAATGGCGCAGCCATTCGGACAAGATAGCTACGGGGGCCCGTCGATACCGCCATACTCGACTGTACAGCCCAGACCCCCAAACCCTTACTCGTTAGTTCATAACCACCTCCCGTCAGCACCACCCCTTACCCAAAACCCCTTCTTTGGCGTGGCAGCTGGGCGTGGGGGTACATCATACCGACCTGACTCGTCTAGGAGTTTCACCGGCGAGGGCGGATTGTATGGTGATGCATCTGTTCACACACCCGGAGCTTTCCCAACAGCCAAGAAAGCTAGTGCGACATCCAATGGAGCTACCCCGGGTTCTGGTAGCGGTGTCCCGGGTTCTAGTAGCGGTGTCCCGGGTCCTAGTAGCGGTGTCCCGGGTCCTGGTAGCGGTGTCCCGGGTTCTGGCGGCGGTATCCCAACATCTAATAATCCTAACCCGACCTCTAACATACCCGCGCAAAGTGGCGGAGGCGGAGGAGGCGGAGGAGGCGGAGGCGGAGGCGGAGGTGGAGGAGGTGGAGGTGGAGGCGTTGTTCCGTTTTCTAGGCCGGAAGGTCTGACCGATGCGGAATGGGAGAGAGTACGCGCCACCATCGACAGTATGCGGAAGGCCGGCGAACAAACTCCCAGTGCATCTCACCCTGCTCCAACATTGTCAGGTCTAACGAAGAAAGAGATCGAAGCGATCAGGACTATCGTTCTCCGTGGACAGATGCTGAATGAAAGCACCGCTGTACAAGAAAGGATCCTAGACGCGCTTCAAGAAGCTACTATTCCTGCCTCATGGAACGTTAACTTACCCGACGCGGAAATTGAGGCGAGAGTCAACAGCCTCATCCACGATCTGGTCCGACCTCCACAGCCACAACCTCCCGGTACCCCTACGTTAGTGGATACGCATTCGATCCTAGGAGCTTCCGACGCAGACGGAATAAGAAATCTGGCAAGAGACCAAAATGATGCGGATAGCATCGTGAATTTCCTTCAGAAATATCCCCAGTCGAGGATATTGTTTCCAAAGACCGCCCAGTACAATGCCGAAATGGCAGTAATACACGGGATGATTCACGACATCGAAAGGCCGGTACCACGAGTCATTAACACACCAGCAATAGAGGACACCCACGTGATCCTGGAAGCCTCCGATACACAAGGAATAAAAGCTATGGTAGGAGACCAAGCTGAGACGGATAGGATCGTAACGCTGCTTCAAAGACATCCTGGATCAATGATCGCCTTCCTAAAGTCTAGCCAAGATCAACTCAGAAAAGACGAAATACAGAGGAGAATACATGCTCTCATTCACGACTTGATAAAACCACCGCCGCAGGCTCCCGTGGAACATCCACCTGTCCAACTACCATCCGACCTAACGCCCGCCGAGATTCAGGCGATGAGATGGCTCATACCAGATTTGATCACCGACCGAGCCTACGGACGAAAATTGGCGGAGGCACTAGATGCAGCTGCCAAGAGACTCCCTGCGAAGCCCTCGAAACATCCGTTTGCTTCCAAGGAAGTTGTGTTTAGCGGCTCATTCAAAAAGCCGAGTACTGCCACTCAGGGTAATATTGTCCAGTGGCCTGCCCAGGGGCCTACCCAGGGGCCTACCCAGGGGACTACCCAGGGGACTACCCAGGGGACTACCCAGGGTCCTGCCCAGGGTACAGCATTGGGGCCGCTAGGTAGTCGCCGACGTATTGGAGCGGATGTTCCTTTCGTGCCTTATATCCCCCCCCCAGTTCCTGTTCGTCGCCAGTCAGGATCCTCTAGCTGGTGGAGTAAGGCGATTGTGTTCTTCGCCATATTAGCTTTAGCATGGGGTCTGCTATCTGCCCTAAGTGGTCAGGGCCAGTCGGACGTAGACGATATTTTCCCCCAGGAAGGTGTGCATTGGCCCAGTTGGAGTGGGATTACGGGAAGTCTAGGCCGAGTTGTCCCATCAAGAATGCCCAAGCTCTGGCCGGATGCGAGCTCGCGCAGTCCAAGCGATAAGCCGAGCGCCAAGCCAAGCAGCAAAGGCTTCGACACTGTGAAGCCTGACAATATGAAAACGGATAGTGCGCTAGGGGAGCTGATTGAAGATATCAGTAAGAGAGTCCCAAGTGAGGTCTTTGTCGACCGAGGCAAGAACGGGAGAATCCGTATATCAGAAGACTTCTGGCACGCGTTGAGAGCGTTGATCAAAAATGACGACGTCATCCTCACGTTGAAGAATGCCAGGATTGCACCAGAAATATCGGAAGACCACTGGCGCGCTGTCAAGGCCCGTATAGAGCACGATTCGTCGCTACTTCCCGCTTCATCAGAAGACGGAGCACCTGGCGGAGCGAGCTGGGATAGCTGGGTGAAGCAGAACAGGGACAAAGTAAAGGACTGGCTCGGGAATGAAAAGCCCAAGGATAAGACGGGCCTTGCCATCAGCAGGGAGGAGTTCTTGAAGGTGTTCCGCGAAGAGATTCATTCATACCAGCGGGATATTCGCAAGGAGTTTGCGACTCGGGACTCCCAAATCCAAAAAATTCGCGACACGGTGGAACGGCTTCGCGAAACTGCTAAGAGCTCAGGGGCCATGACCGAGAAGCAGATCAGGGCCATTTGCGATCAAATCGTATCGAGAGCCATCCAGAAGACCAAACTCGACGCCTTGGCCGAGGGTCGTATAAAGGGCGGCGCAAGGCAAATGTTTGACAACCAAGTCAACTTCTTCACTGTCTTTTCGGGCGCAATCATCGACCCTCACGCCAGCTCAAAAGCTTGGAGGCCTACCAAGAGCCTCTACCCCTACGGATCTAAGGAGTGGTTTATGCGCGACGGCTACAGACCTCAGGCCCAGAATTCTGTCCTGACACCGTGGTTTGAGGAGGGCGAGTGCTTCTGCACGGGGCCCAGCACCAAGGGCGTTGTGGTAGATACCAACACCATCTCAGTGTTGATAAGCCGCCCGCTCGTCCCGCAGCACCTGGTCGTCGAACACGTCACGCCCGCCTCATCGCTAGACCCGGGGTCGCGGCCCAAGGACATCGAGGTATGGATGTACGTCGAGGAGCTGACGCTACGTAAGGAGGTCGAGGCGTTTAGCCTGAAGCACATTCCTCCAACGCCCGAGGAGAAGGAGAAGAAGCTCAAGAAGCTCAACGAGGCCTTCGTCAAGGTCGGCCACTTCACCTACGAAGACTTGACCCACGGCGACGGTACCCAGATCTTCAAGCTGAGCGACGAGCTTTCCACCATGGGAGCCTGGAGCCAAAACTTTGTTGTCAGAGCCATCAGCAACTACGGCGCCGACCATACGTGCTTTTACCGCCTAAAGATGTATGGTGACATCGTAGAAGGGAGACGTTGGAGGGTGGAAGTGGAAGAGAAGTAATCCGGTTGCATGCAGAAGGGAAAGGGGGGGAGAGAAGCAGGTTACAGAGATCTCATGCACGAGTTCTGTAGCACAGATTATGCATCGCATCGCATAGCATATAGCATGTAGGCTATAAGATACATTCGCGTACACAACAACCAAAGAAGAGAGATGATGAGAGACGGGTAAACACACCAAACGTTTTATAGACAAGAAGCAAGAAGCAAGATGATGATGCGGGGCGGGAAAGATCACACATGTAGTCATAGCAGCCGATTCTAGCACTACCTACATAGGGAGTTCAATAGGCTGGGTTTTTTTTTATTTTTTTTATTTAATCTTTTTTTTTTTGTTGCGATGCGAGGTTAAAGCCATCACCGGGAGCCCCGGCCAGGGACGGGACGCGTGGGATGGATGATACCAAGTCTTCGAGTGTACAGTCTTAACAGCTCAATACTACCTCCTTTTTGCGTTGACCTGTTTTTAGTAGCAAACATTTGAATCTGTACATACATGTAGCAATAACTAAAGCATTTAATGCCTGCTTTAGGTACTGTACATAACGTAATAAAGATGACAAAGGTGATAGAACCACCGCATTCCAGCCGTCTGCTAATTCGGTACCTAATGTATGGAGTTTATTTATAATCTCCCAAGAGGTGGGAGATGCTATGTCTACCAAATCTACCCACCCATATACCTTTCGCCTGCTCTATATGACCTTTCGTATATAGTAGATATATTTATTTTTTCGGTGTCTTGGTGATGTAAGAACAAATGGGAAAACAAAATATGTAGTACCTATCCCGCCGAGTCCCGTTTAGCTAACCCTTAGGTAGCGATCTCACGACCTCATATAGGTTAGTGGCCTGAACTGGTGACTATGCGTGAGCACCTTTCCCTTCCACCGCGAAATATAAAAATATAGAGAGGCGGGTGTTACTTATTACTACCCAGTCTAACCCTCTCCAGCCACCAGCTACTATCGATCCCTACCCAGCCGCTCCTCCCTATCCTCCGTCAACTCGTACGCGGGCCGGAAGTGCAGCCCGTCCGCCTTGTTGCTGCTACTGCTCCTGCTGCTGGTCTCGTCCCCCTCCTTCAGCGCCGGGTTCGGGTGCGTGTCGTCGGTGCCGCCCAGCGACGTGTACCCCTTGTCGTAGAGGGGACAGTACGGGATGCCTAGGGCTCGTATGAACTATATATAGCTTCGAAGTCAGCAAAATATTCCATTTCAACAAGCATCAAGCATCAAGCACCAAGCTGAAAGAAGGGGGAGGGGGGCAACAGAAGAAAATAGGAAGGGAAAGGGAAATAGGTAAGAGTATAACTTACGCCCCACACCTCCCGGTAGTGCCAGTCGATAACGGGGTGCACGCGCATGAAGCGCGGCCAGCCGGCGTCGGTCTCGTCGAAGAAGGTCAGGTCGGCGCCGTGCGGGTCGGTGCGGCGGGTGCCGACGAAGACGGCGCGGACGTCGGGGCGGTCGCGCAGGTACGCCGTCAGCGCCGGCTTCATGGCCTTGTTGTCCGACGTCGCCAGGTCCAGGTGGTAGGCCGCCGTCGTCGTGGCCACGAAGTCGTCGACCTCGGCGAAGGGTAGGGGGGGCCGGATGTATAGGGCTTGTAGTCGGGTTGGGAAGGGTGTTGGGGAGTCTGCTGTTGCGGCGGAGGAGGCGGGAGCTGAAGAGGAGGAGGGTGGTGGTTGTTGTTGTTGTTGTTGTTGGAGGGGCGGTGAGGATTGCGTTGTTGTGGAGGAGGAGGACTGTAAGCACGAGGATGACGGGAGGGAGGCGAGGATTAGGATTAGTAGGACGAGGCAGTCCTTGCCTCCATTATACGACAGCGAGAGTTGATCGGGTCTGTCAAGTGTCAAGATCAGTTCTATTAGCTTCTTCTGTTCCTAAGAAAGTTGACCACGCATGTAGTGTTGCTCGATTTCCCCAGCCGAAGTAAGACGGGGACCGGGAAATGGCAGCTACGCAAGATGACACGCACCTATACCGCCGCAACGCCTCGTCGATGACGCCGCGGGCGATGATGATCTGGTTCTTGACAGAGTTGAGGACCTCGTCTTCGGTCGGCTTGTCAAGAAAGGCATCTACTTTCGCTTTGAGTTCGCGACACACAGCCTCGAGCTCGTTGGGTGACGCCGCCGCCGCCGATGACGCCGCACCGTTGGTCCGGGGCGGGGCCGAGCCGTTCTGTGGTCCTGCCATGACGTCTATTACGTAGCGATCGCTCTCTGGGTCTAATCTAGTCTATTCGCAAAAGTAGTTTCGGCCGATTCTGTTTTCGTCCCTTAGGGCTGAGAGAGAGGAAGAGAGTAGTAGGGGTGAGGCTGTGCTTGTTTGCTCATGGGACGCTTGCCATTACTCCTCTGCGCTCGAGGAAACAAGTTGTCGATGTCGTCGTTTGCGAGCTAGAGGACGGCATGGACCGAAGGTTAACAATTTATCGTCCGATGTGAGCTTATGAGTAAGATTAGGGTCTTAGGTGTGTGTATACCGGGGCGCGTTGCGGTCGACCCGTCAGAAAGCTCTGGGTAAGTTGAGTTGTGACTACAGATACGACGTTGTTGCTTCGCCTTACAGTAAGATTCCAGAAATATTATGGAGCCTATTACCCATAAAGGAGGGGTGGAGGGGCGTTGGTTACATAGAAATATGTAGAAATATGGAAAAGGGGACAGGGGTAAGAATCATAGAAGGGACCGCGGGGTTCTAGTCCTTCCGGTCTTCTAGTGGACGTCTCTCCCCCTTATCATAAAGATATCGGACCTTTGTTACCTCCTTTATCGATAGCTGTGTATAGCTCCCAGGTAGCCACACAGCAGGTCGTCTAGGCATAGGTAGGTCGTCTTTTCCTACCTCGAAGCTTGTGATAGCTTGTGATAGAGCTCGTGGAAATGATTCGAACGATGCAACGATGCAACGATAGGGTAAGCCAAGCATCTTGTTACCTCCCTGTATCGGGTAACGCTAATCTAGCCGAGACGCCATCGTGGGATACACCTTGGACTGTTACGGAAGCTTCCTCGACGCCTTATGCATGTGTCTCCTACAATATTTATTATCATTGGTCCCTTGCTCCACTTTGACAGACTCCCTATATGTAGGAACTGTCGCATTACGTATTTCTTCAGCTCGTCTGCAGGTTTTTATTGGGCAATTGCATCATATTATGGTATATTAACCCGACTCTTGTCCACAACCTCAGTCCTCCAGGAGGCCTGCCGCCAAAGCCTCGTAATCCTCCAGGGTATTTGGCGCCTCAGCAACTTCAATCACCTTCCCTTTGCCCTTTCTACTCTTAGCCTTTTCTCTCTCGTCCTCGGAATCGTCCTGGAACCATTTCTTCGCCTTCTTCTTCGGAGGCCTCTCCTCTTCCTCTTCTTCGTGCCCTCTTTCTCCCTCTGCTATCGGCAGAGAGGCCATGAGCGCCAAGGGGTCTTCCTCTCCATCGCTGGGTGCTGAGAGTCTGGGCATACTACCCAGCCCCTCGTCATCTTCCATCGCTTCCCGAGCCTTCCGTTTTTCCTTCTTTTCCCGGCGTCTGTCTTTGGCAAGTTGCTTGTCGTTCGCATCAGCCTCCTGAACCTTGACGGCCTCGCTCTCGACGAATTTCTGTCGCTGAGCCTCCGCCGATCCATCCTGCTGGAAGTCTTCCTCGCCAATGATTCTGTAAGGGTGGTGCGCCACACCGTCATCGTCGAATACCACCTTGTCACCCTTGCCCTTGAATTTCAACATCTTCTTCTTGGACTTGAGCATTTTCTCTCTGCGCTTCGAATCCACGACGAATGGCTCTTCGCCTCCAAGCCCCGTGATTATCTTAGCACCAGGGACCAACCCATTGCCATCTAGGTCGTTGCCTTCGAGAACTCGCTTCACTGATAGGAAATCCCCATCGTCATCCTCTTCGTCATTTGCGCCTTGTTCTTCGTCGCCAACTAGTTTAGTATAATGACTCGTAAGTACGTCCTGGTTTGTCCGCTCAAACATGCGATCGTATTTCGTCCTGACTTCTCCCTTCTTCTTTCGCCTTTTCCCGTTCTCGTCAAAGTCGGATTCGGAGTCGCTAGAGAGTCCAGCGCGAGGCGCATTCTTTATCTTCTTGACGTCTTCACCCTTCTGGAACTTGATCTGCGGTGTACCGGGGAGTCCTAGGCTGGCAGCATATTCATCCAGATCCAACTTCTTCAGGTTGAAGATTTCTTTATCCTTTTGTAAGTGAACGGAGCGGGTATAACTGATGAACGCCTTTTGTCCGAGGTATTTGAGATCCGGGTTCTTGAAGCACATGTCCTGGATTTGGTTTTTGATATTCTGTTTCTTCTTTTCCTTCACATTGACCTTGTGTATTGGTACTTTCCGCTGCTCTAATCGTTTGAGCATGCCTTCTTCCTCGCTCGGATCCAGGAACAGGACTGCCTTTCCATCCCTTTCGTAGCGCGCTGTCCGCCCAACTCGGTGAATGTAGGTATCGGTATCTTCAGGGCAATCCATCTGCACTACCCAATCCACAGCAGGGAAGTCCACACCACGGGCAACTACGTCGGTAGCGAAGAGACAGGAATATTTAGCTGCGGAAAACCTCGACGTAATCTCTAAGCGAGCTGTTTGTTTCTGCCTTCCATGTAGATGTAGTAGGGGGGTACCAGGCTGTAGGTGGCGGAAGCTCTCGTATACGAAGCGGACCTGCTTCCCAGATGACAGGAATACTACCATCTTGGTCTTCAGGTTGGCCTTAATAAAGCCGTATAGAGTCTCCATCTTTTCTGCTAGAGGGGTGACAAGATAGTGTTGCGTTAGGGTCGTCGGGGTCGCGGAGGCGGCGTCTTCGTGGACGGCTACGTATTCAGGGTCCTTCAAGCTTAGTCTAGCTAAATCCGAGATTTTTTTGCTTTGCGTTGCGCTGAAGAGCATCGTCTGTCGCAATGTAGGAAGATGTTCCACAAGAGCGTCCACAGCCGATTGGAATCCCATATCCATTATTCGATCAGCCTCGTCGAGGACTAAAATCTGTAAATTGTCGACGTCGATTCCGGCAGTCTGGTCGAGGTGCTGTAGCATGCGACCCGGCGTACAGACGAGAATATTCATCCTTCCTAACCGTTCCGCTTCCTCGCGCAAACTCTTACCACCGATGACCAGGCCTGCAGAGAAAGTGTGGTATCTTCCGATCTTGCGCAACACCTCGAAGATCTGTACGGCAAGTTCTCGTGTAGGCGAAATGATCATCGCACCTAGCCCATCGTATTCGGTCCATTGCGCGCGGTATAGCTTTTCGAGGACGGGAATGAGGAATGCGAGAGTCTTGCCGGAGCCGGTCTTGGCTGCGCCGAGGATATCGCGACCCTTTAAGCCGAGGGGAATAGCTTTTGCCTGGACATCGGTCAGGTTTTGGAAATGGGAGGCTTCTAGGCCGGAGGCTGTGGGCTGCGAGAGAGGTAATGTCGAGAATTTGGCGGTAGTTTCTGACTCGGGATTCTTAAGATCCTTAAGATCCTAAGAAATGTCTTGTTAGCTCGCCGTACTATTATTCTTGTATTATTCTTGGAAATCCAATGGACTATGGACTACTTACAAACTCGTCAACGGCCTTTCGCAATTTTTCGAGATCTTCTTGTTCTCTTTTCCTCTTGAGTGGCTTTTGGGTTTCCTTGGGGTGCTTTTTCTGCGGCGTACGTGCACCATTAGCAGCACGAGCGGCAGGCATTTTGAAGTTCTATTGCGACAAAGTTGGTGATGGGATTCAGATGCAAATCAAATGCGCCATGTAAATTTCAAGAAAAAAATTGGACTTGGCGGGGATTCTGCCGGAACGCGATAAAAGCGGTTACGATAAACGATAAGAGAATTACTATTTCAATAGTAGTGCGTCTTCAATAGTAGGTATTTTCCAAGGCCAATACAAGCCCCCTCAATCTTATCAGCCTCATAACAATCCACAACCTGACTCCAAGACAATATAAATATATCCGTTAGACTTGTAAGGCCGAGAGCTTCAGGATTATATATTTATATAGTTAATGTAAGATTAAAAGATGAAGTTATTTGCAAAATCCTCAAGTTGTAGCAGGTTCCTAGTAAAGTCATGTGATACCCCTGGGCATGATCTGGCGCCCTTTATTTCTGCCCATATTCAATTACAGCAAAGTAATAAGCTTTAATGCAACTTATATCATTGGATTCAGGAAATCGAGATCTCCAAGATATTCAATTTTCAATTATTCTCAAGTTAGGACAGTGAAGTTATTCAGATTAAACAACGTATTCTTAGTTCTTGGTTAAAATGGTCTAGATTACTTAATCAATTTTTGGGCCCGTTGACCAATGAGGGGTCTGGAAATGTCTACTATTGAAGACGCACTACTATTGAAATAGTAATTCTCAACGATAAACGCTGACCGCCCTGACCGCCTTGAGCCCCAGTGGGCCCCAGGGGTCCAGCTCGATACGACGCGCTATAATACGCTATAATACGCTATAATACGCTGTTAACCCAACAATTAGCACCTGCTCATCTCAGGTCAGGTTTCTTATAAGAGGGTTTTTATAGCAAATCCCCAATATCCACGACGAGTTGATTGATAAGTATCCTTTTTTCGTTGTTGGATTCATGTGCTATAGCATAGGTATAAACAGCCAATAACACTGATACATACAATCGCGCTGTGCTCCGTTATACAAGAGGCTGAAAAAGATAACCAACTCCCATACAAAACGACTTACACCACCCAACCCCAAAGAATATAATTGAAATCCTCACCACCCATAAATAATTTTCACATCTCCAACAAAACAGATCATAGTCGGGCCCTGTCAGGCTGCTTCTTAGCCTCCTCCGCAATCATCTCAGCAGCCCTTTCAGCTACACCCAACACGGTCAACATAGGGTTGATGGTAGGAATCGTTGGGAACACTCCTGCATCCACAATACGCAGATTCTTGAACCCCTTGACCTTCAGTTTCTCATCGACCACGGCCATCTCGTCTTTGCTCGTGTCACCCATCTTGGTCGTTCCGCAGGGGTGGTACACCGTGTGCGCTGCTTTCCGCGCGTAGTAGCTGAGGTCCTCGTCTGACTGAACATTCGGTCCAGGCGCAACCTCCTTCTTGATCCAGTCCTTGAACGGCGCCTGTTCCGCTACCTTTCGCGCTGCTCGCATGCCAAATACCAAAGTAGCAGCGTCATACCCTTCCGGATCTGTGAAATACCGGAAGTCGAGAGCCGGCTTGACCTTGGGATCCGCCGAGGTAAGGTATAGTCGGCCTCGAGATCTCGGTCGCGGGATGTTCGGGGTCATGCAGAAGGCATAGCCGTCTTTGATATCCGGATATCCTAGCCGAAGCGTGTTGAGTGTGAACGGAATTTGATAGCAGTGCATCATGACATCAGCGATATCTCCGTCGGAGAGACCTTTCGGATTAGCCGCCGACTTCTTAGCCCCAGCACCAGGCGCCTCACGACGTAAGAAGATTCCAGCATCAGAATCCATCGTCGTCTGGTTCTGTGGCACAGGTTTCTCCAGTTCCCACATGATAATGCTCTCCGGGTGATCTTGCAGATTCTCTCCGACGCCTGCAATATCGCAAACAACAGGGATACCCAAATCTGACAGTTGCTTCTTAGGTCCAAGCCCGGACAGCATCATTAGACGAGGGGTGTCTACAGCTCCGGCGCTCAGGATTATCTCCGCCTTGGCCTTGATGCTGCGCAGCGAGCCGTCTTTCAGCGCCAGACTAACGCTATCAACAGTGTCACCGCTGACATTAATTTTCGATACCCATGCATCCGTCAAGATAGTCAGGTTTGGCCGCTTCTCCTCGCCTCGTAATATCGGATGGATGTACGCAACTGATGCACTAGATCGTCTGCCATCATCCGGGTTGTAGCTCACCGAGAAGAACCCGACGCTGGGCTTCAGGGACCCGGTTTCTGATATGTGCTTGTTGAAGTCTTTGACAACGGGGATATCGAGCGCTGAGCTGCACGAATCAACCCAGTCCTGGCACAGCTGGTTGCGATGTCTGGCGTGGACCGGTTGGATCGTGTTCTTCAGCCTATCCAGCGCTTTCATGAATATGGGAAATGTCCATCCCCGCGCTCCCAACGACTGCCAGATATCCAAGTCATATTGGAACGGCCGAAAGGAGATCAAGGTATTGTGCGAAGAGCAGCCTCCCAAAACCTTAGCTCGTGCGTGTCTGATATAAGAGTTGCCTGTGGATCACGGTCAGATAAGGGAAGTTTTCAACTCGGCATATGACACGACTCACCCATAGGTTGTTCGGTGGTACCGTAGTCAAAGTCGAGCTCGCCGCCAAGCAAGTTCAACCATTGCTTCAGATCGAGGACTCGGTCGTCCATGAAATCACTAGGACCGGCCTCGACAAGAAGGACATTTTTGTGAGGAAGATACTCTGCTAGCCTTGCAGCGACGACACAGCCAGCCGTACCTCCACCGACGATTACATAGTCGTACTTATCAGAATCCGACACGGGGAGCTGAGCGGTAGTCATCCTTTCC
Source organism: Hypoxylon rubiginosum (assembly GCA_902806565.1). Classification (NCBI taxonomy): domain Eukaryota; kingdom Fungi; phylum Ascomycota; class Sordariomycetes; order Xylariales; family Hypoxylaceae; genus Hypoxylon; species Hypoxylon rubiginosum. The sequence continues at coordinate 82,904 of CADCXA010000069.1, read as the reverse complement.
AGCAGCTATCTAGGTACTTATAAGGTAGGTAGGTAATTTATGCAAGATAGTACTCTGATCAGCAGAATACGTTATACTCGAAGCTGAAGGTCTTATGATGTCTCAACTCCGACCACACAACCATGTGGCAGTCCGGATCTATTAATGCGACAATCCTTCGGGGCGAGCGAGCGTTCGATTAGCAAACTTGCCAAGCCGGTTCGGGAATCGGTCAAGCGCTGCACGGATTTTCTAGTATGGGACCCTTATCGTTCGTTATTGGCCCGTAATTATACAGACCTGGCACGATCCCGCACGCGGAGCGGTGAATGGCCTGACTCGTATCTAGGTAGTCGACCAGATATGCGTATGCACGCGGGGGAGGACAAGACTCGAATAGGTCTATCTTGTTTCGATGGTGCTGGATGGCTAGATGGTTGGCTGGGCCAGTCCAAAGATGGGAAAGATAACCTGGCCAGCTAATGCAGTTCCATCCTTCTTAATAGCAGTTCTACCTTTGGCTGTTTTGGTATTTTTACTTCAAGGTTGCCACCCTTAAAAACTCTTATCTCGAGACGTGAGTAAAATCTTCTACTCCATATCAAAAAGACGCAACTAACGTTAGCTTCCCCCCTTAAAGCAGTTAAGCTGCCGTCAGCCCGAGGATGTCCGAAGGCCACTAGAGAACTTTTCCAGTTACTGGCATAAGAAGCCTGGAAACTAGCCAGCTAACTCTACCAATCTACAACCTTGGTTACTTGGTTACTTGGAGATCCAACCAGCCATCCTACCAATTGGGCGGTTGTCAGCGGGGCCGGCGGGGTCAGCTCGAGAGATCTGAGACAAGAGCCGCAGAGTTGCCAGCATCGTTTTCTCCGCTCTCCAAGATAGATGACGTGAAAACGGTAAAAGGTGAACGGTGATCCCCTATTTGCCTATCCGGCCCGAACCAATAAGAGACCCCACGTCCGAAGCTCGTCCTTCGAGTGCCCCGTACTGTGATTCGTATTAGTAACAACAACAACTTCGGACCCAATCTCTGCTTCGTGAAATCGTATCAGCAATTGATAGCAGGGATTATCCTGTTAATATTTCACGATAGGTACAATACAACTCAAAACATCACGCTAGCCCTCCCCAGGCTTTGCTGCCGGTTATTCCTATCTTCATATCCCAGTTGAAGATATACCCTACGACTCACTGAGAGGCTGCGGAAAGATAATACCATTAGGATCTTGTAAACAACAGCCTACGGCTCATCACCTTCTTATTGCCGTTGACGGGGTCCACATCGCAGTCGTATCGTATTGACACGAATAAACATTTTATTAACCTCAACACCATGGCGTTTAAAGATGTAGATCGATACACTTTCTACGCGGGACAACCGCAACCTACAGCGGAGTCCTCCGGTCACTTTGAGTCCATCGATCCGTCAAATGGAGAGTCGACATGCAAGATATATAACTCGTCGCCTAAATCAATCGACGCCGCAATCCAGTCCGCCCAGTCAGCTTTCCCGTCGTGGTCTAGTACACCGCCGGTAGAACGGGCAAGAATACTACAGCGCGCCGTCGCTCTCTTACGTAAACACAATGATGCTCTCGCACGCGTCGAGACTATCGACACCGGGAAACCGTTCTCGGAGACGTCGACGGTAGATATCGTTACCGGAGCGGATGTTCTAGAGTACTTCGCCAACTTAGTAGGCAGCGGTGGGTTAAACGGCGAGTCCTTCCGCCTCAGGCCCGACGCCATGGTCTACACATCCAAGGAGCCCTTGGGAGTGTGCGCCGGCATAGGCGCCTGGAACTATCCGATCCAGATCGCGCTGTGGAAGTCGGCGCCTTGCTTGGCGGCCGGCAACTGCATGGTGTATAAGCCGAGCGAATTCACGCCGCTGCATGCGGAGTACCTAGCAGGCCTCTACCGCGAAGCCGGCGTTCCGGACGGCGTCTTCAACGTCGTGTACGGCGCCGGCGACGTCGGCGCCTACCTCACGAAGCACCCTACTATTGCGAAGGTCAGCTTCACCGGACAGATCAGCACGGGGAAGAAGGTAGCCGGCGCCGCTGCCGGCGAGATGAAATACGTGACGATGGAGCTCGGCGGCAAGAGCCCGCTCGTAGTCCTGCCGGACGCCGCGGTCGACCAGGCGGTAGACGTGGCGATGATGGCGAACTTCTACAGCACGGGACAGGTGTGCACGAACGGCACGCGCGTGTTCGTCCCGCGCGCCATGAAGACGTCGTTCGAGCGCGTCCTCGTCGAGAAGATGAAGTACGTCCGCGCGGGCGACCTCTTCAACCCCGCGACCAACTTCGGCCCCCTGAGCAGCAGGGTCCACCGGGACAAGGTGATCTCCTACATCAAGCACGGCGTCGCGTCCGACAAGGCGACGCTGCTCTGCGGGGGTCCCGAGCCCCCGACCGGCCTGCCGGCCGCGCTGCGGGACGGGTACTGGGTGCGGCCGACCGTGTTCACGGACTGCACGGACGACATGGCGATCGTAAAAGACGAGATCTTCGGTCCCGTGATGGCGATCCTGGCGTACGACGCGGTGGACGAGGCGGTGGGGCGCGCGAACGCGACGGACATGGGGCTCGCGGCGGGGGTGGTCGGGCGCGACGTCGACGCGTGCCACGGCGTCGTGGCGCGCCTGCAGGCGGGCATCGCGTGGGTGAACACGTGGGGGGAGAGCCCGGCCGAGATGGCGGTCGGCGGGTGGAAGCAGAGCGGCGTGGGCGTGGAGAACGGGCGTAAGGGGCTCGAGGCTTGGGTTCGGAATAAGAGCACGCTCGTCGAGATGGGCGGGAGCGTGGCGACGGTGTTTTCGAAGCTGTGATTGGGATGCGATGTCAAAGAACTGGATTTTACTCCTCGAACAGACTGTACCTTCGTTGTATGAAAAGAGCTACAGGGATGGTCATATATCAAGATAGTACCTTAGTACTAGGTAAAAATTAGAAGCTAGGATGCAATCTATACTGCCAAACCATAACCCGTTCCCGCGACTGGTATGTCACCAATATCAAGTCTCCTGCCCACGATGTTTTTCCCTCTCCCATCCTCTCGACCTTTGCCTAAAATGACTTGTCAACCAGTTTTTACCAAATGATCCTTAGTTCCTGAACGTGTATTATGCAACCGAGTCTAATCAAGTGGATGGCCACGTAGACCAATCTTAAGTACTTGCATGGTGGTAGGGTGGAGCATCGGATATAAGTTTGTTTAACACAGTAGAAAATCGTCGTGCGATCCCAGATTCTGGATCGAATCTTACCTGGCCCGACTAGCTCATCGGTAGAGCGCCTCACTAGTATCTTCCTTAGTAAGGATAATACCTCGAAATGAGGAGGCAACAGGTTCGATTCCTGTGTTGGGCAATGATTCTTTTTTTTTTCTTTCTTCCAATGTCTAGCCACGTAATTCGCATTCATTCTCCACATACATACCTAGGCTGTGATAGACAGGGCCGGGTTCAAGACGCCAAGCTTGACGAAATAAACGTAAAAATATCACCGCAATTAGTCACTAGATGGCATTTCCTACCCTTGTGAGGGGTATGTAAGATTTTGCCTACCATTTCCCTAGGATGGCGTGGTCAATGGGGGTTAACTAGGAATATTCCTATGCGACAACCTGAAGCGGTCAGCGTCGGACCGACTTACCTAGGGGTCGTCGAGGCCAAGGTAAGGTATATATATAAATACGAAGGTAATGGGGGTTCATACAAGATAATGCTCGATCTATAGTAATAGATGACTATCGCGAATTAATAATGACATCCCGCACCACGAAGCAGTGGATCCTCGCTTCCAAACCCACTGGCGCCCCGGTTCTTTCCGGGCCCGATGCGACCTTCGAGCTGCAGACTGCGACGCTGCCGCCCCTGAAGGAGGGCCAGATCCTGTGCCGGGTGCGGTACTTCTCCAACGACACCGGCCAGCGCAATTTCATCCAGAGCACCGTGGCCCCCGACCGCCTGTACGTGCCCACCGTGCCCGTCGGCTCGCCCATGCGCTCCGGCGTCCTCGCCGAGGTCCTCGAGTCCGCGGCGCCCGATGTCTTTAAGGTCGGGGACCTCGTCATGGACTTCCACCTCGGCACCTGGAGCGAGCTCGTCGTGCTCGACGCCGCCACCTCCCAGCCCTTAACCCCCTTACCTAACGGCCTGCCGCTGACCCACTACCTCGGCGCCTTCGGCGCGTCGGGCCTCGCCGCGTACGCGGGTCTGGCGTACGCCGGCGGCGTGAAGGCGGGCGACACGGTGGTAGTGTCGGCGGCGGCCGGCGCCACGGGGCCCATGGCCGTGCAGGTCGCGAAGCGGCTGCTGGGCGCGGGCCGCGTCGTCGGCGTCGCGGGGTCCGACGGCAAGTGCGCGTGGGTGCGGGACGTGCTGGGCGCGGACGCGTGCGTCAACTACGCGAGCCCGACGTTCGAGGACGACCTCCGGGCCGCGACGCCCGGCGAGGTGGACGTGTATTTTGATAACGTGGGGGGGAAGGTGCTGGACGCGGTGCTGACGCGCGTGAGGCGACACGGGACGGTGGCCGTGTGCGGTGCTTTGAGCTCGTATAATTCGGCGGAGCCTATGGCTTTGAGGAACTGGTTTGAGATCGTATCGATGCGTATTACGGTCCGCGGCTTCATTATGCTGGATTATTTGGACAAGGCGCCGGCGATCCTGGGGGAGCTGATCGGCGCGGCGGCGGACGGCCGGATCAAGTTGCAGGATGGGGAGACTGTGGTCGAGGGGAGGATCGAGGAGCAGCCCGAGATATGGATGAGGCTGTTCAGCGGAGGGAATCAGGGGAAGTTGATTACGAAGCTGATAGTTTAGGAAATCCAGCCTTTATCTTCCTCTGCCTCGTCTTCTTCTTCTTCCTCTTCCTCTTCCTCTTTCCTAGCTTTCACTTAACACTTAGCAGTGGCGGATATTAACTTGAAAAGCAAATCAGTTTGTTTTATTGATAAATACAGACTTCCACAGTGGCTGGCGTTATGATTGTATCCTCCATCACCACGCCCATCCCTTCTCCCATCCCCTCTCCCGTCCCCTTCCCCGTCCCCTCTCCCGTCCCCTCTCCCGTCCCCTCGCCCGTCCCCTCGCCCATCCCCTTACCACACAGCAAAACTCAGCCCCCTCCCCCCCCTCCAACACTTCAAATCGTCAATCTCCTTCCCCTATTGCGTCTGACGGCACCTTCTCCTTCTTCTTCTTCCACTTCCTCCACTTCCCTCTCTACCATCACGGCGGGGCCCCAGAGGAGATTCACGTGTCTCTTGGCCCGGGCCAGGTCCTTGCGGCAAGCCAGCAGCACGTGCGCGTAGTCCCAGGGCGTCTTGGGCGCCCCGGATCGGCTGAACTCGCGGTTCCGGAAGCGGCGGCAGAGCAGCTTGATGTCCCTCACGTGCTTCTTGCGCAGGCGGAAGTTGGAGAGCGGGGAGCTGAGGCGGCAGCGGTGCAAGATAGACATGCCGTGGATCGTGCCGGAGATTCTGGCGGGTCTGTGGATCAGGGAGATGTTTCCGGTGGAAGTTGTAAGACCGGAGAGGAATTGGTGGAAGAGTGTGGTAGTGAGGGCGTTGGTCGGGTTTCCCATGAAGTTGTAGATGGGGCTATTGGCGTTGGGATGGTACAGGGCGACCGCGGTGGTTTCTTGGGCGGCACTATCGAAGCCTGCTCCCATTGACAAGCTGGGAGGTTCCGTGGCTAGCATCTCTTGCTCGTTTGTCTCCTCCTGCTTCGGTCCCTGGGGACCTTTGAAGCTTTGGAACATGTTGTCGTTGGAAATTGGTGACCAAGAGCTAACACAAGATGATCAAAAAAGGGGAGATCCTAGACTTTTCTCTTTGAGGTGAGGCTACAAGGCATGAAAAAGGTGCATTGATTTGAAGTTGCTATCTCCTGAAAAAGAACTGTTGAATGTTGCGAATATCTGCTCGATCTCTTAGGTCGATAATTGCCTGGTGCATACATTAGGTAGGTATTTTCGGCACAGATATTCCCAAACACCTTTACGCGTGCCGAATTGCATCGTTATAAGCAAATACTAAAGATGTACTCATGTGTATTTCCTAGCGGCTCCTTGTTGTTAGGCGAACCTACCCCTTAGGTACCTCCTGTCCTGCATACCTACATAGAATACTAGAGAGAACCCTCCTAATTGCAGTCTCTAGATACAAGTGTGAAGTATTAGCATGCACCCTAATTATCTATCAGGTAGTTACCAAGTATCAATGGAGGCGTTGCCCAGAAACGTCGTGTAAGCGTCGTGCACGAGCACGTGAAATGCCATTTCGTAGTCCACTGTCGCGTTCTCGAATAACACTCGGATAATTAGGCACTTTGGCACTGGGCAACGCACATAAAAAATATTATTTTTCACCGCCGCGACTAGAAACTCTTCGACGGCAGAAAAAAAACACCACTTCTACACCGTCTTCAACTTCTCTAACCGTTCACGTTACCATTACCAACAACCTTATAGCACCACACACAATCTCTACATACTAATCAGCACAATATCTCTAAACACTTCCTACATAATAATCAGCTCATCATCTCTACATTCTCTACTTCAATCATATACTATCGAGCAATACCTAAGCCAGGACACTCAGGGCTCCCAGCACACTTGGACCCAGTGTCAACTCTACACCCTAAATCACATATACTACACACCATTCAAGTCTATTCCGACATATTATCTGCGGAAGTAAGAGCCCTAATCCTCGAACACTATGCATTGCGCCTGCCATGTCACGAAAAGGTGGTACTATAGGTACCTTTTTTTCTTTTTCTTTTTGCACGACTCTCTTCCCTCAGTCTCTTCCCTTAGTCGTCTCCCATTCCTAACCATCACACCATACTAAACCTCCTCCACCACAGTCACCAAGCAACCAGACCAGACTAGACCCCTCTAGCATCTCTGCTTCCAAAGGATCACCACTAAGATACCTGTGGTGATCTACCAACAACAGTACTACTAGTCGTCTCCCATTCCTAACCATCACATCATACTAAACCTCCTCCACCAGTCATCAAGCAACCAGACCAGACCCCTCTAGCATCTCTACTTCCAAAGGATCACCACTAAGATACCTCTGGTGATCCTTTGGAAGTAGCACCGCTAGTCCGGTCTCTCGCCGGCATCACCAGCGCCAATACTAGGCTGCTGGCCGGGGCCGAGACCGGCATGCCATTTCGTATGGCTAACCTAGACACTCGTGATGGACTTCGCCGTCAGCTTCGCGGAAGCTGCACAGCTGTCAAACAAACGACCGCTGTAGCCCCTACCTACCCTGGTATACCCATCGCCACTAAAAACACCGAAACCTATCAATATTCAACTAGGAAATGGGTACCTAGGTACTTACTGCCTATTGAAGGCTCCCCAGTGAGTACAGTTCTTTCTCTAACTGTGTCGAGGCACTTTCATAGTCTAACCTCTTCGGGAGATAGGCCTACCAGCTGGCTACAAACTTGAAGGATCTCAGTTGAGGCGGGGACGCGGCTGCGCATCAAAAGCAGCTGCGTGCCGGTATACGGCCAGCAATTCAGGTGGCCGTTGTGCCGGCCGCCCGTCGATGCGGCGGTTTGCGTTGGCTGCCCCGTCGACGTGGCTGGCTGGCTCAGCTGGCAGCCTGTCTATGTGGTTGCGTGCTGGCTGCGCTGGCCGAGGCGGCTGCTCTTCTGCCCGCCCCGCCAGGCGGCTGGCTGTTGCGTCGGCTGCCTATTGAGGTGGCTGTTTGCGTCCTACCCATCCAGGTGGCTGGGCTGCCAACTACCAGCCGAGGCGGCTGCTGGGCCAGCTACTTCTTGATGCGGCTGGTGTGTTGGCTGCTTCTCGAGGTAGCTGGTACGGCAAGCTACCTGTCGAGGGCGGCTGTCGTGTTGGCTGCCCGCCGAGGTGGCTGGGTTGCCAGCTGCCTGCTCAGGTGGCTGGGTGCTGGCTGCGCTCCAGCTGCCCATTGAGATAGGTGCCGGCCAGCTACAGGCCAGCTACAGGCCGGCTGCCTATCGAGGTGGCTGTTATGCCAGCTACCCGTCGGGGCGGCTATTTGCTAGCTACGCATCGCGCCAGCTACGCATAGAACGCAAAACTAGTAGGGGGGGTGGGGGACGCAAGACTAGTAAAGAACCATGGCGGTCCGGCCGGCGGATTCTCAGCCACCCTTTCTATGGGGCCGTTTCCCTAAGAAAGCCGGCAACATGGGCAGCTTCTTCTCCAGGTAAGAATATCTGCCCTGCCTTTGTTCACTCTACCCGCTCTGCTAACGAAGAGATATAGAAGCGGGGGCGGTGTTGATACCGACACTTGCAAAGCCCATTAGGAAGCTAGCAACGGGTGAAGAGACCAAAACGCATTTTTTTAAAAGATGCTGGGGGAAGACGAGAGCGAGGAAGATGGGGTGTGGGCCTTGGGGCTGTCTGGGTGATGTGCGGTCCGCCGTCACTTACTAGCTCTGGCTTCGCATTCTCCGCGCCCTCGGACGACATGACGCCGTTCGAGGCATGCGTCGGGTGGCGACATGATACCATTCGAAGCATGTCGTGGCCCGGGGGTGCGGAGATGTGAAGTCAGTGCCAGTATATTGGGCCACTCCCAGTGCTATTGCTAGTCTTACGGAGGGTCTTCTTCGCCTACAAGTTTTCCCTTTGTTACCGAATCTTGGCCAAGAAGACCCTCCGTAAAAATGGTGACCGAATCAGGTCTCCTCCCTGGGAGTGGCCCGAAATACTAGCACCGACTCTAGATCTTTCGCAACAGCGAGCTACGATGCCGTTCGCGGGTAAGCGGTTCGAAATTAGCCACCAGACCCCCCGGGGAAGTCCGCCGGTGGGCGGAAGATACAATGAGCGAGCAGTTGTCGTGGTGAGACGCCGGCGAGGTGGATCCGTTCCTCTGGAACATGTATTTTGAGGATCCGGAAGGTCCTAGTCGAGGCATGAGGTAGGAGGAGAGGAAGGTTATGGAGGGATTTAGCGAAGAGAATCATGCCATTGGAGACTTCTCTAAATAGGTTTCAGATGATAGTGTATTGTCAGGAGAACTTGTTCGCATCAATGTTGGATACTGTATTAACATACGAAATATCAACACCATCCTCTATGCTCTTTGCCGCAGAAGAAGTTGGTGAGTTAGGTACCTAATTTGTAAGGGCCACACAGTGTCAAGACTACAACAGCTCTTGAGGAACATACTGTGTTTGCTCAAGGAACTACGGGGCCAGCTGCATGTGTTTGTGTTAGGGATCCTAGGAATATCTCATTTTAATCCACAAACGGCCCTCGATTTCTACAATGGGATCTTTCTCAGCGCCTGCCTTGAAGCATATCGAGATTCTGTAGAGGATAGGTAGTGCTGGCAGTCCGGTAGCGCGTAGGGCTGCTCGGGGCTGCTCTAACGATCGGCTCCCTTACTCTCCTGATTACTCTGAAGGCTTTGCTACCGATCGATCCCTACGGAGCGACCGCATCGCACAACCAATCAGCCCTTACTTCCTAATCATTGCCAATCCGATAGTTGTACGACCAAGCTTCGCAAGCCGCACATTTGTGGCTGCATCGTCCAAAGCTTGCTTCGACGTCACAGGTGGCGTAACGATTTCGATGTGAGCACGATAAAGGTCAGAACGCACTGACAGTATATAGGCCGTCGGTTAGTTGATATACGATGAAATATGGATTCTACGTACGATGAAGCATCTTCATGTCTCGATATTGAACATTCGCGAATATAAAAAACTGGCGATGCCTCGTCGCGACTCCAAGTCTCGCATGAAACCGAGCTCGACAAGAAACATTCTCACGCCCAAATGAAAATGACGAAACCACCTTCACCGCATTCTTCGTGGCTTGCCGACCTACTAGCCTTCCTCGCGGTCATCGCACCTTTAACAACCGCAGCGACCGCCATCACGCACAAATTCGACACCCACTGGCGGCCCGAACTCGAAGCGCATCTTCCAGTACTCCGGTACTCTCTACCCCCCAAGCTAGCTCTCCAAAGTCCACATTTCTGACATTGTCAACTCTACACGTCCGGTGTATGCCACCGATGTCATCTACGCAGCTTGGACCATGCAGACCAACAAGACCATAACCATCTTGGACAACGGCACCAATGTGGACCCCGGCCTCCCCAAGCACGCCTGGACGTTCGCCGAGATGAAGACCGTCCATGAGGTGGGCGTCATTATCTCGATGGGGCTGAGAGATGGCTTTACCTACTTTAATGACAACCTACTCAACCTTCGAAGCGTACTATGAGACCCTGCATGGCATCCTGAGAAAATACAAGTTTGACAGCATTGACTTGGATATCGATGTCTTCAGCGAGCAGCGACCTAACCCTATCGCGCTGGAGCCCGTGGACCTTCTTGCCTAGCACCTGCGCGAAGACTTTAGCAAGGACTTCATCATCACGCTTGTGCCTGTGTCGACGGCCATGTCGGGCGGCAGCAGTATGAGCCAGTTCAGCTACAAGGAGCTGGAAAAGCAGTACGACGGCGACATCTTGTGGTACAACATGCGGTTCTACTACCTGTCCAATGAGCTCGAGTCCACGGATACGATAGACGCCGCCATGAAGCATGGCTAGAAGCCCCATCGTGTTGTCGCCGGCAAATTAGTGTAGCCGGTAGTGACGACAATGCGTCACCTAGCTCTAGAGCACGAAAACTTGTCTTCAAAACCTAGACGCTTATTTGTACTACTGTTTTGTGTACTATTTTAGACTGTTAGGTACTCGACGGTACTAGCGTATTTGGATAGGGTTAGCATTAGCACGTCGAATACGCTTGGATAGACTACTCACCGATCTAGTCTCGTCGTGATACTCGATAGAAGCGAATCGCCCGTGTTAGTGTAGAAACGGATAGAGCTATCAAGGGGCTCAATATCCAAACTGCCGGGTCCTTCTGCTGTTAGAGGGAGCCAGTATCTTACTCAAGGTAATGAAATTCCAATATTCTATCAGGTATTTTCAAAGATACAATCAACTATTGGATGCACCATGTCACCACTACTATGCCGGTATGCAGGGTGGGATTCTTTGGTTCATTTCTATTCCCCCTAAACCCCAATTCTAATAGTGGATTGCGGACTACCTAGAGCGAGGGAGGCTGCTAGGTAGATATCTACGTTGATATTGATCAAAGGATACGAAACTAGAATCCCAATTTGCGCGTAGCTCTGATGATGTTATTCAAGCACTTGGTCGAGAATTGAGACGGGCGGCTTGGCATTCAGCGAAATAGCCGGCATTGACGTACTGACCAAGGGACATGACTAGTATCCAGAGAGCAGACACGACTCAGTACAGCCGTAGATGGATACCTATCTAGACGGAAGAATGTATCCTGCGTGTTTACAGTCATCGATCGACTCTGCTCGATTCTCAAAAGTTGACTTCGTTTTGATTAAGTCATTATGAATGGAAAAGGGGCTACGATGACACACCGTCTATAAAGCCTCCCACACCCTTCCGTTATGTTGTATGATAGTACGAATAATTCTGAGACTCTCACACAGAAATCACTAAGATGCGCGCATTTGGGCTAGTATTTGGAGTAGGAAACCTCTTGGGCTATGCTGCTTCACTGGCGTTTGGTCCCGATGCAACTATCGCAAGCAGAGCTGGTAAATTATATACCCGAAATCCATCTCTCCGTAGATGCTAACCTCAGATGATGTGAAGCTGCGTCAACCGTTGTAGTGAGCCTGGATGGTACTGGCCAGTTTACCAGTATTGATGGCGCAATAACTTACGCCCAGCAAAATTCTATTGCTACAGTATCTGTGAAGGCTGGAACATATAACGAGACAATTGTGATCAATAGATCACCTGCCGTTACTATTGTGGGAGATACATCCTTTCCCAACGACTACACCCAAAACCAGGTCATCATCACCAGTGGCGGTGTACCCCTGTCGATCAACACCAACAATGTTGAAGGCATCACCTGGAGAAACATCAACTTTGTGTCTCTCAGTACCTCGACTACCGCCTGGGCGGTTTCCCTGCGAGGTACTAAGAACGCCTTTTACGGCTGTCAGATAATCAGCGCCGGAAACCAGGCTTTCTACTCGACTCTGGGCATTACTTTGATAGCAAACTCCTACGTCGAAGCTGTCACACAGGTCTTTTCCGGGTATCTCGGCCTTTACGTCTTCAACACTACCATCACCGCAACGGCTGACACCAATGGAATTATACTGTTTAACAAGGGGCTCAGTACCACGAACTCTACAGTCGTCTTCGATGGCTGCACGATCACTCAGAAGATTACGCAGGCAAGGCTTCTGAGAGAGCGCGCAAGCCTAAGCGTCTATCTTGCAGCCCCAAATGGGAACTACGCTCAAGGAATCTGGTTGAATACTTTTATGTCCGATTTGATTATCCCCCAGGGTATATATAACTATCCATCCACGTCTATCGGCAACTTCTTTGCAGAGTTCAACACCAGGGGCCCCGGAAGCTACTTGTTAAACATTTGCGCCAGAAGCGATTACGATCACCTCCTAGACTCGTCGCAGCTAGCTCCTTTCACCATCGCCCGGGTTTTTGCTGACTCGTTCCCGGCGTACGCAACCGTGGATCTGTCGTGGATCGACGCGCAAGTACTGTTGGCAATCAGCGCAACCGACGACGCAGGGGCAACCGCAACGCAGAGCAGTGTATCTTATACGTGTGCTGCTACTACGCAACCCACTACTACGACGACTACTATTGCCTCTAATGTAGTAACGCAGACCTCGACTTCAACTATTACTGTCGATTCTGATACTGTTACCCCTGATCCGATTGTAACCACCGCGTCTGGCACTTCCGCGACGACTACGACTACTACCGTCACTGTCTCGCCCGACCCCCTCAGCACGAGGACTCAAACTACGACGGTGACAACGACGCAGACGGTGACGAGCACCGTTGCCTCGCAGACTACAACCCAGATTGTGACACAGACTACCGGCGGCAGGACTATGACTTCTACGCGTCCTGGTTTCACGGTATTCGCCACGTTAACCATCACGATTACCGGCACCATTACACCAGATCCAGTTACTAGGACCAGAACAGTCGCGACGTCGACACTTGCCGGTCCCACGACAATCACGACCGGCAGACCCGTGACCAGGACGGTCGTGGTCTTGATCATAGTAAGGAGGACAGTAGTAACGACGACCACCTTGGGATGCACACCCAGAGGATTCGGCGGCTGGAGAGGCTGGAAGCGGACCGACGCCGCGATCCAAGCCCGGGCCACGCCCACCGTCTTCTCGCCCACCGTCGTCGTGACGGTCAGCGTGGGCAGCACCACGTCCGTGTCGACGCAGACAGAGACCAGCACCGTGGCCGGCACGACGACCCTCGTGCCCTCCACGACGACCGTATTTACCGGCGGCCCGACGAGCACCGTCACGACGACGTCCAACATACGCCAGTCGCGGGTAACCGTCACCACCACCAGGACCCGCACGGCGTTCACGACCGTCACCATAACGGCGCCCACGGCGACCGCGACGAGCACCACGACCGTCGACACGACCACGACCACGACCGGCGGGACTACGACCTCGACGGTATCGACGACGTCCTCGACCCAGACCACGCTGGTGGCGCTTACGCTGGTGAACCGCGTGACGCTCACGATCACCGGGCCCGCGGTTACGAGTTCCGTGCCGGGGCCGACGGTGAGCTCGCGGACGACGGAGACGAGCACGCAGGTCGTGACCAGCACGGTCACGCAGTTCCCTCCGCGCGCTCCCTTCTGCCGCTAGGATTGGAGTGTGGCTTCAAATCTTTGGACAGTTGGTGTGTGAACCGTGAACTGTAAACAAACATATTACAGGATGAAGTTGGTATTAGAAAATTAATAAGACGACTAGTTATCGTAGGATACGTCGTGCTCTTTGGATGCTTTAATGTTTTGGGCGAGGGGGAAGGGGGGAAGGGGGGAAGGAAGGAAGGCGGCTCTCGTTGGGCTTCGGGTATGGAGATACTGTAAGATAGGTTAAGGAGCAGCTAGCCGAAATTCATGTTCTATTTATCCTAAATGCGCTAAAAAGCGGACGGAAAATATGCACTTTCCTTACACGCCCGTTTTCGTGATACATCGTGTCGATACTTATCCCATTCAGGGACATTATCATACGGAGCGGGATTTAGAGTATCAGGTACGTAGCTACCCCTTAAGGTACTACGCCACACCCGGAGAATCAGAGCGTACAGTCGATATGGCCTGAGGAGGACAAGATGGTTTTATAGCCATGCTCGTCTAGGCAGGTGGTCGGTACCGCCGAGGTCGAGATCGTGGCTTCAAGCCTCATGTCTCAGTCCAATACCTGGTTCCCAATGTCTTAGATAACGGACGGGCAAAAACGGGCCAATACTTCTCTTAGACGCCACTCCCGTTGTACCCGGTTTCGCGTATTTCAACGTCTGCATGAGATCGTCTGATCCTCGGTCGCACAAGCGCATCCGTTTCAATAGTTCCTGGCGGCGCGGGACGCGATAGAAAAAACTTGGATGGGGGTGCGAAAGCTGAATGCCCCCTATTTGCCATTGTCGCACCTTCCCGGCTCGTACCCTCTATCTACGATAGGTTAGGTACGTTTGAGACCTTTTTAAAACCCCCTTCACATATTTTCGCACCGAGACGCGCTAGTTGAAATATCCTACCTCCTTGCTTGAAGCAGAGTGTGGCAGTTTCTCAACTTTCCCGACGCGTCCCCTTCGCCGGTATTCGAGGCTTGGAAACTTGCTTGTATCCTTTTTTCTCTCTTTGCTTTAGAAGAGAGACGTCTCGGGCCTTCTCACAAACATGAGCAAGTATCCCACCCCGGTGCCAGCGGAGGTACCGATCTCAGGCGGTGGTGGTGGCCCGCTGCGAATCCTGTCTCTGGGCCTCCCGCGGACCGGCAGCTCGTCCATGGCCGAGGCGCTGCGGATCCTCGGCTTCCACCGCGTTCACCACGGCACCGAGATGATCCTGGAGGGTTGGGACGTCGACTGGGTCGGGCGCGCGGCCAAGGCGCACTTCCCGTCCTTGTCGTCGCCCAAGGAACCGCGGCTCCAGCCCTTTACGCGCGCCGAGTGGGACGAGGTGTTGGGGTCGTTCGACGCAGTCACCGACTACGGCTGCATGTTCGCGCTGCCGCTCATCGCCGCGTACCCTGAGGCGAAAGTCATCTTGGTTCATCGCAACATCGACGACTGGGAGCGCAGCGTCAACGAGGTCATCATCGACCGGTTCTGGCCGCGCCGCACGCCCGTGGAGCTGCTCGTCAGGTGGCTGTTTTGGCTGGCGGGCGTGAAGCAACCCCTGATGAACGGCATCCGGCAGACCTTCTTGGGCCGCTTCGGCGCTGCAGGACCCGACGAGCTGAGGGCTAATTTGAGGGCCGTGTATGTGCAGCACATGAGAGAGATACGGGAGGCGGTCCCTCCAGAGCGGCTTTTGCACTACAAGCTAGGTGAGCACCAAATACCTAGCCGAAGGAGCTAAAGCATTACATCTCGACCGTTATTAACCTGAGATTTAGGAGACGGCTGGAAGCCGCTATGTGGGTTTCTAGGGAAGGAGGTGCCCGAGGACGTCCCGTTCCCGCGTCGTAACGATGCAAAGGCGTTCGGGACCATGTACGACCAGATCCATAGGGAGAAACTAAAGAGAATAGCATGGACCATCGTTCGGTACGGTGTTTTACTGGCAATCATCGTCGGCGTCACGCTTCAGCATCGGCGTCTAGCTGCCTTGTGGTGATACTCGTCCTCGGGTATATGGGTATTTATACGGAGGAACTATGAGGCTGGTTTTTATTAGCATGCATTAAGGCTGGAGTAACATACATCGGGATAGAGATTTTGTAATCTAAAGTACATCAACAATAGCTTTTATTTTATCTTTTTATGACTTTGCCATAATATGACGAAGCTAGCGAGCTTCGACAATTTGCTGCTCCCGACTGCGCAAGAAGTCAGAATAGCTTCAAATATTTCGAGCACTAGGTTAGCATATCTTCTGAGCTTGAGATTCATCTCGTGACGTTATAGAATACTATTGACCCCGTTCAATGCAAACGAGGAGACACGCTAATCAAGCATCCATGCTCGCCGCTACCTATAAATTGGGCGCCATACCTTGTTTGGAACGCCCAGGTAATCTTTGACAAGGGGTATTTTGATCTTGATTGGAAGAAGATAGGACTCTTGGACGTGCTGAGGCCATATGACGAAAGTAGTTCGGCTTCCCGCAGGCCCTGGTGGTACGTTCATGGTGTTGATCTTGGGCGCATATCGAGCATCATTGGATGTACTTACGAATAAGGAGCCAAACTGGGCGACAGGCTTGAACCAGCGAACCAGGACCGTACTTCTAGCCATTTAGAAAAGGATTCTATACCCAATGGCATCCTAGCCAATATCGTCAGTGAAAGCTGTGATATTAAACGCGGGGGTAGTTTAAATACCTCCTTGACGTGCATCAGATATATAATTAACGAGCTTTATCACAAGCGGTAGAGGAACCGAGTCTAGGATAGTACCTTTTTCAAGAGCCTTGAACTGTGGTTGCATTAGCTATGCGTGCACTTCGCTATTACGGACCCCACGATTTGCGCTTGGAACATGACGTTCCAGAGCCCAAATGCCTTCCTCACCGAGTCAAGGTCAGACCGTCGTTTTGTGGCATATGCGGCTCTGATTTGCATGCGTACTTACTACCTACCGTCATCCCGTTCAAAGACACGCCCCATCCCGTGACGGGGGAGACATGGCCGGTCACCTTCGGTCACGAATTCTCCGGCGACGTCGTTGAAGTCGGGTCGGAAGTGCAGGGCGAGCTACGGGTCGGGGACCGAGTGGCTGTCCAGCCCACCATATGCTGCAACGGGTGTCCCCCGTGCAAGGAGGGATACACGAACTGCTGCAATAGTCTCGGCTTCGTGGGATTGACGGGCTGGGGTGGTGGAATGTCAGATTTTGTCTCTGTGGATGCCAAGTTCGCGTTCAAACTTCCCGATAACGTTCCCTCCGACATTGGTGGTAAGTAGCTAGATATACGGCGATATCACGAAGAGATCTGATCTAGTTCATTATAGCAATGGTAGAACCGCTAGCTGTCGCGTGGCACGCCGTGGATCAGACAGGCATCAAACCGGGCGGCAGCGCGCTCGTTATGGGCGCTGGTCCGGTCGGATTAGCCATAATACAGTGTCTCAAGGCTCGGCAAGCGAAAGAAATCATCGTGGTCGAGATAGTCCCGGAGCGGAAGAAATTCGCAACGCGATTTGGCGCGACTGCGGTCATTGACCCGCAGGAGCAAGACGTGGTCGCGAAATGCAAAGAATTATGCGACGGCCAGGGACCCGAGACGGCGTTTGATTGCGCGGGCGCCGCTGCTAGCATGAAGTCGGCCTGTCTGGCCATACGCTACAGAGGGTTGGTCGTCAATGTGGCATTTTGGGAGAAGGAGGTGCCGTTTCAATTCAACAATTTGATGTTCGGTGAAAAGAGATTCTGCACATGTAAGTTGGCCAACTACGCATGTATCGGAATTCTGCTGACGCTGACTCGGATAGCGATCAGCTACAGCGCTGCGGATTTTAGGAACGTGATCGAAGCACTGGGGAACGGATTGCTGGATGTGAGAGAAATGATAACCCGCAAGACCACTATGGATCGGGTAGTTGAAGACGGGTTTTATGCCCTTATGCATGAAAAAGACAAGCACATGAAGATTCTTATAGAGATGTAAGGGCATCAAATTTGGGGTTGCGGGGTAGTCCATTGTATGGGTATATATAGTGTACTATATGCGGAGAAACACTAATCCAGTCAGGAACGACTGCGAGCATTAGAAGCCAGCCCTTATAGCTCAGTGGTAGAGCGCGTCACTCGTACAGCGCAATGCGATATGACGAGGTCCATCGTTCAATCCGGTGTGGGGGCATTTCAATTTTTGCAAACAAACCTTTTTCCACATTTTTATGTTTCTTGTACGGCTCACCAACGGCCTATCTACAGGTGATATATGAGGAGAGACGTATTGTATTGTTCATTCCATCAGGCCAAGTTATCACCGTATTTCGATCTTTCGGTCTAGTTTACGTGACAGGTGCACGCTAGGAAGTGAACCCGATAGATCGTGATTCGTAGACACTTACTAGCACTACCTCTGGCTAATTAAAGAATGGGCAAGACTAATAAGGGAAAGATCTGATTGACAGTATTAAATTGTAAAGTTCTAATGGCCAAGAAGGCCACCCAACCATTTGAGGCCCATTTCGAAAGGCGACTAATGGGTGGGCCTATAGAAGAGGAAGTACTTTAGATCATATCCTTAGTCGTGCTTATTTCTTCAATTAATAAAGCGCAGTGTCCGAGGCTCTCTGGAGATACCACTATGATGAAAGTTTATTTCTATCTCGGGAAATATCAGCATTGCTGTAATGTCCTCCGAACGTGGTATTTTGAGACAAGAGCAAAGGACGAAAAGGAGAAAAAGAAAATTCATTCGCAATATCGTGGTGTCCTCCTCTCCCTGGTTTTTTTTTTCTTTCTTTTTTTTCGAATAATGCTTCGCGATTATAGAACCATGCCATGCCTCAACCCGAAATTGGTTCCAGCAGAACCATCCTCGTAATTCCTCATGATCCCTCCAACCCCGTCCCTCGAATATAGGTCCCGATGACCGAAATCTGGTCCATGCTTCAGGTGGCTCGAAGGAAAAGGCTCGCGGGTCGATTCTGGCGTAACTAGATATTTGTGTTAGCAATTCTGCCTAAGCCCTGCCATATATAGTGCTGCAAAGATATATCGCGGGTATTTGAACATAGTAATCGTTAGATTGATGAAGGGGTGCTAGGGTTCAACCCTTCGTCCTCTGACCCTTT
Organism: Hypoxylon rubiginosum; assembly: GCA_902806565.1. Classification (NCBI taxonomy): domain Eukaryota; kingdom Fungi; phylum Ascomycota; class Sordariomycetes; order Xylariales; family Hypoxylaceae; genus Hypoxylon; species Hypoxylon rubiginosum. The sequence goes on along the minus strand of CADCXA010000069.1, from coordinate 64,018 downwards.
GAGTGGGAGTTGACAGTGTTGGCCGGGGAAGGAAGTAGTGTTAGACTCGATATTGGGAGCGTGCTGAGCGTGCTGGTGAGGATACAGGATGGGGATGGAACCGCGAATTTCCCCGGTGCCGTAGTTGTTACTCACGCCCACAGCAGCGTTTGCTTTACGGCTAGGGGGTATTGAAGTTGCTGGCCACTATGGCCGTTTGAAGGGTCTGGATGTAGAGGACAGGGGGGCTGGTTAGACACCTAGCTTTTCGCCGTTACGTTGATGGCTCCTTGAGCAACAACGTCGTTGTTTCCGCGCCTTTTGGCTTGTGTCGTGATAGGGGGACAGGATGAGAAGTATGAGATGACGAAGGAATGAGCTGCAAAAAAAAAAAGAAAAAAGGGTAAACTCACAATGCAAGGTATACACAGCAGTGGCGGTTTGCTTATGCCTTGTCTTGGACTCAGCGAAGTTCGGACTCTGTGTTTGGGGCGTTCATCTTGGTGTCTGTCAACCCACCCCCATCCAGAGTAGCGTTGGAGAGGGCATCCATCGAAGAGTCGGTAGGGTTATTGTGGCGGCAATGTCAATACTCTCGCTGTCGATACTCCCGCTGTCGATGCTCTCGCTGTCGATGCTCTCGCTGTCGATGCTCTCGCTGTCGATGCTCTCGCTGTCGATGCTCTCTCTGTCGATACTCTCGCTGTCGATGCTCTCTCTGTCGATGCTCTCTCTGTCGATGCTCTCGCTGTAGATGATCTCTCTGTAGATGCTCTCTCTGTAGATGCTCTCTCTGTCGATGCTCTCTCTGTCGATGCTCTCGCTGTCGATACTCTCGCTGTCGATGCTCTCTCTGTCGATGCTCTCGCTGTAGATGATCTCTCTGTCGATGCTCTCGCTGTAGATGATCTCTCTGTAGATGCTCTCTCTGTCGATACTCTCGCTGTCGACCTCGTCCAATGACACGGCGGGGGTTTAGGTGGCGGCGTATCTGTGGTAATCTCTCATGAGAAGAATTACCACTAGCAGCAGAAGCCCGGGCAGGACGCGTAGAGTAATCAGATGAAGACGTAACCGCGGCCGCGGCCGCTGACGCGAAGTGAGGACGAGTCTGGAGTGTACGCCAAGGCGAAATCAGGGACTCCGGTGTCGGCGGACGAGTAGGTAGGCTAGAGGTGGAAGAAGGCACCAAAACGCCTAGAGACTGCTGTCCCTCTGTCGGATGAGACCATGAATATGCACGGGCGGGGAGAAAATCATTCTGAGAAGGCAGACTAGCTACTGCGGGAGGAATAGTAGGGGAGGGGGCCAAGGCGGGAATAGGACCAGCCGGTCTGGGGGGCAGTCCAGAAGATGCTGGTGCTGGGATAAGGGTGCTTCCCTCCGGTCGGCTCAAGACAGCGAGTCGTTGCTCACGATGCTGACCTTGGCGTGGGAGTCTGTAGGGAATCTGCTTCTTCTTAGGCGAAGGCATCATCGAGCATAGAAATAGCAATGGTACGAAGTGACAGTAATGTCGGTAGCGATGTCATGCCAGATGATGAACGGGTGTAGGTGGGAAGAAAAGGTGCAGGTGGGAAGAAAAGGTGTAGGTGGGAAGAAAAGAGAGCTGATGGTCACTTGGTAATAAATAGAAAAAAGGTAAGGTAGTGGCAGTTGCTGTATTTTCCTGGTATCATCCCGCTTCAGATCTAGGATAATACCTTTCTAGCAAGTACCTCTTTGTTTTTTATCGCGAGTAGCTGCCTCGAATACTACTTTAAGTACCAGGCAGGTATCGTGGACCGGGTAGGTATTGCATACCAGTGTTGACTTTTGTGAGAAATCAAATTTGTAACAAATTTATCAGATCGTCTGTCGGGATGCAAACTTAGACTTGTAGGCGGCAACGCTATTAACGTAACAAGTCTTCGATTAAACAGAGAGTGGCACCAGTATTGTAATAGTCTTCCTCTCTGATCAGAGAGGGTGAGCTGGTAAGGAGGGCGTTACGGTGAAACTGCAAGTTTATAGGGTTAGTTTTCTTTACAGCTCCAGGAGTACGGCATGGAAAAGGCATAGCAAAACTTTCAGATCGTTCTAATAGACAACGTCATGTTTATAATGTAACGGCACTTTGAAAATGTGAGGATTTTGTTTCAACGTGAGCTCTGACAAATTTCACTATGCCTACCAAGACTCATACTATAATAAGTTTACGTATTTCACAAACAGAAACAAAAACTGGAACAAGGCGACGATAGTATATTTATCGAATCGTCTTATACCTATATCTGTCAGTAGTGTAGTTACCAGTTGTTACATGGACACAATTTACACAGAATTCACATCTTGAATCTTCTCAAACTCCTGAATTCATAACTTCTTAGCCTTGAGCGTTGTTTCTAACGTTGTGAGTTGAACGTTGATGAGTCATTTCTGTACCTAATCAGCCCTGTTTGTTGTAACTAACAGTATCACCTAGTCTTTCTTTCCACGATTCCACAGCTTCCTGACGTTCAAGAATCACGGAGACAAAGCCTAACCGAAACTACGTACACTAATTCAAGGCTCGAAAATAAATCGATCACCCTATAATAGATCGATAAAAGACCCCGATCATGAGACCCCCGATACATTAAGATATTCTACCTCTGGAAACTCTGGCGATGGACCATCTAAGATAGGCGAGTTACGGCCTAGCAAAGTCAAATCGAAGAAGGCTTTGACATAGGCATTCAAGACCTTAACCATCTCGAGGCCATCGATGGGCCCCGCGAAATGATCCAGGTCGCTCTCGAGGGTCTTCCAAAACGTATTGTCGCAGAGGTCGAGGTGCGTCGTCCCATTAATAAGGATGAAGCGCTGGTACGCCGTCTGCCACCGCGGAAACGAGATCCACGTGGGATCGCCGCCCTCGACGGGCATGTGTCCCGCGCTGCCCACCAGGAACGCGGGCTTGCGCAGGTCGGCGGCGCTGCCGTTCAGCGCAGGCTTCCCGACGAAGGTTCCGTCGAGATTCAGCCCTGAGACGAGGCGGCTGCTATCCTGCGCCGACCCGAGCGCCGCCGCACCGCCTATGGAGTATCCGAAGGCGCCGAGGTGGGCGGTACCGAACGGCAGCTTCAGCTCGCGTACTAACTTGGAGAGATACAGGTCCAGGAACACCGCGTTGTCTTCGAGTCGCGTATCGTAGATTTGCTCGGCCGTGATCCAGCTCTCGTCGTCCAAGAGTCCCACGACACCCGTGCCGTTCGGAAACCGGATGAAGGGCTGCTCGAATGGGTGGTCCAACCCGATAACCGCGTAGCCATACGATGCCAGCTCGGAAAGCAAAATCGTGCTCCCCTCGACCGGCGTGCCCCCGCCACCAGGCCCGAACAGGATCGTCGGGTAGGGCGATCCGTCCGTCTCCAGGAAAGGGGCATCCCACCGCACGGTCGAAGTGATGGATGCCAAGGTCCCGGACGTGTAATTCCAATGCTCCTCGTAGTAGGCTGCTGTTTCGGGGTTCAAATACGGCTTCGGTTCGCCTTTTGGTATCTGGGTCGTGGGATAAAACACGGTGGCCAAAAATGCGGTGCTCACATTATTAGGTGCTACCGCGTCATGGTCATTGTAGTGCTCAATAGTGTACTTGCGCACGCCAACTTGATAAGGACCGGTAGGGGGTGGAAGGGCAGCACCGAAGGCGATACTGGGTGCATTGAGGATGATCAGCACAGTGGTGAGAATAATCTTGGGGCAGCTGGTTACCCAGTGGTTCGCATTATTTAACCACATCACCATTATTGCAGTTGCGTATCCAACCTGTACCAAGAGCACCGGAAGCGAGTTAAGAGTGGCGGCCGGGGCAAATATATTCATATTAGTTACCTTAGGTATCTCGTATAATATCTCTTCAATGTAGTTACCGCTACCATGGAGCAATCCGAGCTACCGAGCAGGATTCGAAAATTGGGGACATCTCCGGAAGCTCTGTATGCTTTGTGTAACGGTGACATTGGAAAGCTGGTCCGGAAATCCTTCGAAGTGACAGAAAGCTGCAGTTGACGGCACAAGCTGCAAGGATCATCGACGCCATCGGGCCTACTATACCTAAGATGATGTGATTGACTACGCCTCATATATGTGTGGTGAGCTCTCCTAAGCCCCTGTAGGAGCTGAATGATTATGTAATGTACCTAGCCGTCGGGAGAACTCCCCTGTGTTCTGCTATTCCGTCAGCTCTTAATTCCCCGTATCAAACTTGAAGATGTCTTTCTAGCAGGCAACTTAGCTTCTCGTATAAAAGAATGTTTCATCAATGGAACTAGACTCGAGAGTATAATGTATCCGTAGAAGTCATTAACATTTCTATGAGTAACCCCCCTTTTATATTGGTTGAATGCAAATCACCTAGCACGAAGCAATTGAAAATGAAATATTATGTCACAGTCGGAAACAAAACGGTGGAAACCAATCCGCGATCTATTGCAATAGCAGAAACTGTCAACTAAAAACCAAAAAAAATAGTAACACCGAAGAGAGCTAGGCAGTATCTAGCCCAAGGGAGAGCTCAGTTGCCATCGTCGTCATACTCTTCGCAACTCTTCGTTTTTTATTGGCCCGCCCACCCTCCCATTCTTTTCCGACAATTACTCTTCCTTGCCATCCCATTCTTGCTCTCCGTATTCCTACTCGTAGTCGTCCTCGTCGCTGGAATCGTCCGGATCGAGTTGCTGCCAACATTGGTAGCATGTACCGGCCGTATCTCCGTCATCGCCGGTAAGCATCGCCCAGTGGTTGTCTTGATCTAGGGCGGTGCGGCTGCAGACCACGCAGCTAATCGGCGTCGAGTACGGCCGGTAATCACCCTCTCGGATGAGGGTTGGGATCTTGGCATCGAAGTCCTCTGCGAACTTCGGTACGGCGGCGAGGATCTCCTTGAACTGGTCGTCCTCGATAACCCAAAAATGGGTGTCTTCGACGAAGTTCACGAAGAACTCCTTCATCGGCTTAATGTCCTTCTCGTAGGCGAGCTGTACGCCGGCTTTGAGTCCCGCCATGTACTGCGCGGGCACATCAACAACGTTGCAATAAAGGTGCTGGTACGAGACGACCTTCTTTTGCAGCAGCTTGACTAGCTGCTTCAAGCACTCTGCCATCATAGTGTTGATGCATAAAGTGCGAGCCAAGTCCCAGAGCTTGACGCAGTTGACATACGCCTCGTCCTCGTTGTTGAAGAAGTCCGCATCCAGACCTAGAACAGGCATTTCAGTTAACACCAAAGCAATCAATCAGAAAGTTGGTCAAGGCGTCACTTACCTCCGGAGTAAATATGGTCGATGGCTATTCTCATGAGCTCTGCATCGCCACAAATACGCGCTTCACGAACAATTCCACCCTATATCAGAGAATAACATTAGAAATCGATCTCAAATTGTCGTTTTCAAACTGTAGCAAGCTCGAAGTGATTTCAAAAGGCTGCTAAGATGTCCATACCGCGAAGAGATTTTCAAGATGCGGGGATCGCCCACACACGACGTTAATGTGGACAGGCCAAGATCTGTCCTGACAATGCAGTAAAGCATCGGCTTCGCCATCAACAGCGACATAGCTGTAGGGAACATCAGTTAGTTATCCGTATCTATATATATATTTCGTATATTGAAGCACTTACTCCTTGCTCTCAGGGTCCGCTTTGACAAAGATTTCCGGCGACGTCTCCAGCATGTAAACCACATCCCATAGTCCAGACATTGTGACTAGAAATTAACTTAGTCGTGTTGAGGACAAGTGGGTGGATTGTGTCAGTGAAGGGTGTGTCGACGACAGTATGAATCGTTGGCAAGTGGTTGTGTCGACGATGTGTTGATGTCAACTGGAGCAGTCGGGTCGATGAGCTCAGGAACGCGGAATCTAACCGTCAAAATGGGTTGGGAGCCAGTGACGATGAACGTTGCGAGATGATGGTCGACGCGAGAAGGTGGAAGACACAAGGTAGACAACACAACACAATGGAGGTGCTATTAGGAGCAAGTGTTGAGTCAGGTAAGAATCCTGTGATTGTTGTTGTGCAGAAGACCAGGTTTCTTTCTTGAATCAGGTCGAGTGTAAAGGTGTTGGGGTGTGAGTGAAGTGAAAAAAAATTGGGAGTGGAGGGGAGGGACAGTGGCTGGTTTATATGCAAAAGACAGCAGATAATTTCTGATAGCGGGAGACGCTACGAAGAAGGTGCGACTATATATAGACGCGGATGCGTAGAGCGCGTACCACCTGTTTACCTTAGGTATCTACGTACGTTCACGAATTGTACCACAGTATCTTAGGCTATCGACGCACCTTAGGAACCCAGGTGACCAAGCTCCTGCCCCGTTCGACGCGGGCTAACGCGTAGTGGCAAAAAGGAGAATACCTTCCCCCCCCCTTTTTTTTATCCATCAACACCTAAGGTACACATCACGATGCTGAATAAGCTAGGTTTAAAGGGCAAGAAAGGAAGATAAGTGAACAGACGTTACAGCAAACAGCCTAAAGAGGAGCTGCGCCAAGAGTCGAGGCTCCGTGCGGTGTTAATCACCCCTGAGACTAAACAGACGACAGGTAAGTTTTTCTATGGGGCTCCACTCTGATGGTGCACAATAGAATGTCTTGGGCCCATTTGTTAACAAGACAATAGGAAGTTCGGTCCTTGGCAGTAGGCACAGGGCAGTTCCTGCCTGAGGAGACAAGCGTTTAGCCAAGTTTCTCAGAGATCAAGCCGGCATTCGCCGCTATTCGTAGGATCTCCCCAACTTCAGCGTCGACACGTTATCTTTCATAGCGAGGCCAATGCGCCCGACATCCCAGCCTTTCCTCACGTCACCTACTCGGACTTCCAGATGGCCGAGGAGGCGTAAGCGCTCATCCACACCAAGGGTAGTGGCCCCTGAGTCCAGCCCAAAGTCCGGGTTGTCGTAGGTATGACCAAGGACGGCATCAAATCGGTTTGGCGCTAGAGACTTGGATTTGCAAATGACCCCAAGGATGCCGATGCATATAATAGACAATGAACAAAACAATAAAACGGCAATCCATATTGCTACCGGCTGATACACTTCCTTGCCGACACTTGTTGTGATATTGGCCTCAGCATACCAGTATAGTTCTTTTCTACCATCAAGGAACTCATCTGGTTTACCGATGATCGTCTGCCACGAATCTGAAGATTGGGTATGAAGCTTCAGCCCGTTTGCAGGTATGTATCCTGGGCCCCATGGTTCAGTCCCTTCCAAACCCGTTAAGCGCTGGAATCCAAAAGTCGTAAGCGGCCGGACTTGCATGAGCGACAGCCATATCTGGAAGTACGTGTTCATGATGGCTCCGATCCTGAGGGAAAATAATTCCTCCGTCACATGAGAAAAGGCTGTCTCGACATCTATCGGCTCCAGCTCAGATTGGTTACTTCCTCGACTCAGGTACATAACCGGACCAGGTTCGTAGATAGGTAGGAGCTCCTTCTTTGGTAGCACTTGTGTGGCCCAATAATCAAAGGCCGTTAGATTCGGCGGCCGCGTATCCAGTTGGGAAGGACGAATTGCTTCTGAATGGCAGTTTCCATTTTCGCATTTTATCCGAACTTCGACATGTTTTTCTAGGACATCGCATCTCGTTGACCAACCACGGGTCATTTTGGTGCTCTCCTGATTTATTGCCTCATACTGTCCAGGGCCGGGCCGGATCTCAACAATAAGAGTATTTGCGGTCGGGGGATCGATATCTGCTAAGCCATTCGAATATAGATCTGTCAATCCTAGGAAGGAAGTGAGTCTACTGCACTGAGATATGTGTGGATCGGCGCTGCAGGTTTCGGATGGGGTTCTATTCCACTTTGGACATCCAGGGCAGGATAAACGAATATTAGACCGGATTCGGTGGCTATCGTCTGAGGTTTTCATGATAGAGAAAGGTGAGCAAAAAAAGCTTAGGTAGGACGTTTCTATTGATAGTTCTGTGGTTCCTGAAGGTGGTAGGTCATGGATTGGAAGGCCTATTAAAGACGAGTAGGAGTCTGCACCCCCAAGATTGGATGTCTGTAACCAACTGTCTGTATTGTTGGAATTTGATTCCATATCAATCCAGGGTATTTTGGCATTTCCCCAGAGGTCCATGGGACTGTCGAGAGTACTTTTGGTTTGCCATATAGCAGTCAGCAGTTCAGCATCCGCCAGTCTGTCATATAAGCTCTTGTCGTATGAGATTCTCTCGAGCACCCAATTTATCCAGTAATGTCTCATTGGTCCTGTATCAAGGTACCTCGCAGTCGAGGTAGTACTTGTAGTCTGATTCATCGTACTGAGGATACGCAAAGATGCCTGACTGCCGAGTGGTGATAGTGCCCAGACTAAAATACACGGAATAATAATTGGTTGTAACCGGCTGATGTGTACAAGAGCACGTACGGCATCATGTGTAGTTCCCGTCGTTATCAAAATATAAAGATTCTATAAATTGATTAGCTTAGGTACAATTACTCCAACCGCACACCTATATTCCGCCTACCATTAATTTGATACCTCTCTCTGAGTAAAGCTGCCCGGCAGATTGGAGAGCGCTGGCCAGGAGTGAAGTGAAAATGATGGGAAAGATCGTAGACCCCTGTTAACCTCATAAGTACGTGATATCCTCTAATGAGCTTTATTAAATTAGGCACGTACTATTTCAGAAAGATCTTGAATGACAGTGCCATATGTAGATGGAGCTGCTTGGCCCCTGATACAGAGAGCAGCTATACTCAAAGCTTCGAGTCTACCTAGTTAGACAGGATAAAATGAATCATGTTACTCAGCTTGAGGGGATACTCACCGACAAAGAGAAACGGTATGACAAGCATTCCACTAGTTACAATATACCGCCGAGGTCTCCTCGTCAGTATTCGTGGGTCTGAAGGCCACCCTTGCACCTTCTGAGTCTCCATTAACCCATCGGCTAGAGTCTAAAAAGAGCCTTCAGTTATGCTACAAGCGATAGTGATAGAAAGCTCCACATGGCAATGAAATTGTGCAAGTTAGATAGATTAATGACCTGCTAACCGTACTGGCGAAGATACCTCTTATAACATATTTCAGAAACCACATTTCTTTCAATTGACCTAAGTATAATAACGACTCCAACATGGAACTGACTTTTATATTGATATAGCTTCTGCACCGCCTAACGGGATGGTGTGTAAATCTATACAAAACGACCGTTTCAGATCTTCTTAACCCTATCAGCGACGGCGATACTCATATCGATGATATTTATATAAAACCTGGAACGCAGTGTCTTGGTACACTATAAATCGTAACAGAGGGAAGGATATTTAAACGGGGGCCATCCTCCCCGTTTCAAGTATCATGTACATACCGCATTACGTCACACCCTACGATGCTCAACCGTCAGTATAACTCCAAGCAGCCTAGAATAGATTGGCTCCGACTTCACATTTAAAATAGAAATTATCGATAAGAATTGTTCAGGGTATCATCAATAGAGTCGACGGTGAGGAAGTCTGGAATACGTATCAGGACCGCTAACCGAATGGTACTTTAATAAATGTCATTTGATTTGATGATGGTTTCTTCCTACTTCAAGTGGCATCAACAGCAGAAGATTCTTGATAGGAAAGGGGGTAGGTTTATACCGCAAGAGTCCTCATTTAGCTCGCACTACGAAGTACAAGACGCCACAAAACCCAACATCAGTGATAACACCTTTATTTAAACGGGATGGATTCCGACCCCTGAAAAGCTTGGTAGAGCTCGTAAGCCGTGAAACCCTTAGTGGAGCCCTATGCAGGAATCCCTGGGTGCCGTCGACCCGGAGTTCAGCTGCGCCGCGCGATTCCTCATCTCGTGCCGGTTACTGGATCGGGTTAGCGGCGCGAGGTACGTATTCCCGATATAGCTTCACCTAGCGTCCAGGCAGATAGGCAGTTCTAAGCACGTAGGGGAGGGCATTTTGTGTATAAATAAGCGTCTTCCTCAAGACCTTTTTTGTCATCTTCATCTCAAACCTCATTCCAGAGTCGCAAGAAACTAGGAGATAGTCATCGCTTTCACAAACATCGAATATCATATCTTCATCTTGCAGCAGACAATCGAATTCTGAAACTTCTTCATCATTCTTGGCATCCAAACACCAAACAACAACAAACAAACAAACAATCATCATCATCTCATCATCAATCCTCTCGTGTAGAGTAACCAACCAACCCAATCAATTCATCATGACTTCAAACAACGCCCTCACGTCCGGTGCCCGCATGGTCGTCACGGCCCACAAGGAAGACGGGACCTCCGTGCTCCACTCGGACAGCGTCATCGAAGCCTTCTCGCCGATGGGCCCCACCCGGAGCTCCTTCGTCACCTTCGACGCCCGTCCGTCGGTCCCGGTCGACAACCGGCAGACGCCCCCGGACCTGAGCCGGGCCTTCCCGCGCGTGCCCCCCGGAGGCGTCACCTTCTGCATCACGAACATGGCGCCGCGCCACAGCGCGCCCATGCACCGGACCGTCAGCCTCGACTACGCCGTCGTGCTGTCGGGCGAGATCGTGCTCGCCCTCGACGGCGGCGAGGAGACGACCCTCCGCGCCGGCGACGTCGTCGTCCAGCAGGGCGTCAACCACGCCTGGCACAACCGCACCGACGAGGTCTGCCGCATCGCCTGCTTCATGGTCGGGTCCGAGAAGATCACGCTGGCGAGCGGCGAGGTGCTGGAGCAGACGGTGATCAAGAGGCCTTCTTAGTTTTGGAAATGTTGGAAATGGTGGAAATTAGGTATCTTAGGTAGATAGTCAGATCAACTGAGTTGTCCGGTTTATATGACGCTGAGAGACCCGAGGTGTGACTTCATTCCGGTGTACTCCCTAATCCGTTCGAACACGATTTGGCCGCTTTGTTTTTGCTCCGGTGTCGTTGCGAACTGTGCCCCTTTGATGATCTTGATAGGCCAGAGCAGTAGATATCCGCCTATACCCCGGCACCGCGGCGGGCCGGTTCGAGGGTCGTGCAGACGGCCTAGATGATTAATATCGCCGAAAGACTGAGGTACGGTAGAGAGAACTTCATCAGCGAGCGTACGGATTGTATCGGTAAACTGGTCAACAAGAATATACAGGCTTTCCCTCGCCACATCGTTCGTGCCTGCATTATCAATTGCGGCTGTGAGGCAGTTTAAAAGCTGTTGGTGGGCAATAATTCGCGCGGTACGATGATAATTCCATTCGTAGGCGATCCAAAGGTCAGTATGAAGTTGAATGGTGTTCGTAACCGGCTGGACGGAAGGATCAAATTTAGGTAAGTCAGACACATTCAGCGTCTTGTAGGTCCACTCGGGTTTCTGTCGCCAACTAGCCACTTCCTTGTCCAACTTAATGAGTTCATGGACCATTTCGAGGACTTCGGAGGTCGACGAGTTGCCGTTGGCAAGTGCCCCTTGCAGGTTTCTAGCCCGCTCACACGTCTGGCCAATCCGAGCAGCATCTTTCTCCAGGCAGACATAAGGCATGGTGTCATCTAACTGGCCAAACAAATGCTCCGACTCGTCTAAGAGTTTGGTGTTGAAAGCCAACTGTTGTTTTTGCTATATCTCATAAGCACCTAGGTATGTTATGGCCCCGCTGTGAATGATCAAACTCACAATTCTGTGGTGCGCGAGCCTAAAGAGACTCCATCCACGAGGGCTGTAGATCTGATCCGGACCGCGTAGTCTCAGTATCTGTGCCATTCCCTGTGCATGGGCCCCTCTCATCGCAGGATCTTCTATGAAGAAAGTCTGAAGATTCAGCTTACGCAGTTCACGTCCCCATAGCCTTCACAGTAGAAACGTACCTCGAAGATGTCCAGCATCACCGTGGTCATAAGGTCATAGTCGTCAGGGACCTTACCTGCCGTCGACAAGGACTCCCCCAGCGCGGAAAGTGACATCCCGTAGCAATGGAATGCCTTGTCAACCAGCGCATCGCTATTCTGAGCTTTCGAGAGATCGGCGTAGGCTGCGGCCCGGACAGCCCAGCGTAAGGCGAAACGGCCCTCGACGTTCACGTCCTGGAACAGGCAGGGGAGATGCTCAAGAAAGCCGGGCGACGAAGTCTCACTGCACGGGTACATGACATACTTGTCCATGAAGCGATCGACTACTTCATTTTCAGGGGATGGCCGCAAATGAGCTGGGGTAGTCTTCGCCCACGGAAACGGATTCGGTAGGTTTAGACCGGCGAGCTCCTCCTCGGTGAGATCAGAAGGATCAACGGATTTCGTTGACGACTGACTCCAGACAGACCTGTCATCGGTCGACCAGCTCTTCCGTCTAGACCTTTGCGGGGAAGATCTCTGCGGGGAAGCAGTAGAAGTTGATGCCGACGCTACCACGTTTGCGTGTTCAATCACCTTTTCCGTCTCGTAACGGAACCGAATACTCGCTTCGTCGCGGTAACCCTCGCAGATCTCGTTGCGCTTGAGGCAGCGCTGGCAGGAAGGCTTGCCTTGGTCGCATTTGACTCGTCGCTGGCGGCATCTCAAGCATCCACGGCTAAAGCGCGACATCGCGCTGTTCTTGGATTAGTTACCTTGGAGGTATCAGAATCTCGTCCAGTACTTAACGACCGTAATTTGTCTGATTCTTAGTTGATTAGGCTACGAAGTAGAAGGTGTTTCAACGCAGCCCCAATCGCTAAAAATGGTATCCTTCAATCTCACGCCTCAGCCCCCGAATAGGGGTTGAGGGGTGATCCTAGGCGATCCTACCCTGCAGATAAGGAGCGCTAATAGGAATCGAACTCTCCCTTAGGTAAGCCTATTACTCATCAAAGACGGCCTGCTACCTCACGTGATACGGTCCGGGGTTAGGTAATTCTATCCAGCTTTTCCCCCTTTTCCACTTTACCTCGACAGCAGCTCATCTTCGAAGAATTATCAGGATACAGCTTATGACCTCTGATAACAGACTCCCGTTAAATAGGCGCGAATTGTTATCGACTTGGCAATTGATGAATGTAGTGGGTAAGCCATGTGATGCGCGACTAGAAAGTTCCAGAGCAGCAACCAATGCAATGCCGAGCTCGAGGGACCAACGATAAAGAGTACAAGTGCAAAACACCAATTGACACATCGTCATATCACTAGTATTTAAAGTTTCTAATGCGACATATGACGCCGGTTCGCCGCTTGAAGCTTAGATATACATCGGGCGGCTCGAAGATCTAAAGACGGCAGACGGTGGTGATGGTGGGTTGGCGAGGTTGGGGGTTCGCTCCCTTCCGAATGCCTCCGCATTTTACCCCAGACGGACGACTGTGGATCGACAGCGTATGACGTGCCAATGAACGAAGACCCGAAGTTTCGAGCGAATCGATCTCGAGGTTCGTAGATGGGACGTTCGGTCTGCTCGCGTAGCGTCGTACGCCTGACATCGAACATGAAGTCATTCATCATGAGATGTCACCAGGTCCACGGCCAATCCGGAAGCCCACGTAGTTATATAGAGAGCAAGGGTTTCCTTTGATCTTGAATTCTGAGCTTAAGTGTATCAAGCACTTTACGAAGAAGCAACTCAAACCATCAATCAATCAAATCTCAACAAGATACCAATCAACAAACAATTGTAATCATGTCTGCAGACGGACACGGACTTCCCGACAACGCCGTCATTGGCGCGCACGACATGATCCACCATGCCGAACAAGAAGAACATGAGCACGAAGCCGCCATGAAGCGTGGCCTTCCCGACGCGGCTGCCGAGGCCGAATACGACCTGATGCACGGCGCGGAGGAGCGTGCAGAGAAGGAAGAGGTAATAATACCCTCCCCCTAGGCCGACATGGTGGCAAGAGATGCTGACTACTACTACAGAGGCGCAGGACATCGTTTACCAAGGTCAAGAGGACGTTGGAGAAGTTCATCCCAGGGAAACACTGAAATCTACAAGTTCCCTGCCGCGACCCCGAGTCGGGCATGTACAAATATGTTGTGGATAGCTTTCACGATATCCCTGTATTTATTGATAAAGGTCTGAGGTCTTCAGTAGACCATACCTGACCATACTTGAAACAATATGAAGTTCTTGTCAATTACTTTCTGTGCATCCTATGTCCGCTTGGTGAACTTGCCATCAGTTTGTCCGTATCACTATATACCAAAGCAATGAGTGTGGTTATGGCTATCTGATTGAGTCAGAATTCTGCCGCTGTATTTTAAGGGGCCTACTACCGGGAGCACCAACGATTATTGTTACTTCTTAAAGAGCGAGCGGTTATTAGTCTTCTACGAACTAGACTATAATAGTAGTTGCTGTTAAATTGGAGATGATAGGTTGAAGGCTCTCAGTTACAGTACACGTAAGTAACAGCCTCTAACCCGAGCGGATTCTTAATCTATAAGAATACCTAGACAAGCAACATAATAGAAGTCTGTACTGGTAGTGCCTATTCTTGCCTCAGCGGCGAGCGTATTTATATATACCAAGACACCAAGACCCCGTAGTAAGCTCGGTGCTTTAGGCTATATAATGCTATAACACCACCACATCACGGGGATACCCAATCGGTAGCAGTAGCCCCGCACGACCCAGTCGCTCGAGGTGAACGGGGTAAATGGTACCGGTACCTATTCAGGGACATGGAATCGTGGTATCATACGTCTTGCTGGTCGTGGACTGATATGACAGCAGTACATACTACCTACCTCAGGAGTACAGGATAGTCGGATTGTTCAGCTCAAAAGACCACTCCCAGCTAACAGAACTGGGGCTAGCAGCTATAACGTTACAAGAAGGTGGTTAAAAAAATGACCGCAGCGGTCGCGTCGACGGCGCAAGCTTCTTTGGCGTTCCAAGCTCCCTCGGAAAGCATCGTCCAGGTCGCTTTAAGGCCGAGAGAAAAACGCCACGATGTGCCGACGAACATAAACTACTACAAGGACCCAGGCGATGGGTCCCTGCCTATGCCTATCGTGATCGCAGAGTGAGTGTATTATAAAAGGATTCGGTTACGGCTATGGAATATGCTAACGAGCTCTTGAAGCAACACGGTAAAGAACGAGCGCCCACACATACCACAGCCGGTGGTCGTCCACGACGTCACGGGCGAAGAAGAAAAGTACGCGCTAGACAGCCACGGCTTCCAGTTCCTACAGCACGAGAGCAGACTCTCCGGGCTGTCAGCCTACCAAGACGACGACCTGGTGAAGGCCGAGTACTACCCAGAGTCGGTACGACTGCTCAAGAACATGTACGCACATAGTAGTAAAATCCGCGACAACCGCACACGCACGGGAGCTAACTCGTAGACCGCGCAAAAGAACGGGGGCGTCCCGCGTCTTCATATTCGACCACAAGACGCGCTGCGGGCCGTCCAACTGGCACAAGCTGGGCAAGGGCAACCGGTCCTCGCGCGGGCCGCTGCTGCGGGCGCACGTCGACCAGTCCTACGCCGGCGCCGAGCTCGTCCTGCGGCGCTGGTTTCCGGGCGAGGCGGACGAGCTCGTGAGGAGGCGGTATCAGATTATCAACGTACGCCCCCGCCCCCTTCCTTTTCCCTTTTCCCTTTTCTTCTCGGTCCAGACACTACACTTCAGCCCATCGAGCCTTGCTACCTCATAACTCTAACCAAGGGGGAAAAAAACAGATCTGGCGCCCCATCAAGCCGATCCTCAAAGACCCGCTAGCCGTCGCGGACGCGACGTCGATCGCGGACTCCGACCTAGTCGCCGCGTCCATCGTGTACCCGGCCGACCGGGACGAGACGTGGACCATCAAACCTAACACTACACACCGGTGGTACTTCAAGTACGCGCAGCGGCCCGACGAGGTGCTGCTCATCAAGTGCTTCGACTCGGACGAGCGCGTCCCCGCGCGCCGGGCGCCGCACACCGCCTTCGAGAACGCCGAGGAGAAAGACGGGGAGTCGAGGGAGAGCATCGAGACGCGGGCGCTGGTCTTCTACGATTAAGATTGGCGGATAGAACTGGGTGCATCAATCTTCGGTGTAGAGCTAGGCTACCAAGGCTATTGTAAATGGACTCTACCCGGAGCGGCAGATAATAGAATCCCTGACAGGAAAATGATAGTCAAAACTTTCCAATAACGGGGGGAATCAATTTTGATAATCATACTCTAGCAGCAAAAACCGTGACCTACTTATGTACCATCGCATAACCGTAACCATAACTCTAACCATGATCTGTGTCTCATCCTCATCCTCGTTCTCACCTCTCATCCCACGTCTTCGTCGGGCTAGGCAGCGGGCTCGTCTGGATGCGCGGGCGGCTCTTGAACACGGCCTCGTAGTCCACCTCCCCGGCCTCGATCAGCTCCTCGGCGATCGACGCGTCGCCGACGTCCGCCCCCTCCTCCTCCAGCCTCGGAAAGTAGCTGTCCTTCCTCTGCACCATCTTGCTCTTCCGCTGCGACCGCCTCCTCTCGAGCTGCGCCTTCTGCCGCGCCGCCTCGAACCCCGCCATCGACCGTCGGGTCCGGGCGACCAGGTCTTCGTATTCCTCGCCCGCTTGGGGCGGCGCGATGTTATTATTCGTAGTAGTGGTAGTAGTAGCAGTAGTGCTAGTCGAACTTTCCTCGCCGCTTTCCGCGCGGCTGAGCTTGGTGGGCGACATTCGGGACGCGTCGTCCTCCTTCTCGTACGATCTCGTCCGCGACAAGGACATGCGGGTTCTCTCGGCTAGGGATAGGGTGTGACGCTGTTTCTTCATCGGAGACGGCGACGCGTTTGACATGGACGCCAAAATCTCATCGGCCAGAGCCTGCGTGGGGGAAACTGGACGTGGCGGCGGAGGCATAGGGTCTATTATTGCCTTGCTTGGAGGCGGCTCGGTAGGCGAAATATCACGGAGAGCACGATAAGATGAAGTTGATGAGGAATATGTCATGTCCGATTTAGTCGACTTGTGTTTATAACTTGAAGACCTAGTCGAGGCTGAAATTGGGGGTTGTGGTGGCTGGGTCAACTCTGGGGTTTCAAGCTCGGGTGATCGACTGTGGGATAATTCTGTATTTCGGTCGCTCGATGTCTCAATCGAAGATGCCTTCGGGATCCGCCGTCTAGGTTCATGACCCGATGCTTTCGGGGGAGCAAGGCGGAGAGGTCGCGTAACCGAAGGTTTCGCAGGCTTTTCAACTGGACGAACTTCCACCTCTCGCTCGTCTTCCCAGTCACTAATATCCGAAATTGCGTCCATAGTAGGTTCAGGTTTCGCAGTGTGCGAGACAGCATCGACAACCGAGCTGCTCCTTGCGGCTCCTAGGAGACTCGAGAAGTCAGGGATCTTGGGCTTGCCGATAGATTCGAGTTCAGCTTTCATGCTACTAAGTATCTTTGCGTATTGTGATGGTGGTGGTGCGCTAAGAGGAGTCTCGTCTTTCGTATTTATCCGGTCCATCTTCAAATTCTGATGTGCCGTGAATCTCAAGTCAGTGCTCTTCGGCTTTACCGTCTCCTTTGCATTCCCAGTGTGTTGTGGTGGCATGCTGCCAAACATCTTCTTTCGGAAATCGTCCCATTTTTCTAGTCTTGCCCTCTGAAGACGGACTCTATTGTCAAGCTGTTCCAAGAGACCAGCATTCTGGTCCTCAAGATCAGAAACTCTGCCTTCTTGAACACCAGCCCACACATCATCGAACCGGCTGCCAAGAAGGCCGCCTTTGCGTGGATTCGTATCGTTGAATAGCAGACTTTCAACCCATTGGTCGTTGCCGGTCCAATTGGTCCTGATGATCCTATAGACTTCTGCCTTTGTCCTTTCCGATGCCTCAGTGACGCTTCGTTCCGTTTCCACTTGAATCTGCTCCTTTCGGCGGGCGAGGCCTCGTTCTTTCAACGCCAGCAGTTCCTCAAAGTCGCGGTACTTGGTTCGCGCGGCATTCTTCTTCGTCAAATGCGATCTCAGGGCCACTTTGTGAGCAAGCAATAATGCATTCAATGCGGTACGGTCTCCTGAGTAGCCCCGTTTTTCCAGTGCAAGATTCTCGGAAATAGTAGGCCGGTACTCAGTCCCCGAATTAAGGGCGCGTTCGGCCACCAGTTTCTTCAGCACCGCCGAGGAAAAGACAGCGAGGACTTCTTCAAAGCGCTCGCCCTTACACTCGTCCAGCATAGTCTTGCGTATCACGGCATCGCGGCCCAGGACGCCATTTTTCTTGGCTTGCTCAAGGCCGCGGAGGAGAGCGGCTCGGAGGTTGATTGACTGGACCTGATCGAGGGGTGGGAAGAACGGTCGTAATTTCTACGGTACATACATTAGTATAGCCATATAGTGCACGTAACACGCCTATTATACCTACATTTTGGGTGTCATCGTAGTCCCATAGCGTAAACAGTTGGTACAAGGCCCATTCGACACATTGTATCCGCTTCTTCTGCCCACCAGCAGCGTCCTTGGTAGAGAAGGTCGCGAGTGTTATGCCTGGCCAATCCGGCTCGTGATCAAGATCGAGTAGGCGTAGGTTTGTAAGGAACAGAGCAATATTGGAGGAAGAGGTAGGGATTTGGGCGGAAGTGATGGTTGTCGAAGCGAGCGGAGGGGCGGTCAAGGCTGTTTTGGCGGGGACGCGTAACGATCGTGAGCGAGCGACGGCTGGGTTGGCTTGATGAAGCGACATGGCGGCATCCTTGACAGATTTACATGAGCAATTTTATATGGGTCCATGCATATTCGCGTTTTCGAGTAGCAGAAGAAAACGTGGAAGCTCAAACTGCGATCGAACGGTATTCCGAATTAAATAATCCTGGCTTGGTGGAGTATGTAATTGTTTGACTTCAGGTTCATGATGCAGTTGCGTTGAGTTTATCGATAAGCCTACCTTCGGCCCGCCCCGCCTCTTTTCCCCTGAGTGCCCTGAGCTATCACCTATAGATTTCTACTTCGTACACTCAACGAGCACGAGCAAACTCCGGCTTGACATTTATTGTATTTTTTATTGCAAAACCTGAGTTGATCCTCGCAATTAGAAGTTGGTACTCTCAAAATTCAGATACGCTATAAAAAGGCCTACCAGACATAAAGTCAAAATTTAACCTTACCTGGTATATGCTTAAGGGCTCCCATTACATGTAGGGGACGATAATGCGACACTCAATCTACACACCGGCCTGAAGTAAATGTGTCACATGCGAGCATAGAAGAAACGCGTTTAGGGAGATATATTTAAGCTCGAGTCCCTATACCGTCCAATCTCATCACCCCGTCAATATTTAATTCCCATAACCCATTGTTGCCCCACGTGTACCCATACCCGAAAGCCTTTTAATCCCCTTTAGAAAGCTGTCGGTCCGGTTCCAGATTCCTGCTTTCGCCCGTACGGACCGGGGCCGCGGCCGCAGTTAGGGAACGTGTGAGGGGAGTATCTTAACTCTTCCTATCCGCCTTCGCCCGATCATTACGGATTCCCAGTTCTCTTCGGCTCATTCATTCATTCATCCTTTATCACCCGTCCCATTACTTTCCCTCCGGTGACCATCACCCGTTCGTGCTTTTCCCCTCAATCGTACCACTGCTAGGCAGGCAGGTAAGTACCTAAGCTATACCTAGGTAGGTAGAGAAGAATGCTTCACTCTTCACTTGCCGCACCCCCTCGAGCACTGGTCCCCCGACACGCACTTGCAGGCCGCGCACGTGCCGGCGAGGATGATGGTCAGGTCGCCCGAGACGGGGTCGCAGTGCGCGCCGCTGTTCGACGCCGAGCACAGCGCCGTGGTGCCGGGGGACCCGCAGTCGAGCCGCCACGAGGCCGGCGCTCCCTGTTCCTCGCCGACTTCCGCCGATGCGTCGATGGGGGCTGCGAGGATGGACGAGGAGAAGAAGAGGGCGGTGAAGAGGATCGACTTCATTGCGTTAGCTTTGATTCACGGGCGTGGATTTCTTTAGGGATAGGTTAGCTATGAGAGGAGATCCTATGAGATCATACCTTCATCTTGAGGTTTAGTAGGTAAAGAGTAGTTCTGTTGATTATGTGTAGGTGATTATAAGTACGTAGGATTTCGTCTCGTTTGCTGCGAAGTTACGCAAAGGACTGTTTGCCGGTGATACAACGAATGCTAGGAGCTGTCCTCTCACTGGAAACTGCGCGACGGGAAATTTTAAAGGACTGGATGATCGACCGCGTCGTTTGACTTATCTAGTAGAAGATTTACAGGTCCGGTGCAGGCAGGACTGGGCTGGGTATATCTACATGGGCATGGCACCTTACCATCCGATATCTGGAAACGGGGCAACTTCGCCACGATGGGCGATTTATATATATATGTAATCCCCCCCGTACCCGCGAGCCTGGTCTCGACTTCCCGACTCCTGGACCGATTACCACGTCCCGTACACTTTCTACCTACCTACCCCTTGATCCCTACTATAACGAGATGGGCCCGGATACGACCCAAAATCAGGAACGCATGGCGTACCGAGTGGTTGGCTAATGTTTGGCCCCTTGTGGTGTGCTTTTTTTGCACCTGTCTGGTTTATTATCCGGAAGGCAGCTCAAATAGATGACATGTGATAGGCCGGTTCGACACCGAGAAGGGACGAAAGGGGACATGTTGATTCCCGATGCCATATATGCCAAGTCAGTGACAAGACATGTTATAAAAACCTATGCGGAGCAGCATGTTAATAGAAGCGTCTAGTTCAGGTAATTCTAGACCATATTGTCTGCGAACTAAGAAGAAAAAGGGGGCAATGTTGCAATCTCGAATGATTAGTTTCTCGATGAAACATCCCGATTCGATTCTGCTCATTCCTCCCCATACGGCAAACGTAAACGAACGATCCTCAAAGAACATTTCTTCAGACGTTCTAAAAATACGCGAACTGTCCTTATTAATTATCCGGGACGTGGGAGGCCGGCATCTAGAAAGTGAGCGGCTCATTTATCCATATTAACAACCGCCAGGATCCACCCTGGATCCCCAGATGCCCGTCAGCCGTCAGTCCTCATCCGGAGACAGAAGTACACACATATACATATTCTATTCACTATTCCTATATAGTAAGTCGTGCTAAGTCTCGGGTTTCGGAGCCCAGCATCGAGCAAACGCCGTCGCTCGAGCGGGAAAAAGAAAAACACCCCAGCCATCTAACACGTGCGGCTCGCCGACCTATTAATATCCCACACAAACAGATTCATACAGTCATTATTCGTGAAGCAATATGTGGAAACATGCTCCGCATCCGAGAACCGTGTACACACTCCTTGACCGGGTCTACCACCGCCGACATAACGCCATCCTCGAGGCCACAGCCAATAAAAGAGCTCGTAAGGAAAAAACCGTGAAAATCCAGCTTCAGGACCCTAATAGACTGCCTACTTGTGACTACAGCCATCCTTATTGGTAGGTAGCCAAGACGAAGCCAAGACCAAATTGTGAACAGCCTCGAATGCCAATGCGTTCTGGCGTCAACAATGGGTACAGCAGATGATGAGAAACGGATGACTCCGGCGTGTGTAGGGTATGGTGTAGCGTATCGTAGGACAATGGGCTGTGATGTAGCTCAACTACTCAAGCCGAACAACCCCTTCAACTCGGAAAACGATAACCGGCCGACACCTTGCGCACCTTCTTCACTAAGCGCTGCGTTGACCAAACCACGTTTCTTCTCTTGGAGAGCGCGAATACGATCCTCGACTGTATTCTGAATCAGCAGGCGGTGCACAGTGACCTCCTTCTTCTGGCCGATGCGGTGCGCCCGGTCAACTGCCTGCTCCTCTACGAACGGATTCCAGAAGGGCTCGAGAATAATAACCTGTGTCGCCGCCGTAAGATTCAGGCCCGTATTGCCCGCCGTCAAGCTGACCATCATGATCTGCATATCCGGCTTCTCCATAAAGGCTTTGACAGCCAAATCCCGCTCGGTTGGTTGCATCGTCCCATCGTAGCGCGTGTATTGAAACCCTTCGTCGTGGATGGGGATCTCAAGCAGGTCAAGAAAAGACGTCCAGAGACTGAAGATGAGCGTCTTCTCGTTGGGGTTTTTAGCTCTGATCTCCTGTAACAACTCCATTGTCTTCTCGATCTTCGCGCTCGGAACCCAGTCCCGTCTAAGCTGCTTCAAGTATTTGGCTTTTGCAGCCGGGTTACTCGAGCTCGCCTTTTTCAAGGCCGCTAGCGAGACGAACCCTTTCTTCTTTCCCTTGCGTCGCTTTTTACTTGCTCCATCGTTCTTTCTGCTCTTCTTTCTCGGCCGAACAACTTCCTTGCCGCTAGATCGCTTTCGTTTGCCCTTAGGATTGACTTCTTTCTTGACAGGCGTTCGGGAATCCGATATTGGATCAGGAGTGGTCTCACGCTTAGTCTGTTCAGGCTCGGGTTTGCAGTGATCCATTTTAGACCGCTTCCTCCAGACCGTCTCCAAGGAAGGCATAGACTCGTTGTCCGAATCTTGCGCGGGGTTCTCCTCAGTCAATTCCTCCTTTAAGAAATCTTTCAATATCTCGTCTCTAGAAACCGGCAGTGTCTTCGACTTCGACCCTGTGGAAAGCCCGCTGTCACTGGCATCCGAACCTTTGAAATCATCTTCATCCTTAATTTTCTTATCTTCGTCCTCCTTCTCGTCCTCCTCTTTCTCGTTCTCCTCTTCTTCTTCCTCCTCCTCTTCCTCCTCCTCGCCGTCATCGTCATCGTCATCTTCCGAATCGGACGCGATAAAGCCTTTCAGGTTTCCACGTGCGTCTACATCGTCATCTTCATCGAAACTTTCAAATCCATCTGACTCATCCAAGTCGTCCTCATCAGCCTCAGAATCATATTTCTCGGGCATGTGGACCTCCACGAAGAAGCAGTGACATATCACCATCTCGGGGTCTATCTCCGAGGTGCAGTTAGGATAGTAACATGGATATTGTTCCTCGGCATTTGGATCCCTGACTTCCATCAGCGCAGAGAAACAGGTGCTACAGATCGGGTGGCCACAGGGGTATATGATGAGTGGATTCTCAGTCGTATCGCCACATACTGGGCATTTAAACTCGTTCTGCTCCTTCAATGTTTTAACCACACCTTTCTTGAGCTTTTTGGCGAGTTCGCGCATCTCATCGGACCCAAGCTGCACGCCTTCCGGAATACCAAAGTCTTTGATGAGATGCGGGTGACAGCAAGCTTGACGTAGGCGGAGAAGTAATACTAGAATATAAGTATATTTCCTCAGCAGTGTGCCGGACTTGATGAACCTGTTGACTTTAAGTTGCTGCTGTGTTTCAAGGGCATCGTAAAAAGCCAACTGCTCCTCGTTAAATGTAGTCATAGCCTCCAACTTGACAAGTTCCGGTAAGCAAAGGATTGGCTTGCCATCAAGTGTACTTGTTTTGGTGCGTCGTAAGGTGATACTTCTGAATAGTGCCTGGAGCTTCCGCATCGCGACACCTTGAAAATCCTCGTCCAAACTCTTCATGGGCTTATCAATATCCATGTTAAACTTCTCCCACATATTGTAAGGCTTAATCCGAAGAAAGCGAAGTAATGAGAATATTTCTTCGGTTCTGTTCATGAATGGAGTCCCCGTCATGCACCACCGATAGTTAGCTTGGAGTTGAGCGACGGCAATCGAAGACTTCGACAATCTATTCTTGATGGTGTGAGCCTCGTCGAGAATGACTCGATGAAAATAGGCACCCGGAGCCATGATTATGGGGCGACTGTTTTTCCTCTTGTTGTTACTCTCTGATCGAACTATTCCATATGTCGTCAAAACCACGTCGTACTCGAGGAGCTTGGTTACCGTCATTCTACGCCTTACTTGGCTGCCGTGATATATAATTGTCTTCAGCTTATAGCGAGGCTTCACCTTACTTCGAATTTCTTCTTCCCATTGTTTCAAAAGGGAGACCGGGGCGACAATCAGCGTCGTCTTGCGGGAATGATTGGTCGACGGGCGATCTAAGATTAGAGCAAGTGCTTGAATTGTCTTGCCTAAGCCCATAGTATCTGACCGGCCAGAAGGTTAGTATCATATACAACGGTCAAGTAGGGTCTGTATCTCATAAATACCTGCGAGGAGCCCTCCCTTCTTGTGCTGGTCTTCCTCCTGCTGCGTCATCCAAGTTAGGGAAACCCTTTGGTGAGCCATCAACTTGCAGGACATGGCAGCTGGCGTATTCTTTCGCTGTTCCGGCGGAATATCGATTTCCGGCATCGACAAGAGTTTCTGGATTTCTTTATGCTGCGAATCCTCCTTAGGAAAGGGTACCTGGCTATTTAAATCGTAGATAGCGTCCCCATCGCCATCGTGTCTACTGTCGTTATCGTCATCTTCGCTATCTCTATCAGTATCAGCGCCGTCGTAATTTCTCGGGTTGTTATTTCCGTTATCATCTGCTACGCGAGGGGCTGTCTGGGGCGTGGTCTGTGACGCATGACTCTGTCGGTTGCGACGTTGGAGAGACTGTAGCTGCCGGAGCCGCTCGTATTGATCAAAGATATCTATGTTCGCTTCAAAGTCTTGGGAAAGGTCGGGAGCAGTTCTGAATAGGTTGGCTACGCCAGGCAGGAAGTCGCGGGGGGGTCTTCTAGAATTCAACAACGCTGCAAATTGCCGGAAGGTTTCGGAGTTGATCCCAAAGCGTTGCTACACATAGGACTCTATTAGAATATAATCTGTTCCGGGCGGCAGTTAAGTGAACACTCACCACAACTTTGCCAACGAAGGCCTGGCAATAGCGGGAAACATTGGTAACATCCTCTCGGCTGAAGCCAGCCTGTTCTCGCCGAGGATGCTGTTGGTGTGGTTGTGGTTGCTGACGCATGTCTTGGCGATGCGCCTCTGTGGATTGTTCCGTCTCTCGTTCTAGTTGTGCGCGGATGTCTTGGTCTACTCCATTTGGTGGTCGTGGTTGGGTTTCTCTATTTCTGTTCTCGGCTTGGGATGGACTAGACGTCGATGTTCGGATGGCAGCCTGCTTAAGGTCCACGTTCTGTCGCATCGCATGTCGTTGCGGTTGGGGTTGGTTCAAGGAACTTGTACTCCGTGACGATAAAGGCGGCGCCATGGCTTATTTGAAAGCCCTAAAAGTGTTAGAGCTTTGAGGCTTTCTTCGGGTAATGTCTTAACTCGAATCTCAGACTAAGACATTAAGTTTGTACACTAAGGTGCTATAAAAGGTAGAAGAAGCGTGTTCGGGTGGAACTTCCCAGATGCTGGTGACAACACTAATCGGAAGTTTAAATGCCTATTGTTGAGGTAGGTTCAGTCCGAACTATTTAGCGTTTCTTTAGGTACCTGGGTACCTGGGTACCTGAAAGTGCTCAAGTACGACACGTACGATACCGTCAAATAGATTCTAAGAGGAATCGCATTCAGAATCTTTGCACGAGGTTCGCTGAATATTGCATCAACAAACAAGATGGATGGGGCACCAGTGATGTGATGGCAATTACGATCCTAGGTAGCGAACCGTCATGCCGGGGATGTGGGTAGGCTGGTAGGTGGGATGGAAAATTAAATTCTTGACGCGCATATTCGCGACGCCACGTGCTTTAAAACAGCACGAGTTTCTATTGGGCCTTATCTTTCCCATAAGCCCTTATCTATTACATAATTCGTTGGTCTAGGTATGTACGATGAGCATTTTCGTTACCTGGTAAGCGCCGACTCTAAGCAACGACAATATGTTTTTCGATCTTCGATGCTCCAGGTTCTTCATCAAACACATTTCCATAGTCCTCTTACACTGTACATTACGTACCTGGCATAGCAACGATACCGGTATGCATATGCAGTGCGAAATCAGGTACATTAGCGTCAACCCATCTTTCAACAAGATCCTTAGCGTTCGGTAACTACCGAAACGTGGGGGTTGGGTCAAGATGCCCCAGGTACAAGTATGTACAGCAGCTACATATCATTTCGGGTATAATCAGATTGAAATTGCATCAGTGCTTACTTGCGCGGGTTGAACACTCATCGTCAACTTCGCGAGTAAAGAGGCCACCTCGCTTAGCTTGTGGCACTCCAGCAAAAGAACATATCGAAGAAATGACACCACGGCCTAAGCGCGAAACGACTACGATTACGTGTCTACTTGAAGGCATATTCCAACCGCTGACGTCTTGTCATACTTCAAATAATTACACGGCAACCAATATGTTCTACGGCTGTTAACTCTAGCTGTCTGTATCGGCAGAAAATAAATTGCTAATACCTAATCTCACCAACGTGAGTTTAACTTGGCAAAAACACGAAGTGTTTTCGGTATAGGTACGTCAAAGAAACTAGAACACATCTCCGAATGAGTGTAAGTGATGCCTACCTCCTACATGGGGTTATCCGTTTTCAGGCGGGACACGAAGCCCACGTACAGATTGAGGCTCAATGTGACTACAGATGTAGTACTCTAAGCGCCTCGTAATCAACGTCGCACTGGTTCATCGTCTCGAGTTGTCTTTTTTTACAGATGCATCAGATCTGTTTCAGGGGCCTTCCCCCACGCGCCATGTGGCACGATGGATCTTGGGGTTGGGCCCACTTGATCGAGCGCGTTCACGATGATAGTGAGCCGCAGAAGAATGAAAAGATTACTGTCGGGTTAAATGTCTAGCCTTACAAGTAGTCCATCGTAGATTCACGTCTACGTCGACTTCATAATGCTAGATTATATATAAATCGCAATGTTTATTGTGCGGAGGGGAGTAAACTAATAATATGTTACGTTGCGAATGATGGTTGGCGTATTTAGGGGTAGCTTGGGTGTTTCGAATCCACCTGATGGCTCGCCCCAAGATGGAAAGCCTCAAAAAATCGACTGATCATGAGCCGAGCGACGACAACCTCAAGTCAAGGAATCAGGGGTACACACCATAGCCCTTTTTAATGTTAGTTACATGTATTTAAAAACAGTCGCAGCCCACTTGGGTCGATCATAGCAGTTCATGGATTTTGGCAGACACTCAGCATTATTCCTATAATAATTATAACAAAACATACTTCCTTATCGCCGCTTCTTTCATCATCGCTATCTCAGGTCATGGCGGCTATCGATACCCAGCTTATTACGCGAGAGCTGCCGCAGCTTATCGGCCGCGAAGTGAGCCATATGAGCATCATAATGCGAAGAGAAGTAGATCACCGGGCGATAGAGACGTTATTCGTTGGTAAGCATCCCAAGCTCGTCTTCGCGTTGGTCGTGCTGACTCTGCTGTCTTCCGTTAGTCCTCACGTGTATATTCGGCGTCGGTGGTTGGATGTTCTGGATGATGAGGCAGAAGTAGTCGACGAGCACGAAGGCGATACGAACCATTTTACATCGTATTACATCTCTCAGCCTCGGCAGGAGGATACAGCCATGCGTGCGCCACGCGATTCCCCCGAGACAAAGGCAGTGCATCTTAGCATACATAAGGGAAGGGTGCACCGGAGACCGCAAGCCTGTAGGCATATCGGCATCATCAGATCTCGGAGATCTTTTATGGAATTGACTATACATCAAGTGCTGGGCGACCATCTGGTTATATGAAGCATATGGCTCACACGACCGCGTATTGTCCTCCATACCAAGTCGCCTACAGCTATCAGGGGCAAGGTCGATCAGTTGATCGAGAGCAAACCCCCTAACAGGAATAGTTTGGTACACACGGCCGTGCCGAAGATGCCATATTGCTTAGGGCTAGTAAACTATAGTACTATAGAAACTTAATGATATTCAGATACCTCCTAATGAGTATCGATCTTATTGGGGCATCTTATGACGACTGGTACAATTAATGTGAGATGAATATGATCCTTGGAATCTATAATCTATTATATACTAAAGTTCACTATAAAATCCTGGTCCTAAAGTGGTAGATGAAGGGCCACATAACATGGCTTGATATGGACGAAGGCTGATCGGCTGTGAAGAGGAATAGCATAATGCGTAAAGGACCTTCACCTAGACATGAGCCATGGATCCCTGAAATATTTTTTATCTCATAAACTTAGAAATACTTTAAGGAGGAGACGAAAAGAATATCCGTAGTCGAGACTCCCGAAGTTCAAGTTTTATTAGCCTTGAATCTAACACTATACATAGTAATAGAAGAGAGATGTATAGATGGTCTCTAGCATCTTATTGGCTTTTAAGATTTAAGAATAACTTGAATTTGTCCCTTGCTTTGTTCTTCGACCTAATGTCCTTAATGAGATCAGTTTTGGTTGTGAAGACTTGGCGCATCTTATCTGCAGACTCCAATATCAGATTCCAATAAATACAGCAACAACTCATGTAACCTTGAGCCCTTCATGGCCATTTAAATCAATTTCAGTATTGGTAGAAAGGTAGTGGTTTGATATGATGAGTAGTGCCCTCGAAATTCTAGAGGAAGAACTTGTAATCTTGGGAATTTCGACTACGCTAACTGAAATCGACTCTTAGTCGCATCGAGGAGTTCAGGCTTATGTGGATTTGGCTCTTGTTGACCGACATAATAAACAATGCTTTTACATCCAATGTCTCGGCGAAGATACCTAATTAGTAGAGAAGCTAGAAGACCAGTTTGTATCTAAGTCACGATATTTGAGACTGCATCATGCACTTGCCGAGACATGATGTCAAGACGGATCCACAATTTCTACTCAAAAAGATATCGTCACGATTTACAATTACGAGTTGAATTTCATGAATTGTAATTCAGCGATCCCTCAGACATAAAGCAAAGAGGTCCATATTAGGCCTTCGATAAGGGTTAGGCTGCTTCACACATTTCGCGTACTCCGACGCGTCGGAGTTCGCAGTAATATACACTCAACTCGATCTTGACAGCTATACATAGTACGTCGATTCGAGTCCTGATTCGACGCTCTTGGCCGTCGGAACCGTCATTTGTAGGTCAGTCGCCTAGATCTCAAACGGGAAATAATGAGGAGGTAAGTCTTCTGGCTCCGGTTTACTAGACGCGTTAGGTTAGGTATAAAGAGCTAAGGAAGCTATGCGGGCCGTCTTTAGTTAACAGAAGGGCTCGAACCGGCGGTTCTTATTAGGCCCTTCTTTTAACTTTACAACATTTAAACCAATGGAAGCATAAAGATAACTCCAAGGACAGACTGATTATAGGCAACATATATATATAAGAAAACATATGTTCATTTGAAAAAAGGGGGGAAAATAAGAAAGAGGGAAGCGAGGTTGCATTTTGTGGGGGTCAGCAGGTTTGGAGATTCGTCCCAGGACAGCGGTCACCAGATCTCGCTTGCATGCGCCAAACCTGCCCCTGTCTGTCACTCCCGAATACGTGCTGTGTGGCGCGTTAGGGCTATGACGGAAGCGGAGAGAGGGATGTTACCGTTACTTACAGGGTTTATAGAGACGCTAGGGAGAAATGCCAGGGGGTTCCAAGGTTGTTATGGGGGGAAATGCCACCTAAGCGCCGGGCCCTCCGCCCCTAAAACAGATGCTAGCCTGGCTAGCTCTACAAGCTCATGACTTGGTCAAAAGCTTTGGCTGTGAACAACTTCATTGGAGACTTTTGCCCTCAACAGCCCTCAACAACCAGACAACTCACAAGCATCCTTACAGGCAAGACAGGGTCCTGAGGGTCCTACACCGATCTCCCGACCCTTTTGCTTCACCGCCACGGAAATAGATGGTAAACACTA
Source organism: Hypoxylon rubiginosum (assembly GCA_902806565.1). Classification (NCBI taxonomy): domain Eukaryota; kingdom Fungi; phylum Ascomycota; class Sordariomycetes; order Xylariales; family Hypoxylaceae; genus Hypoxylon; species Hypoxylon rubiginosum. Next base: position 34,496 of record CADCXA010000069.1, on the reverse strand, counting down.
AAATATGGGAATCGTCCCTTCGTATTACCTTCCGCTGTTTATTCCCTTTCGTCCTTTCTTCCCTTACCCTGCATGCTCTAATGTCCCTAATGTCCCTAATGTCCCTAATGTCCCTACCGTGAATCGTACCCGTACACCCCCCGAATCTGTACAAACCCTACCTTACTCAGGTTGTACTATTAGATCGGCATATGCTTTTCTTAATTACCGCATTTCTACGTCTCTCGCTTTTCATAACACAATCTCACCGACTCGTTAGGGCTTGTGATTGACAGTGCATTACCAGATGCAGACGAATAACTGACCTCTTCTTTACTCTTTCTAACGCGTAACATGATATTCTAAACTTGTTTTCCCCTCTCGGAACTCGTCAAGAGTGGCTTTGCACCCCAAAGGGACTGGACATGATTTCTCACAATTCGACACTTTGTGGATGGCAGGGAACGAGAGAGGAAATTTTCATTGCCCCGTGTCCCTGAAGGAGAGGGATTCTTATTAGTTTGACTTTTAACGTTTCCGATCTTCAAGGGCCGATTGCTTCTCGACCTGTGGACTGTTGGACTACTTCCATTAGGACCTTTCACCCACGCAGCTATCACTTTCACTCTTCAGCGAGGCAACACAAGGATATATCAGCATGAAATCACATTTCGGACTCGAATGAAGGTCTTGTTTGGAAGTACAATGGCCTGGGAACTGCTTCAATCTCGCCACGAGCACCCATCTTGGTCCCAAAAGTAAAGATGGCTCCCCTAGCAAAGCCGTCTCTCGAGGCTCTTACCGAAACCCTCACATCCCCTATCGCCCTTTTCTCGAAGCGCATCTCCGGTCCAGGTCCCGTTCTAAATAAACAAGAGCTCTTGACTCTTATGTCTGTCTCGCTCTGCACGGCGTTGATAAGTATATTAGCTGTCCTATGTGCCTTTTATTGGTTTGTCCGAATGAGGAGGAGCTTCCGCCACGAGTAAGTAGACTAGACTCGCGATGTTAGAAATGGTGCCGTCCAGCGAGCTGACTACCGAATCCAGCTTGATAATGCTTCTCATACAAAGCGATATGATGAAGGCATTATGGCTCGTTGTCTGCCCAGCCGCCTTCTTCGTCAAAGCACCCATCCATTCGAACTCGACCTTCTGTCAAGTATCCGGATTTTTCTTGACAGCCAGCATCGAAGCGTCGGATATTTCCGTACTTCTAATCGCTATACACACGGCATTATTGATACTCAAACCGCAGACACCGAATGGGGTTTCTGGCCTATATCCGTGTAGATACTTTGCGTATATTTTCTGGGCTGTCGTCCCCATCATTCTTGCCTCGATTGTCCCGATTACTGGAGGCAGGTTTGAGAATAGCGGCCCCCATTGCTATCTGCCGCTACACCCTACTTGGTACCGTAGAGCGCTGAGCTGGATCCCGAGATACGTCATTTTCGGCACCATCATCATCAGTTATGCCTTGCTCTACCTCTATGTCATCTCTCGGTATCGGCGTTTTGGTAAAGCACAGAGACGTGTCGGCGTAGTGGACGACAACCATCTCCAACAGGCTCAGAAACACAACCATCGCCGCCATCGCAGTAGCATAACGTCATCTTCGCCGTTGGTTATAGACCATGATCTGCTTGATCCCACTCAACGCAGCTTGGGACATTATGGAGACCCACGAGAACGACATGATTCGTTGCTTTCGACTATTAGCACTTCAGATTCCGGCGAAGAAGCGTTTATTCCTCCGAAGCGGTTTGGACATATACGAAGAAGCTCAATCAAATGGAACCCAGTGGTATATGGCGACTCAACAGAGTTGCCGGCCAAGCGACAAAGTCAACCGGATCTAGGAAGTCCCACCTCGACGTCATTTAGCGCTGCAGGAGAGATTTCGATCAGCCTACCGAGGCCCGTCCATTGCCGCTCGTTGAGCTTGCCGCAACAATCGGAACCCAACTACTTCCGCTGGAAGCGTTCGATGTCAATCGGGTCGCATATCATCACGTCTTCCGTCTCTGATATTATAAACTCTTTTCAACGTGGGTCACCGTCGTCCGACGGAGCGGTCCGGGCTTCGTTATCGAGTTCCACATATCTGTCCCGGGAAGAACTTGAGGATGCAGTGTGCCGGTCACGCGAGAAGATGCAGCGGCAGCTACGCCTCCTGTTCGTGTACCCAGCTGTCTATATGCTGACCTGGATCACTCCGTTCGTGTCACACGTAGTGCGATATAACGACGAAAACGCTGTTGACCCTACCAACGGCACCGATCCTCCCTTCGGGCTGATGCTCACTAGTCTCGCGAGCTTATGCATCGGCGCCGCGGTGGACTGCTGCTTTTTCAGCCTGTGGGAGAAGCCGTGGCTACATATGCGAGGGGGTTTCTGGGAGGGCCTGGCTTTGCGGTTGAGGATCCGGACGCCTATGCGGCATAGGAGCAGGGGCGTCGGGCGCACTCGCGAGGAGAGGTACATGGATGCTCGAACTGCCCGCGTACGCCGCGAACAGGAAAACCTAGACAACATGAATAACGAAGCAACAGTAGGCGCGAGGAGGGATTCCCATCGACTGCGTCATACGGCGCCGCGCGAGTGGTGGGATGTACTGGACGTGGACTTGCATGACACGAGTTCAGAAAGATTGGTGTGAAAAGGATATCAATAGGAGCTGTCATTCAGCATAAGCACCGGGTCCGGCAATTAGCATTAACATCAAGGACGGCAATCGTCAAAGGTGCATTAGCATAAATCGGATCGGTTACGGGGATGATAATGATGTTTATATATGCATGCATGTCGCACGATTCTATGGGGTTTAGATTGCTGAGGAGAGAGTGTGGGGATGCTGACTGCATCACGTCTTTTCTTATACCAGCCCACGGTACCACGGTAACGTGAAAAGCAAGCAAGCATTCTAAAAAGGAGCATCGGGCGGCGTTCGTAAGCATTGCGTTACATTTAGGCGTTGTGACGAAGCTACCAATCTGAGCAGCTCTGGGTGGAATCATGTCAACTAAACTTGGTAATATGTTAATGAAGCAGGGCATCGCATTGGATGCAGATGAAACAACCACGTGATGTATGGCTCAGTAAGCCATCATGCAGATGTATTTAATATGCACTTATTTGCAGTGAAAAAAAATCGTAATATTCATTACTTGTTTCATCGTCAAGTTGCCACAAAAAGATTTGGTAGTTTGTGATGTCGAGGTATCAAAAACCCCTTCCCCCCTGGATTCCCATACCAAATGCCTTACTCCTCATCGTAGGTGATACGATGCCGTTTCTCCGAAATTGCACCTTGTTTGCTAGTACCGAATTTGAACGGCTCAGGTAACGCAACGGCTTGCTTCCTAACTCCTAGCAGCTTCGTCTCTTCATCATTTGTCCGTTCTCGCTAGCCGGAACCATCTGTGAGCCCCTTTGAGCCCCTTTGAACCCCTTTGAACCCCTTTCCATCCCCGCTGCTGCTTCCATCCAATCCACCCTTGGCTTACTCCCTGAGGAACCGCAGGAACGCCTGGGCGACGACGACGCCGTCCTGCTTGTCCGAGACGCGCCGCATTCCATCCTCGAAGACGTCCTGGCCGAGGATGCCGCCGTACCGCCGCATCTCGAGGATCTCGGTCACCATGTCGGCGGTGAACTCGGGGTGGCCCTGGACGGTGAGGTACCGCCGCGGCACGTACATGGACTGGATGGCGCACACGTCGGTGCGGGCCAGCGCCACGGCGCCGGGGGGCAGCGAGAACACGGCGTCGCGGTGCATCTGGTGGATGGCCTATACGTCGGGTTAGATATCGAAACAAGCGAACGAACGAGGCGCCGCAGTAGCAGCAGTTTACGAGAGGTGAAGAGAAGCGGGAAGGTAGAAGGTGCTCAAGTAAAGAGGGAGGAGAGGGAGGGGGGGACATACCAGCTTCTCGACGCCGAATATCTTCTTGCCCTCGTCCGAGAGCTCGCACTGGGTGACGCTGAGCTCCCAGCCGCGGACGTTGCGGGCGACGTCGGCGCCGAGGGCGCGCCCGACGATCTGGTGGCCGAAGCACACGCCGACGACGCGGACGCGGCCGCCCTCGAGGCACCGGCGCGTGTACTGGACGAGCCGGACGATCCACTCCTCGTCCTCGTACGCGGAGTACTTAGACCCGCTGATGAGCACGGCGTCGATCGCCTCCGGGTCCGGGTACGCCTCCAGGTCGTTGACGATGTCGTGGGCCGACAGCCGCAGGACCGAGGTTAGGGGTTGCGGCTTCGGGGACAGCGACGCGCACGCCCGCTCGAACAGGTGCGTGAACACGCCGCCGTACGACCCGTACTTGGCCTGGACGCCCGGCACCGGCGTGTCGGCCTCGAGGATGGCGAGGCGGATCGGCGCGGGGGAGGATTCGGAGCCCATGGTCGATGGATTATATATGTTGTTTTTGACTCGGCCTTTTTTTTGGGGAAGAGCAACGAGAATAAGAGTGTTTATTTATTGTTGTTTCGAATGGGAGGAGATAAAGAAGTGGATAGGTTTAAGGGTAGCCGGCTTAGCCTGGGAGACTAAGGGGGATCTACCGGGAAAAAACTAGACTAAGTGGCGGGTTTGAGAACTTGGGACGGGATTCTGGAAAAGCAATCTTTTCGCCACGGAAGCTCTGGGACTTGTTGCGTCAGTCCTCCTTTTATAACCCTCAGGATACGGCGGCGGTGGTTGCAGGTAGGCGAGAGGTAATGGAGGCCCGGCTTGCTCATGCGTCAATAAAGGGACTCAGGAGGTGAGTCTTCTTTTCCCCCCTCTTGCCTGATTCACTGGACAGACCCGCAAACCCGTCGAGATGGGATAGAAAAAATGCAAGGAGTGAGTCCCCCTCCTGTGCCCCTCATCCCCTCATCGTGCCACGACTTCTTGGGATCTAGCTTTAGGAGTGTGTACTCGAACGAACTTTCTCCTAGCGTAACTGCTTGCCCCTGCCCCGTACGCCCCGTATGTGCATGTGCGTTGCCGTCGTGTAAATGGTATGTAAAATGGTGTGTGTGTATGCGTGCGTTGCTTTGCGTCGAGTGCCAAGAATTGCTACAGTTGACGGTTCGGAGATAGAAATTAGAACGGTGTGGGGGGGAATGAAAAAGCGACAATAGGACAATCCGATCTTTATCGGAGAAACTGATAGGCAGAACTATACGAACAAGGAAGGCGGCGAGTTATTTCGTCATATTGCTTCACGTTACTTCGCCGGGATGTACTAGATGTCGGTATGAGCTAGACCAGGTAAGGAACGGTAGCGAAAAAGCAAGTCATGCGCCTCAATGAAACAGCACAGGCACCTTTGCGGCTCAGCAGTTAGAGTGTGGCTAGCCGATGTCTGATTCGTCGATACAGTACTAGGTCTTACACGTCTTGGGCCCGGTCAACATATCGGTCTTGCTGAAAGAGAAGCACGATATTAGCACAATCTAACGTTATTAACACAAAACAAATGGGGAAGTGAGATTGTTAGCTGACGAGAATGTCCCATGAACGTTTCAGCTCACCATTTCGGAAATACGAAACCCCCATTTTTTTTTCTTTTCCTTTTTTTCTCTCTTTATCTCCTGACTCCTCGTCCGTCGGTAAGCCCATACATTCGGTCCGTACATTCGCGGAAAAAAGCATCTCGCCCGACCAACGCTTTTCGACCATGACAAATTGATATGTGTATATCTCCTGAATTAAGACTCGATGCCCATTCAAGCAGCGATGGTAGATCTCCTATTCGCCCGCGCCCGTTAACGCGCTGGCTCGGCTGGTCGGGGGGGAAGTCTTCCGTCGGGCGCGAAACTGGGCTCTGGCAAGGTCGTCCAGAAGTTACGGCAAGAGTCCGCGAACATGGGATTCCTTCCTAGCAATATATCCACCCACTTCACCCGATAGTTGGCGCTCGCCTCCCCCCTGCAATGCTACGTCCACTCTGGGGAAGACCGGGATCTGCTCAGTCGCGGCGTTTGCTATTGGTGTGGGGTTCTATATTAACGTCGTTGGCGTTATGTGCCAGTGTGCCTACGTCCTATGGCGAAGCAGGGCTCGACGGGACACATGTATGCAGTAAGCAGCCATTTTTTTGTGGTGCCGCCGTACTGTAACGTGGGATAGAGTGTGTGTGTGTCTAGGGCCTTCTAGGTCACCATATCTGGTTTTGGAAGCCATTCAGATACGAATCTCTAGGCTAGTGAGACATAAGTAGGAATCTAGCGCGACTAGACCGATGGCATTGGTTCAAGCGTTAGTTACAAGGCACACCCATCGACATATCCAGCAGTATGATCGGCGGCCGTAACAATAGGCCCAGCGAATAAGATGACATGTGTATGTCGCCTGCAGCCTGCGGCGGAAGCTATACCGGGCGTTTTAAAGCTCAGGACCCTATTACAACCAGCTCTTCTACCTGGAAATAGAGAAAATGCATCACATTCTGCAACTACTCATGTGTATGCAGTCTGCTTTCGAAGCACTCTGCCGTATATACTTTACACTTACTCGTTACGATGCGATACTGGACACAAGACGTCAACCTTCTCTTGGTCTAGCTCGGCATAGAGGGCAACCGTAACACAAAGATACCGTTAGATCTTGGGGGGGCTACATCGAAGGCAAGCTAATGCAATATCCTGGAAGACTACGCACTTCGTCCTTACTATTCTTAGTTGGTAAACTTCGACAAAACGGACGACAATTCCTCCTATCCACATTGCTAAACCAATTCCAACGTTCTCGATCCCCGCCATTCATGAAAAATATTCAGTATCTTGCGAGTGAGCCGCATCTAAGATGATTCCGTGCCCGAGCACCGACGAAAAAGCAAGTGCTTACCCGAGTTTCGTTGCGAGGTGACCTAATCGAGCAGAACCGAACCACACCAAACCGGCACGAATTAGAGCAAGGAAGACAGTCACAGGATGCAAAGATCGCAATTTAGAGCAAGAGGGAATTGACATGATAGCTGTGGTGTCGACTGTCGACCAATCCAAGTTTGACAGGTCGACAATGCTTCCTGCGAGGTGATAGCAGAAGTGCTCTTTTGACATCAACACCTTGATATCGCTCGTCATTGGGGGAATAAAACATTCAGAAGGAAGACGGTTGTATCGCAACCAGTCGAATGTGACTATTCGAGACAACCTTCAACCTCGGAGATATCGCCCCTATTCGCTTCTCTGATACGGAGGATTCCTCCGGTAGGCATTGCTGGAAATTGCCACTTTATTTTAACCTGATATGACTTCAGTCGTGGAACAACCGTCGTAATTAACACCCAGCCATACTACGCCGCTTTGGTTGATCGGCTGAAGGGGCTTAATACCAAGACTATATGAAAGGTGGTGGAGCTATCATATGATCATGGCGATCCAGCGGCTGGCGGCATCAGTTCGCGAGAATTAACGATGCAAGGGAACGAATTTGACGCACTTGCGCTCATGCGCTCATGCCTGTACGATCCCTCCCGAACGGTTACGAGCACCTCTCTACCATATCTATATTGTTAATATACCGTATGGCAGAGAGGCCCCGAAACTGAGAAGAAGGGTAGCCCGCTATGGGACCGCTGGTTTTATCTTCAACTCTCGAAAGCTTGGAAGGGGCTTGAGCTTTGTAAGCCTGTGGGAGACGAGGTTTAAGACCTCGTAAAATGACAAATAATACACTCTTGACATAAGCTATGGAGCCTTCATGGATGAGATGATCAATATCACACTAGATCTAGTACAGATTTGGTGAAGGAGATTATGATGACGTTATCACTAAGAGATTACATAGTACTCAGGGATTTGGGATAGGTGAGAGTGATACACCGATAATTGTAAAAGATATTACCTCTTTCTTAGATAATAAAGTCGGTCAGGACTCGCCTACATGGTAGCTCACCGACGAAGGTGTTGATATATCCAAGCTAGACAGCATATCAGTAGCCGTACTGCGGGATAGTGGTGATACCGGCGTCGAATAGGGCAGATGACTAATCAGTCAAGTTATAAAAATGTCTACGTACATCGTAGGATTCTAGGAACGTCCAATTAAGCTCAACCATGCCCGAGCCGATATTGGATTCAAATTCCGAAGGCATCAAGTCTCCTTGGCAATGCTCCTAAAAATCCCGTTTGGGTGATACACGGTTATTTTAGGATCACCTTGGAGCCATTGGCCAATGAAAGCTGTTGCGCAAACGATCCGCTAGGGTTACATGGATATATTTGCATGTAACCAGCCTCCCCTATGTAATACGAGGAATAGTGTATTTAACAGGAATTATCTATAAGACTGATATACCCCCGACGGTGAAGGGTCGGAAGTGAAAGGGGTAAAGTTGTGTATAGTGCTATTAGCACTGTGAATACTGTCTGGCCGAGTAGTCCGAGATAACTAGCACTCATTGATAACGGATCAGATGGAATGGCATGTGGCAATAATTGGGTAGGCTTGGGGTAATATATCATTGTTCTATCCCGTCACTCGGCGCATATGCATAACAGCTTTGGCTTACTTTTTAACAAATCAAAGATCTGCCAAATGACATTAATGACATTAATCGCATACGAGACGAGACACACCCGACCCGACGCGCTTTGTCGAAAAGTTCGAAATTTCGTATCCATCAACGCGTAGCTTTTATCTTTTCTCGCCCTTCGCCCTTCGCCCTTCTCGGGCCAAACCGGACGTCCCTCGCTAGCCCCAAGGACCTTTATCGGCTGATCTGGCGTGGTCCGGTACCGCGTAACAGCTGAGCCCGCCGAATAATCGGCTTTCGTTCGGAGAGGAAAAGAAAAGGTCGATTTATAACATCTGATAGTGGAAAAATTAGCATCCAGAACGCAGACCGACATTTATTACAAAGGTTCCAAGGTTCAAAATAGACTAGCTGGTGCTACCAACGGGACCTGTTTGGGTGCTGCGCAAGAATCGATCACATTGGTCGACTCGCTCGACGTGTTGGCGGTGCTTACCTCAGATCCACCTGCGTCCCGAACATCTAAACCAGGGATGTGTTATCGGCCCCTGAAAGAATTCGATATATATAAATAAAGTCAATAGACCCGACCGGCGTCTCGTTCGCAATTTTCTTTTGAGAAGTCTCGACAGCGTGCCTTTTAACTACTTTGTTGATCTACTCTGAATCTCTTTGCTATTACTCCCATGCCGCACGTCATGGCGCAATCACCACTCACGATGGATTCGCTCCCGAACGAGGTACATTAAAGAACTCTTCTTCCCCCGCAATATGAGTCAGCATATGAGTATTGACACATGCTCGAACAAAAAGATTATCATCCAAGTCCTGAATTCGTTCCCGACTCGCTCGCTGTTGCCCCTTGCTTCTGTCTGCCGTCGCTTCTATGGACTCGTTGGTCGCGTTCACTTCACACGTCTCGTCGAGGCCGCCCAGCTGCGGGACCACCAGGTAGTCTTGGAATGTTACCACCCTAGCGAAAGGGTTACCGCGCCGTCGCTGTTCTGCGAATTCATCGGGATGGACGGGCTCGTCGAGGCCGGCGGCGACGCTAGGCTCGGAGACCTGGACGACCTGTATGCGCGGTTCCGCCCGTTCGCCGGAGACGAGTATGGACGACCCCGCAGTAGTCGGCAGCCCGGAACCGCCCTCGCGCAAAAGATCAAATCAATCCAGGCCCCATCGCGCGAGATCCTCCTGGACTCGGACGAACTCTTCACTCAGCTATGCACCGTGACCAACCTGGTGAAAGTGGGACCGAGGCACGGCCTATTCAGCAGCATCGCCAACGTCAACGAGACAGTGATCCGGGTGTGGCGCGACTGGCTCGACCGTGAAGCGACGAGAGCGACAGGGAAGCAACAGCGACCGAGCTCGGCCTTGGACGACCCCTCGATTCTATGGACCGACTCGTCGAAGACCGTCGGCCTGAGGTTTCGAGTCGTCGAGGATCGAAGCGCGCCCGCGCCGATCCTCCTCGGTCGGAACGAAGAGCCGTCGGTCTCGTACTCGATGGAGTACCAAGGTACGCCTTACCTAATGACCAACATCTTAGCTATTACCTAGGCCCAGACTCACAAAGGCCATCAGAATTGATCATCAGGGCGAATTGGCTGCTGCTCAGTTTCGAGACGTCGGAAGCCCAGCAAGTCTTACACGCAGGTAAAGCAGTCGTAATTGCATCCTTATGAAAGAGCCCAAAAAAACAACAACGACGATCAACGGAACGACGAGATTGGGGAATGGGGATTTCGATTCATGCCAAGATCTCTCCACCTCCATCTCGTGCGAGAAGAAAAAGATGTCATAACTCACCGAGATGAGTCAACTTATGCACGGCCTATCTACGAGACACGAGTGTCGCTCGCACCCGCGGCGCATACCGCGAGCTGTGACTGAGACCAACAAAGCTGTTGAATATGTTTCATCGGTGTGGGAGGGCACCAGTTTGTCTGGCCCCAGTGGACCGCACAACGAGAAAGGGGAAAAGCCACTATCGCGAGTCGCGATTGGCCGATTCCCGCTCGTCGTTGGTCGGGTAGAACTAGAAGACATGACACACTCGAGAGTACTTATTAACTTACATATCTTGTGATTAGGAGCTGTTTATTTCCCGGGCAGCGGCGTGGTCTACCACCCATGCAACACTTTTTTACAGTGCGCGGCCCCGACGACGGGGCAGTTCGAGACCATGGCTACCGCGTTCGTCATGTAGACGCCAGTCGCGGGCCGGCTAGAGGACGATCATACCAGACGACCTTACGATACTAGAGAATTTTATTGGGGATGATAAAAAGGACCTTTAAGGATATATTATATGAGACATGAGACACAACAACCAAAATTTTTATCACGATCTCAGGTTGTACTATTCATTGGCCGGGCATCGACCCCCTGGATACACATACGGTTGGACTAGAGCTTAATAAGGGATCAATGGTAGACTGCACATGGCGGCTTTCTCCTTTTTTGGAGGCAGTCTCTGGATCGAGACAGCTTTAATACAAAAGAAATCTATAATACCCATTCATGTATTGCTGCATCGCCTACCTCCTACGCATGATCGTCCCTCGTAAGACTCACTGTCATAAGAGGCATGCCGTGGATATCGCATCGCTCAAGTGACCTCGACCATCAACTACATGTGTGATGTAAAAAACCAGCGACTCTAACAGTTACCCAAAACGTCTCCGAGTCTGTGTGATTTGTGCTAGTCGTTCTTCGCGACTTGAACCCATCTGTATCTAGTTTTTCAATGCCGCAGCTCACTTGAGACAAGCCCAGCCCGCGAGGGGCCGTGCGGCTTTGGCGTGCTAGCTCTAGATTCGATTTGGTCCGCCTATCGGAGACTCGCCCGGAATTAATCCTCTCGATCTGCACTTTACCCGGTTATGCCCGGGCGCCGGTGAGCTGACCGCGTTTTGTTCCTGCATGGGGGGGTCGAGCCTGGGGCACGACGCATTTGCTGACCAGAGTTCAAAGACGGGGTACATGGATATGTTACCTCAGGGAAGCCCTAAATGGTGTCTAATAGTCACATTCCCATCCTCCCCATGGTCGTCGTCTATCAATTCTCCGATCCCACGAGGCGATGCGATTTTTTATATTAAAAACTGGGATGTCGCGGCTATTTGGAAACTTACTTACTCACCACTCATACGTATACGAAGAAGTTCTAGGTTGACTTTTGTCAGCGCGGAATAATCAGTCGATATATTATGATATATGAAGCTAGTACTCTGTCCTAGTACCTACCTGATAACTAACGTAATGTTAGCACATGTCAACATGTGAATGAATATGGTCCTCGTCCTCAACCTTTCAAGACGTACTATGGTACTTCCAACTGCATGTATCCTGATAACTGCCGGAGCTGTGACTGGTGAACCAAAGAAGCACGTCGCGCGATTTATCACATTATCGATTCATCACATTGTCAAGAATCAAGATCACCGATAATTTATCTTCTTCATACATGTACCTACGTACCCGGGACGCCTCCCCACTAACGTCGCAATGCGGGAGGATCCGCGACGCTCCCCTGCATCAGGTGAGTTTCACTCTGGCCAGAGCGCAAACTCGGGAAGCACCGAGTTTTCTCTCTCTCTCTCTCTTTTCCCCGTCTTATCGCTATCTTCAGATTTTCACGAGACCGCACGATCTGATAGACTAAGCATGCCACGAAGCGTGCTAGCCACATTTCTCTGTATAACTACTACGCGGCTTCCAGGGACCGTTCCGAGGTCTCATTGCGACTTAGGAGCAAGAGGTGGAATGCTGCGCTGAGACCACGGTACTAGCCTAGTCGTATCCTGGCTGCGGACTTGCTATGACACTCTTGGCGCCTTATTCGTGAACACATCGAGAAACACGTTACTGCACGGGCAACAAATGGCGATGGAAAACTCGAATGAGTTCGTGGATACGGCATTGATTGATGCCTTGACTTGATTCAATTCACCGGCCTCTAATAGCTAGTCTCGTCAGTAGATCGGGTTCGTTACACCCGGGCCGCCACTCTTTAGAATGTGAAGAGCAAATGATTTACCCTTGTTCAACGATTCTTAGCGTCCGTGATAATCCATGAAGCCGATGACGATCGCACACACGAAAATTGTCCGTGCCAACCCTTCGAGGCATGGGAGACGATGAGGACCGAGCTCAGACGCCCAGAAGGGTGTGTGTCTCTTTCGCAATTGCTTCAGTTCTTTTTCCTCTATACACACACACCTTTCACTTACGTCTCTTAATTTTTATATCGACGTTCCCTTGAGCTTTCGATTCTTCGAAGTTGATCTTCGTGGGCCAGGCTGCCCCTTTCGTTTGTGCGCTTTTTTTATACTTCGCTCGCAGCTACATTCTCTTGATCTATACGTTCATTTAATCGGTACTATTCATTCCTTTGCGGAGGATACGGATTATAAGCCCTTTTGAGTTTGTAATAACTGCTATTGGACACTCATTTGTCTTAGGAATTCGGTTGAAGAAATAATACGAGTTGGAAGTGAGAGAGAGATAGGGATAAGAATAAAGTCGTGATGGCAAGACCCGAGTCGACGGGGTCGACCATTGAGATATCCGAAGTTGAAAAGAGCTTCCCCGCGCCGCCGAGGGCGCCAGTTAATAACCGGAAGACGCTTCCACCACTGCCATTGTCGCCTTTGCCTGAGACGTCGGAATCGGATAATAGCCAAGATGCCGATAAGGAGGTTGATAAGGAAGAGGCGAAGGATGCGACAAACACTCACATAACATTCACCACGAGCGCTCTCAAGTCGCTGCTGACCTCATGGGCAGGCGACGAGAAGGCGATGCGACTCTCGTTAAGGGGTCCGGGAACGGAAGAGCGGCCGCCTCGGCCGATATCCAAGGACCCGCCCAGGCCGGACACCGCCGCGACGACTACAACTGTTGCGACGATGGCGACCGGGATCTCTTACGCCAGCACGGGATCGCAGCGGACCATCAAGTACGGCACGGGCAGGTACGCGAAGGTGGAACTCTCGCCGCAGCCGAGCGAGGACCCGGCGGACCCGCTGAACTGGCCGCTGTGGAAGAAGCATCTTAATTTGGGGGCGCTGCTCCTCATGGCCGCGCTCGTGGGCGCGATGAAGACGGCGTACGTGAGCGTGAACAGCGCCATCGCGATCGGCGAGGACGTCTCGTACACGGCCGCCGTCGCGCTGACGGCCGTGCCGCTGATGCTGTCCGCGGTGACGGGGCTGGCGTCGCTGGTGGCGGCGAGGATATGGGGCAAGAGGCCCGTGTACCTGGTTTCGACGGCGTTGGTATTTACGGGGATGGTTTGGAACACGCATGTTAGGGGAAATCTGGCGGAGAATATGGCGGCGAGGGTATTTCAGGGGTTGGGATGGGGCGCGTTTGATGCGCTGGTCTTGGGCTCGATTCAAGATACGTATTTCGTACGTACCGGTTTTTTTTTTTTTTTTTTTTTTTTTTGAATTCTTCGTCTTGGGATATGCACTAATTTTCTCAGGAACACGAGCGCGAGTCTAAAATCATAATTCATTACACAGTCAGTATCGGGACGATGCTAGGGTCTCCCTTGCTCGGCGGTGTTGCTTCTGCCGGTTCTCGGGGTTTCGAGCTGCAGTTCGAGATCATGAGCGCTTTCCTGTCCGTTTCCATCTTACTGCTGGTCTTCGGGGCACCGGAAACGACGTACGACCGTGTGGTATCTCCCGAAGCGGAGCCGCCGACCCTCGAGCGATCGCAGTCCCTCTGGCCGAATGTGACGTATACCAAGGAAGCTGCCATAGAGTACCTCTTGAAGATGAAGCCGTGGTCGTATGAAGCAGACGAGATCGACCTACCCCTGATCCTGCAGGCGCCCCGCGCAATGCTGGCACCGACGACCGGACTCCTTTTCACGGTCACTCTATTGCCGTATGCCGGTTTCTGGGGCCTAGCAAGCTCGCTCTCGCTGCTCTTCTCGCCTTTCCCTTTCATGCTGGCTTCGGCAGACCTCGGCGCCTTGATGACGGCCCCGTTCCTGCTGGGTACCCCGATAGTTATGGCGCTTGCCTTGCCTCAATTTCACAGGCGCTTCATCCAGACCGTCCATCTGGCCACTATAGCGGCCGGCACCGTCCTCGCTTCTATCGGCATGCTGGGATTCGGACTCTACGTCGCAGGATCAATGGAGATGCCGACGAACCGCTCTGCAGCACCCCTTAACACGCCATGGGATCTGGGGCTGGATCGCGTGAGCCTCCCCGTGGCGTCTTTCCTTCTCGGTCTACTAGCTGCCGGCTCCCTGGTCCTAGATGCCACGATCCCGCCCGTCATCCAGCGATCCACGGCTTTCACGTCCGCGAACCTGGCGGTCGGCCTGCGGAACACGGCCGACATGCACGCCGGCCTAGCGTGCCTGCGCAGCTTGGTAGCTGGCGCGTTCATCCTGGGCCTTCCGAACGCGATCTTCGTGTGGGACGGCCTGCGGATGGCCGCCCTGGGTATGGGCGTGGCGCAGATTATCGTGGCGGCGGCGGCGTGCGGCGTGTACTGGTACTGGGACGAGAACGTGCGGAGGCTCGACGGGCGCGTCATGGGGCTGATCGACTTGTCTATTCTCAAGAGGACGGCTAGTTTCTTTGATGAGTCGGATTGAATCTAGGTTGGTTGTTTAATGATGGGGAAGTAAGGTGCCGATGATGAAGCGAACGGAGGTGGTAATGGATGCTAATGAAAACATGAGTTTCCATTGATGATACCAGGTAACCTATTGTATTTACAACCTATTGTATTTACGAAAAAGAAATCCACACGTCTTGAAATTGAAATTGGTCATTCTTTGGTGGCATGGCTACCCTTCAGAGTAAGACAACTCGGGAACAATCAGCACTCTTGCAAATACTCATTAAGAGTTCTAAGTCGACCTGTAACGTACAGAGACGGGCTCTTGCCCTATTGGCTGGGCGTTTTCCGCATGGTATTCCTCAGCCAGGGGTAAAAGAGAGCAAGGGGCTCGTGTGCCTATTTTTAGACAGGGGTTCTGCTTATCCTAGCTGTGGGGTTGTCGCCTCATGAAGGATGCGCTTTTCAGTTTTTAGGATGAGGCAATTCGTTTGAAAGGCATACAAATTGTCTTTCTTTCATTTCTGTCACTATCGCAAGTACTCCTGTTCCGATAATTCTTGTCTTCGATGTCTTCGATGGCGTAAAAATCATACCGACTGCCTATTTCGATCAAAGACCAACTTATATCAGCAACCATGCGCAGCTGGGTCATCCTCATGGCCGTCTTGGTAGTAGTGGTATCAGCGGAGCATAATGTCATAATCGAGGGTCTTCAGAAACGACCTGAAATACTTGACGACGACGACATATGTAAGGGAGCATTGGTGCCAGCGAAATCGATCTATTCGGGTCTTCCTATGCCACCACCCTCTCTAGTGACGATGAGCTTGCCGTTTGATGCGTGTGCAACGAGCATAGCCTTCAGCGGCGACGCCTCCGTTAAGGACTGGTATACCTCGCACCGCGCTCAGCTGCAGAGCGCACTGGCCTCGTGTACCTCCCTTGCTTCCTTCTTGACCATGGACATCCCCGTCTGCCTCTCTTCTATAAGCGATCTAGGCCCGACGTCTGCCGCCAACCCGACACTTGCTGCTACTCCTACTCCTTCAGCGACTTCCAATGCTGCATCCCGCAAGACCGGAGCACGGGCCGGCGCCGCAGCAGCAGCCGGCTTGTTGGGTGTCGTCGCGGCACTCTAGTTTGCACTCTATTTATTGAAGTCGTGAAGAGTTTATATAGTTCAGTTCTAGGACTTATTGCGCTATGATGAGTGGGAGCCACATCCCTACAACGCTACGGCCCGTTCTATACCCTTGCAGCCCGTGTCACTCTTTGTTGGCTCCTGAAATAACCTTTACCGGAGATATTACGTAATAAGAGTTGGTTATAGGACTTCTCCCTTACATGAGAAACGGATTTGCTGTAGTCCAATTCCTATTTCCGACCCATCAGTATACCGGGATCGGCCCAAAACGTCTGTCTTCTACTTTACGTTTCACACCCAGATCATACTACCGCACCATGGCTGAACACAAGACACCCCAAGGTGAAGCTATTCCGGAGCAAGCTGCTATCGTTATCTCTACAGTACCACCGGCGTCTACTGTCAGTGACTCATCCAAGACACCAACTAAGGAGCAGCAAGATATCAAAGAGAACGCGACAATCGAACTCCCGCCCGCCTCAGTAGCAGACGACGCGATATATGTCGCCACGCTCGTCGACATCATCAATGCCGCCTACAACGAGACCGAGGCCGACATCTTTAAGCCGGGATATGTACGTACTACACCCCAAGGCGTTGAGGAAATCCTGAGGGCCGGCGAGTTGGCCGTCGCGTCCGTACCCGCAGCAGCCGCTTCTTCTTCTCCTCCGGCCGGATCGTCGGGACGGGTGCCCGTAGGCTGCATCAGCATCAAGAAGCTCGGCGCCACGCGCGCCGAGCTGGGCATGTTCGCGGTCGGCCCGGCGCAGCGCGGCACGGGGCTCGGCCGGGACCTGATCGCGTTCGCGGAGCGCTGGTGCCGGGACGCGCTGGGCGGGCCCGGCGTGGCCGTCGCGCAGCTCGACCTGCTGGTGCCGACGCACGTCGAGCACGCGTTCAAGGCGCGCCTGGGCGCCTGGTACGGCAGGCTCGGCTACAGGATGGTGGGCAGCCGCGACTTCGCGCTCGATTACCCGCGGCTGGCGCCGCTGCTGGCGGGGCCGACGGAGTATCGCGTCTTTGAGAAGACGTTGGTGTAGACATACATACCTCGTTATATGTAGAAGTTGGACGGAAACTGTCTTTCGCCATCATCTCGTAGATGATCTTGTACCTAGACTAGAAGTAGTAGAAACCATAGATCCCTTTTAGGTCCTTGCTTAGACACGAGAGGATACTGATTGGAATGAGACTTGATTGATGGTAATAGATATCACCCATCGAGATACTATTACCCTACATTATGTTGGAGAGCAGCTGATGACTTCGTGAAATAAACGGAAAATAACATATTACTGTCCAAGATAAATGGTAGTCTCCTACCCCTATTCTAATTGAGACTCTAGGTAGGAAAGCTTGATGTGTCAATTCGAGTCTTTCGATAGGTTGGGTACTCAGGGGGGATAGCTTAGGCGCCTGTATACCTGGCCGTGGGACATGAAGATGTGGTATTGTATGTAGTAGACAAGCAGTTTAAGAAAAAGTTGAACTAGAATTTATTTGAATAGGAAATTGTACAACATCATTAAGTACCTAAAGGTATGAAATCAGCCAAGGTATCTCCTTCCAGAGGTTTCTTCAACAGGTTTCGGAATAGGTTCCTCATCACGAGCCTCCCGTAGCATCTTTATTATACTCTTAGATCCTATCTCCAACGCAAGCTGGAGGGGAATCATTGGCCGCTGGTTTGAATATCTTTTCGAAGCTATGTTCAGGTCGGCGCCTTTCTTGATCAATATTTTGACTATGGCACCATGACCGCCATCCACAGCAGCCATGAGGGCGGTGATATCTAAATCGTTAAAACCGTAGTCATCTGCTTCATCATATTCACCTGGATTGTATGCTCCCTGAGCATTTATGTCAGCACCCTTTTCGAGTAATAGTTTGACGATATCCGTTCTGCCTGACTTTACAGCAGCAATAAGTGGATGTATATTTCCAGTCGAGGGATTCGCATCAGCTCCCATGTCAAGCAACATCTGGACCATACCCTTCTGTGTATGGCGTATAGCATCGAGAAGAGCCCTACCATTAATGTCGATTTGCATGTCGGCTGCCTTGTTTACTAGAAGCTTGATGATCTCCTCATGGCCATGAATAATAGCAGCGATCACAGCAGTATGCCCGTGGCCATCCCGGGCATTTATGTCGGCTCCCTTGTTGACCAAGAGTTTGACAATCTCCTCATGACCACGAATAATAGCAGCGACGACAGCGATATCCCCGTAGCCATCCCTGGCATTTATGTTGGCTCCTTTATCAAGCAACATACTGACTATGCCCCTGAAATCCGAAGAGGCGGCCCGGACTAGAGGTATATGAGTGGCATAACCATATACGTTAGCCCCTCCCTGAAGCAATTTATCAACCAAGTCCTGACGGCCATAAGTTGTTGCCAGTGTTAGAACCGTGCCTTTACTTTTGTTGGTGACATTTACATCGGCGCCATTCTTCAGTAGGACGTCGAATATTTCGTCATGACCTTTCTCGGTAGCAATGCAAAGAGCTGTGCCATGATCGGGATCATTGGCATTTACATCTTCCCCATTATCGATCAAACGTTTGACGGCCTAGGTGAACCCAAAATACGATGCGAGAAGTAAAGGTGGTACCTCCCTCTTGATAGTAGGCTAGCTACAATTAATGACTGAATCTTTGTAGGAAAGTAGCTTGAAGCTCAAATCTTGGACATAAATTGATGTTTTCTCGGCTTCGACCGCATAACGTAGCCCGGATCTCGAGGCATACTGAAACAGTGGACAAAACAACCAGTTCAACCTGAACAGAATGTTAAAGTGGATCAAGTAAGTGAGGCAGACCTCGGCGATTGAGGTGATAGCATTAGTCTCCGAGAGAAATTCGGCGATATCATGCCTCAGTCGATTCGACGTTAGGTATTCCTTGACTGAGTAATGAGCAAGTCGAATCGGACATGAATGGTGCTCTTTTTCTAGTACTCCTACACCTTGTGCCTCATTGCCTATAGCAAATCTTCGTGCCTTAGGCTGCTAAAGGCTTTTTTATTGATACTGTTGAAAATCGCGTTGCGATTTATATTAAGGGTGGAAATCTAGGTATCCAGGAGGTAGGTAGGTATGCCTTACTTATATATACGTATGGCCTGACTATGCCTCCGGCGGCCCTCCGGGGGGGCCTCGCTTCGCTCGAATTTGGTTTTGCTTTAAGTAATGCACGTATTTATCCATACAATTTACTTATAGGCAGTTAATTTACCTATAGGCAATCCTTATTCAGGATATCTAATACTGAATTTACTCGATTTTTATTAAGACTTAATAGGTTATTGAAACCGCCCCTTATCGCCTGTGGCGCCATATGTGTGGTTGAAGGACCTATATATCCTCATATTCTGGCCAATCGTACTTAATGGCCCGCGCCAAGCCACATTGAGGGGTCCCATACGGATTTCAATTTAAGCAAAGCTTCCTAAATTTTTCAAATATATATTTGTAAATTTAGTATGAAGCTTTGCTTGATCAAGATCAAGCTAGAGTGTCAGGACTTAGGTCTTGTTACACAAACCTAGCCCTTACTATCCGGGAGGTATCGTGACCCCTGAGATAGCGATATCGGGTGCTTATACCACCAGGAATATCGGAGGCGAAGTTCCCTTGCCTGATGGGCTCCTTTGTCCGTCATTCCTGTATATACGAAGACGCTCGTAGCTGTTAGGTTTATAGCTCCTCGTGGAACAACGTCTTAGTTAACCTCATCGCTTGGACGGTCTCGTGACATAGAGAAGTATCTTGCAATCTCTTTCGATTCAGGCATTCTGTTTTTTGGATCAGATCCAGGCTGACCGCCCACGTCCACGGCAATAGCGTCAACAAGTTCCTCTACTTGCAGCGGCTTGTCTGAGTAGGCCAAGAATTGTAGACATCGGATTGTGTCGTCTCTGTGTACAGAGGGTAAATTGGCTATAATTCGAGCATGTTTCGTCCAACGTTGCAGGTAAGGAGTTGAGAGTCTCGAGAACGGCTCGATAATTGAGACAATCCCTGAGGGTATCAAGTTGACACGCTGCCCACCGAAACCTAAATTGATATAGTGTTAGATGATTTCTTACGTGGTGTAATATGCTGGTTGTCCTTACATTCCATCTGCTTTTTCTGCCAACGTCCTTTCTATCTCGTCTCGTACCTCTGGTCTCGATTGCCACCTTTCTAGATCCTTTGAGTTCGTTATTCTCTCTTTTATGTAAGAGCGTATATCGTCCCCGACTACGTGCCTCTGGAGAGGAATTATATACTTGGTGCGTACCCATTTCTCAATAGCTGACTTGATGTCTTGTTCTGGGCGACTTGTAACAAGAATGTGGGTGTTGGCCTACGACCCGTGGAAACTGTAGATCCATTCAAGCAACCCGTTATTTGACGACCTTTGCTGTAGATCACATTCGTCTAAGGCATTAAGGACAACTCAAACTTCATTGGCTTTCTCAATCATCTCAAAGAAAGCTTTCTGCAATGACCCGAGATCCAATTTGCGTTGACCATTTTGGTACGAGGAATAAAGTGAGTCGATATGACTTCGGATATTTTCTGCTTTACTCAAAATATAGATCTGGGCGATCAATGAGCGACGTGCAAACTCAGGAGATTGTTTTTCGGGATCATTGAAATCGAAGTAGAAGTAAAGGAAATATCCCTTATCCTTTTCCAAGTCTTCAATTATTGTAGAGGCGAGAATCGATTTACCACATTCGGTAGCACAAATCAAAAACTTGGTCAGGTCCAGACAGGTCCACGTCCACTATTTCCCATCTATTGTCCGAGCCTCTGGGCCCCATCACATGACCGTGCAAGCACCAAATGCTGCAGTGAGAATCGCCGTCGTCGCAGCCGAGGCTACACTTCGCGTAATGCCTTGTAGAAACTCAGACCTCCTCGTCTGTTTTGGAAGCCCGACGCTCGTGCTGATCGTGGTGTTCCTCTTCACTACAGTGCTGCTGATAACCTCTAGGCTTGGGTAAGCCTCTAGCACTTTGACTACATCCCGCTCGACGACGGCCGAGGCACGGATGTGCACCTGTTGATTGGCGAGGACGACAAAATACTCATTGCCGCGGTATGGATTCATCGCCACGAACTAAAACCGACTTCAGTATTGTGATCGGCTCCTCCAGAGACTTCCGGCTTAATTACTTACAATAACGTCGCCCAAATGTGCCGACCTTAGTAGTTTTACTAGATCAGGATACTGGTCCAGGTAGCACCAACGGACTTTTCCATCGTTGAATAGGAAAACCTGACCATGACCGACGCCGTACGCTGCACACCGGAAATTTGTCGCATTCAGGCTTCCACTCACCCAGTCAAAGTCATTGAGCCCTCCCCAAGATCTCCATGATTCCTTTGACCACGAAATGAAGTCACCGACGGATGAACCAAACGTAACCTTCACATTCGATTTGTCTGCCGCTTTGTTGATAAACGACATGAGGGTAGAGTAGTCACTCTCGATCCCCCCGGAGTAGCCTGCCAATTGGGCTTATGTTAGGGGGCTGAGACGCCGATGCTAGTAGGGCTGGGGATGGTGCAAAGCGCTTACACCAATGAGAACCTCCACCACGTGTGTCCCAGGAGGCGAAATAGTTGTCATTGGCATCCATGGCGAGCGCGCGAATCTTTTGAACTGGGTATGTGGTCCACAACTCCTGCAGCCTGTCGGGAACATTCCGCCTCAAGAGGTTGTCAGCACCCAGTATCAGAGTACCTGTACGTACTTGTACTAGTACGGTTGTGTTCATATTCGTGCTCCGATAACTTACCGGATTAAGTTTTTCTCGTGGTCTAGAACATATGTCCCCGTTTTGCCAAAAGCAAAGAAGATTTCGTAATGAGTCATGTTGCCAAGTACTGTGTCCAGGAGGCTCTGGGATCTAGACAGGAAGAGGAAGAGGGATGGAAGTCATGAATTACGGACGTTTTTGAGTGTCAAGTTCAAGCCTGGCGTGCCGGTAAACAATGGGGGTGTTATGAAATTTGCTGCAAATAAGGAGGAAAGAGAAGGATAACGACAAAGAGTCGAGCGTATGCGGGGGGTTCAGATTAAAGACTTGCCCATAAGCATATTTGCTGTAATGAATCCTTCGGGCTTCTGACGGAATGTTGTATCACCTGCCACTTTCGAAGTCTCGGGCACATATGCATATAGGTAGCAGCGGCTGGCGATGCGTCTTGGGGGCGGCCGGATCGGGCTCTGTGCCGTTAGCATGCACATGCTCTCACATCAATGCCGGCGCTTAAGTTGGAGTTGCCTAAGCTTTCGAGGGGTTTTATATCAATTAAATAATTCTTCTAATAGCGGATTATAAAACCAAAAACCACCAGCCTTACTAATTTTTAACGATCCGTATTTTTTATTATATAAATTTATTTAATATTATTTTTTATATTACCGTTATTAAAATCATATAATTATTTTAATTTTAATATTAATAATAAAAAAACTTTTTAAAATTTTATTATTTTAACTTTAAGTTTTTTATATAAAAAAAAAAAAAGCTGGTAATATTAATAGTAAATTATCCTGTTAATTTAAATAAAAACTAGGTTTAAAAAAAAAAAAGTTTAAATATTTAATAATAATATAGTTATTTTTATATTTTTTAATTTTATATAATAATATATAAAATAAAAAAAATATATATATAATTAAAAAGCGTTTTTTAATATATTAATTATTAGCTAATTATAATAATTTTAATAAAATACCTTAAAAAAAAAATCCTTATTTATTAAACTATAACTTTATTTTTTTATTTTAATATTTTTAGTTTAAAAATTCTAAAGTTATTAAAATATAAATAAAATAAAAAAGTTTAATAAATAATATTAATAATAAATTTATTTAATAATATTTTTAATATTAAAACCTAAATAAATTATACGGTAAATAAATTAAAATAAACCATTTATATATTTTAATTAAAATTAAAAAATTAAATATATTAAACTATAAATAAAAAATTATAATATAACTATATTAATTAATAAATATTTTAAACTATTTAATAAATAAAAATAATATAAAATTAAATATTTTAATATATTTTATAACTTTTAAACTTATAAATATTTTTAATATAAATATATATTAATATTAAAACTTATAAAAATAAACTTAAAAATCATTTAAAATTAATTATTAATTTAAAAAAATATAAATATAAAATTAAATTTATATAAAATATTTATAAACCTTTTATTTATTTTTATTTCTATAAAATATATTTTATATTTAAATTAAAAATAATAACATTTATATTTATAATTTAGTTTCTAGTAACTTACTATTAATTAAATAATAAAAATATAATTTTTTTTTTTTTTTTAATAACTTAATAATAACTATTAAATATAAATAAGTTATTATTAAGTTATTATTTAATAATTATTAAATAATAATTAACTTATTATTTATATTTTTAATAAATATATTATTATTTATATTAATTTAAAAACTATTATTAAGTTTATTGTTTTTATTTTTATTAATATAAATTTTAATTTTATTAATTTTATTATTATTTTTAAGTTTTTATTAAATAATAATTAACTTGTTATTTATATTTTTAATAAATATATTACCATTTATATTAATTTAAAAATTATTATTAAGTTTATTATTTTTATTTTTATTAGTATAAATTTTAATTTTATTAATTTTATTATTATTTTTAAGTTTTAATAAAAATAATAAAAATAATAAACTAAAAAAAAATTAATTATTATTATTATATTTTAATTAATTTTTAAGTTTATTACTTTTATTTTTATTATTAAACTTTTTAAAAGTTTTTATATATTTAATTAATTAATAAATAAATAAGTTAAACTTATTTTAACTTTTTATAAATATATAGTTATAATTATAAAATAAATTAATATTATTTAAATCTGTATATAAAAATAATAATAATTTTTAAAATAACAAATAAATAAAAAAAAAAAAAAAAAAATTTAATTAATTTAAACTAATAAAATCTATTATTAATTATTATCCAAGTTATTTTTAAATTATACATTAAATTAATAAAATTAATATACCGGTTAATTATAATTAAATAATTATTTAACGTTAGTTAAACTTAAGTTTAAAACTTTAATATTTAAATAAATACTAATAAATCTTTTTTACCCTTTTTTTCCTTTTTTTTTTATTAATTTTCACCTTATTTTCTTTTAAATAAAATAACAAGCGTTATTTTTTAAATATTTAAATAATAAGTTTATAATTTTTTAAATATATATAAAATATTATATATTTTAAATATATTAAATTTATTTTATAATAAAAGTTTTATTTTTATTATTTTATAAAAATCTTATTTATAAATTTAATTAATTAATTATTTAATATAAAATTATTAATAGAAATTAACTTATATTTTAACCTTATATTAATTTATAATTTAACTAATTTTAAAAATTAAAGTATTTTATAAATTATAATTATATAAATATTTAATATTAGTTAATTATATTAAATAATAATTAAATAAAAACTTAATAATAAATTAATTATATTTTATTTAAATTTATAAAAAAATTATATATTACGTTAAATTTTAATAAAAACAAATTTATATATAATATTATATTATTTAATTAATATTTTATTTATTAACTTTTAAAATAACAATTTATAAATTTTTAATAATAACTTTTTAAAGTTAAATAAAAACCATATAAAATAAGTTTATTAAATAATATTAATTATTATTAAACTATTATTAAGTTATAATTTAATATTTATTATATATTTATTTTAATATAAAAAACATATTAATATTTTTAATATTAAAATTATTAACTAAAAATTTATTAAAAATATATAATATATAAACGTTTTTTTTTTCTTTAAAAATAATTTTATATATAACATTAAATTTAAATATAATTTTAATTATATATCTTATAATTTATTAAATATTAAGTGTTAAATAAATAATATATTTACTTATATATTATTATTAAACTTAAAAATTAAAACTTAAAAATTAAAAAACTTTATAATATTTAATATTTTATTTATTATTATATTTTTAAAATATTTACTGGTATTTTAATTTATAATTATATTTAGGAGTTTATAATTTTTTTTAATATATTTTTCTTATTTTAAATAACATATTAATTATAATTAAATAATAATCAAATAAAAACTAATTTATAAAAATTTATTTAATAATATTTTAATTTAAAATAAAGTTTATTTTTATTAATCACATTAAGTTTAAAATTAAACTATTATTAAATAACGGTTTAATAATAATTTAATAAAACTAATATATTATAAAAATACTTATATTATAAATAAAAGTTTTAAATAATTAAAATAATTATTAAATTTAATTATTATATTAATATTTTTTTTAAAAAATAGTAAATATTATTATATATATTAAAAAAAACTGGTATATTTATTTTATTAATAATATTATTTTAATATTAATTTAATTTAATAAAAATTATAATATTAATTTTAAATATATTTTTAATATTAAAAATATATATAATATAATTATAAAATTATAAATAAATAATTTATTTATTAAACTATTAAATTATTAAATTTGTTTTATAAAAAAATAATTATAAAACTTATAGATTTAATTTTTTAACTATTAAATATAAATTGTTACTAAGCTGTTACTAAGTTATTACTAAGTTGTTATTAAATTATTATTAAATTATTATTAAGATTAATAAAAATTATTACCCTTATTTTTTTAATTAGATATTATTTTAAGTTATTTTAAAAAATTAATAATATAACTGTAATAATAATAATAAAAATAATAAAAAAAGTTATTTATAATAAATTAAAATTAAATTTAATAAAGGTAAGAATAATATTAAATTAAAATATATTTGTTTTTTTATTAAAATTTTTATAAAATATAAAAACTAAATATATAATTTTTTAAATAAAGTAACGTAAAAAATAAAACACTTATAAAAAAAAACAATGTTATTTTCCCGTTTTAATATATAAAAGTTAAGATAATATAATTAATTATTAATTTTTTAATAATAGAAAAAAATATAAATTCATTTAATTAAAATTTCGAAAAATAATATATTTTAAGAAAATAAATATATTTAAATATAAATTAATATCTTATATTAAATTATTAATAAATTAATAATATTTTATTATTTAAACTTTATTTATATAAATATTTAAATATTAAAAACTTTATAAAAACTAAAAATAATTATATTTTAAATTACGTTTTATAATTTATATAACTTTTATAATTACTTAAGAATTTATAGCTACTAATTAGTAATATAATTTAAAAAAAAACTAAAATTTATTATTTATTTTTTATTAATTTTATATAGTTTATATAACTATTAATTAAATTAATTTACTTAGTTTTATTTTAAACTTTATTATTTAATATTATAAATAATATTATTATACCTTATTTTCTTTTTTATTATTATTATATATTTAACTAATTGTTTTACTTTATTTTTATTAAATTCTCACTATTTAATTAATTTAATAATATAAAAAATATTTTTTAAAAAACCTTTTAAAATATTAAATTTTTATTTAATAATAATAAAGTTTATAATATTATTAATAACATTTTACTATGTTATTTATAATATATTATTTATATATAGTAAATAATATTTTACTTTAATTTTTTAAAAATATTATTAAATATATTATAATAATTTTATTTATTATTAAAAAACAACGCTTTTTTTTTTTTATTATTTTTTTTTTTAATTATTTAAACTAAGATCCTACTTTTTTTAACATATAAATTTATATAAATTTAAATATATATTTTAATTTAATAATAATTATAAAATATTTTTTATTATTTTTATAATAAATTTTTAAATTTTAGTTTTTTTGTTATTTAAAACATATTTATCTTTAAAAAAACAACTTAATTTAATTAATAAAATTAAATTATTTTTTACGAAAAAATTTAAATTAACCAAATTTAAATTAACGTAATTTATTATTAAAAATAATATTTTTAATTATAAAACTTTTATATTTAAACTTTAAAAAACAAGGTTATTAATTAAAATATAAATAATTTAATTATTATAAATTATTTATTTTATATTAATATATTTTTATTTAAATTATTTAATAATAACTAACTTTAATTTTTTTTAATAACTTTTTTTTTTTATTTTTATAAAACCTTATTTTTAATAATATATTTTTTTTTAAATTAACTTAAAAACCTATTTTTATATAAATCACTTATTTTAATTTAAATTAAAAAAATTTATATAACTAGTTAATATTAATTAAAAGTTTTAATATTAATTATATTATTTCTATAAATAATATTTTATTAATAAACTTTAAACTTTTTTTATTTAAAAAACTTAAAAAAGTTTTAAATAATTATAAAACCTTTAAAATATTACTTGTAAATTCTATTTATAAAATATTTACACTTTTAGTTTACACCTTAATCTTTCTTTTTATCTACGAAATAAATAAAACTAATAAGTTTTAAAAATTTATTAAATTTATTATAATATAAATAAAAGTTAAAAAATATATAATTTTAATTATTAATTTAAAATTTTATGTTTATTATTTTAAACTTAATAATATTTTTTTTAACAATAAATTTTACGACGTTTTAATTAATATTATTTTAATTATTAATAAAATTAAATATTATATTAAATATTTTTTATTAATATTAAAACAGTTTAAATTTATCTGGTTATTATTAACTAAAATAAAAAATATAAATATAAATAAAAAATATAAAAATATAAAACTATAAATATAAAAATAATAGTTTTATAAAATAAACAAATTAAATAAAAACCATATAATAAAACCAACGTTTATAAAAATATTATAAAAGTTTTAACTTAATGTTATATTTATAAAAATAAAAAAAAAAAAAACTTTTAATTACTATTTATTTAATATAATAAAAAAGTTTATAGGTTTTTATTTTAAGTATTTTAATAATAAGTTTATTTACTATAAAACTGTTTTATTAAAATTTTTAATAAACGCGAAATTTTTTTATTTAAAACTTAATATATTATAAAATAATTTACCTATATAATTTAAAGTATTTTAATATTTTAAATATATAAATAAATTAATTAAAATTTATATTACATTTAACTTTTTATTTCTAATAATTAAATATAAAAGTTTAAATATTAATATTTTCTAGTTTTTAATTATTACTTAAAATTAAGTTATTATAAAATATATCACTTATTTTAATATTATTTAAAAATTTAACTAATATTTATAAAAAAAAAACATATTTTATTATTTATTATTATTATATTTAATATTATATTAAACGATATTAAAACGCGGCTTTATATATCCTAGTAAAATTAAAATAAAAACCGTGGTAAATATTTTATTATTTATCTTATTAATTTTTTTTTATTACCAAAATAAAAATAATATAAAAAATTATATATATATATTTTTAATATATTTTTATAAACTAAGGAAAAAAAGAGAAATATATTAAATATTATAATTATATTATACTTTTTATATTTAATTATAATTAAAATAAAATAAAATAAAAAAATAAATAAAATAATAAATATAAATAATAATATAAAAATGGTAAAAAATCCATTATTATAAACTTAATTAAATTTAAAAGATTTATTAAATTTAAAGAAATTAACTTAAAATATAATAATAACTTATTTTAGATTTTTAAAATAATTTAAAAAGTTTTTAAAAAATACTTTTTATTTAAAGAATAACAAAATATAAAAAAATAAAACAAGCTATAAAAAGTTAACACGTTTTAAAAAAAACTAATATATTATAATAATATAAAGTAATTTTATATTTTAAAACTTTAAAATTATATTTTTATATAAATTAAATAATTAAAAAAATATTATTTTTATAATTACTATAACTTATAAATTTTCTTATTTATTAATTACTCTTTTAAATTAAAATAATAATTATTTTTTTATAACTTAGTTTATTTAATTAAAATCTTATATAATTACTTTTAATATTTATTTATATATTTAAAAAAAACTAATAAATATTTTTTTTAATAAATTATATAACCTAAAAAATAAAAAAATATATAATAATAATAGATTTTTAATTAAAATAAGGTTATAACTTAAAGCGGGGTAATTTAAAAAAGTACTTATATTTTAATTTTAACTTTAATATTATTTTATTATTTTATATTTTTTTTTATAAAAGTTTAAATAAAATTAATAACTATTAAATTATAAGTTTAAAAGTTTAATTACTTTATAATATAATAAAAAATGTTACGCTTTTAAATATATATATTATTAAGTTTTTATAAAGTTATTTTATTTTTTATTAACTAACGTTATAAACGCCGAGAAATTAAATTAAATTAAATTTTATAACTATAAAACTATAAATCAGTAAAAATTTAACGTTAATAACTATAATTATAAATAGTTATTTTTATTTAAAAATTAAATTAAATGTATAATTAATCTTATATTTAATACTATATTTTTTTTTTTATAAATAAAGATAATATAATATTTTAATTAAATATAATATAGCTTAAAATTTAAAATAAGTTATAATAATATTATATATTTTTTTAAATTATTTAAAGAAATAACTAAAGATTAAAATTAAATAAGTAATTTATTTTATTAATCCTTTTTATTATATTATAATAAGTTATTAAATAATTTTATTATTTTATTATATATATATTTTAATATAACTTAAATATAGTTTATAAAAAGTGTTTTTTTATTTTAATATAATTAATATTTTTTATAAGAAAAAACGCCGGGTATTTATATATAAAATAATCTAGTTATTTAACCAGTTTTTATTTTAAATTACTAAGAAACGTTTTTAAAAATATAAAAGATATTAAATAATAAATATTATATAACTAATTTTAAGTTACTGTTAAAATAAATAAAGTTTAAAGTTTTTATTTTTTATTAATATCTTTTTTATTATTAAATATTATTTTAATAAAACTTATAATTTTTTTATTTAATTTAATATATATTAATTAACTTATAGTTAACGTTATATAAAAAATAATAAATATAATATAACGTTGTAAAATTTAAAAAAATGTAGTTAGTTTATAAAAAAATAAAAGGAAAATATTTAACACGTATTTACACCGTTATTAAATTAAATATTTATTTATAT
Organism: Hypoxylon rubiginosum; assembly: GCA_902806565.1. NCBI lineage: Eukaryota > Fungi > Ascomycota > Sordariomycetes > Xylariales > Hypoxylaceae > Hypoxylon > Hypoxylon rubiginosum. The sequence continues at coordinate 4,086 of CADCXA010000069.1, read as the reverse complement.
ATTAAAAAGAAAGAAAATTAAATATAAATTAATATATATTATAAATAATTATAATTATAATCTTTTATTATTACTATTTTATTTAAATTTATTTTATATATTTTATAATAAATTAAACTAATTTAATATATTATTTTTCTTTTTAATATAACGTTGTTTTAACCATTAAAATAAAAAAATAAATACTTACTTTTTTAAGAAAAATAACTATTAAAAAACGTGTTAATAAACCGGTTCTTAGTTTAGTTAAATTAAAAATATTTAAAATTTAATAACTATAAAATCAAATTTAATATAACTTAAATTATTATAAGTTTTTATATTTTTAATTTTATAATTATATTTATTATTAAATAAAAAATACTATTATATTATTTATATATATAAATTTTATAAAAAAAGTTAAAATATATACTATAAATAAAAAATAAACTTTAGTTAAAAAAATATATTTTAAAAAGCGATTAATTTAATTTTAAAAATATAAAATACTTTATTAAAACATTTTAAATAAACACGTTAAATTTATATTAAAACAATTTATAATTACTTTTTTAATTACTAAATATACTAGTTATTTTATAACTTTTATTGTTTTTAAAACTTATTTATTATAAATAAAAGAAATTATAACATTATTTTATATTAAAAATATAATAAATAATATTATAATATAGTAATAAAAAAAAAAGGGGTGGTAAATTTAAACTTTTTTATTTTTATTATATAGTTATTTTTTAAATATATTAACCTTAAAAAATAATATAAAAATAAATATATTAACTACGTTTAAAAAGAAATAAATTCTTATATTTATAATAATAATATTTATAAATAATATAAAAATATTTTTATAATATTAAAAAAGTTAAATTTAATAAATTTTTTTAAAAACCAACGTATATAAAATAAATTAAATAATATCCTTTAAATTATCTAATAGTAATATAAAAAATAACAAAATAACTAAAATATTTTAAGTTATTTATTATAATAAAAACAATAAATATAAGTTTTAAAAAAAACTATAAAAAAATAAAAAAAATAGTAATTAAATTATTTATTTTAATAATTTATTTTTTTTAAATTAAACTTATATTATAAAAACCATTACCTTAGTTTAAAATTCACGTTTTTTACTTGTATTTTTTTTATTACTTAGTTTTATTATTTAATTTTATTATTTAATTTACCTTTTTATTTTATTATTATTTATAATATTATTAAAAAACTTTAAAAATCTAATACTTATATATTTAAATATGTAAAATTTATTATAATAAATAAACAGTTCCTATTAAATTTTATATAATAATAAAAAAACTTTTTTAAAGTAAAAGTTCTTATAAATAAGGTATATATAATTAAAAAAAATCTATATATACTTTTTATAATTATAATTATATAATCCGTAGAAAAATTTTACAACGTTATTTTAATATTTTTATTTTTTTTAAAGTAGATAAATTTAGTTTTTTATATTTTTAGTTTTAAACTTACAGTTAAAATAAACTGTTTTAATATAATAAATTATTTTTATTATAATATATTAATAAATAAAAGATATATTATTAATATTCCTTTAAAAATAATATATAAAAATATATAATTAAACTAAATATTAATATAAATTATTAAAATAAAATAATTAGTATAATAAAATTCTAAAAGTTTTAAAATTATTATATTTTTATAATAATATATAAAACTTACGTTTATGTTTTATTAATAAATACTTTTAGTTAATTAAAATAAAAGTTAAATCTTTAATATAAAATTAATTTATTTATTTATAAAATATATTTAAAATATTTAAACATTTATATTATAGAAATTAAAATAGGTTAAAATCTATAAAACTTATAATAAAATAAATTTAATAAAAAGCTAAGTTAAAATATAAAAATAGGAATAATTAATATAAAAAAAATATTTATTAATTATTTAATTAAGGTATAAAGTTTTATTTAATTAAATATATTTTAATTACTTTTTATTTGTTTTTTATATTTTATATAAATCTTTTTTAAACTTATTTTTTATATATAAATAACATATAAAAAAACATATAATATAATATATATAAATTATAAAATATAAAAAAAAAACTAATATTATATAAAAACCTATAAAATATATATATTATTATTATTTTTAAAGTTAAAAATATAACGTATTTAATTAAATATATTACTTATAAAATTATAATTTAATATTTAATATATTAAATGTGTAAAACATTAAAATATTTATATTTAAATAAATTTAAATATAATTTTAATATAACTAAAAGGTGGTTATTTAAACATTTATGGAAAAGATTTTATGATTTATTATTATTATAAAGAAATTTATAAGGTATCTATTTAATTTAAATACTATATTATAAATATTAATATTATATTTTTAGAATATTTTTTAGTATTTTATTAGTTGTTTTTATTATATATTTTATATTTTATAATTATTTAAATAATTATAAGTTGTTAATACGTTTTTTTAGTTAAATATATAAAGTTATTTGCGATTTTTTAAATTAAGTAATTTTAAAAACCGTTTATAATCTTGCTTTTTTAATGGTTTTATAAATTTATTAGTTGGATTTAATTTACTTTTTATATAATTTATCTTAACATTGTTTTTAATAACCTTTTATTTAATATAATAATAATTTTTTTTGATATAACGCTTTTGTTTATTTATAGTAGTTTTTTATAATTAAATAATTACAACTATATTATTATTTATTAGTAAAATTAATTTTTTAGATATTAATTAAAGTTTTTTTAGGAAATTATATATTTAAACTATTTTTATAACAGCTGTAACTAAAGCTATATATTTTGTTTTAATAAAATTATATATTATTATGTTTTATAATTTAAATAGTTATATTATAAATACACCTGTTAAAAAGAAAACGTATCCGGTTATTAATTTTATTATATTAACGTTCCTAGCGTAACTAGTATTAATAGCTTTATATAATTTAATATTATTAAATATTTAATGCTTATATTTTTTTATTAGCTTTTTATATTAAATTATCTTTTTAATTAACTTTTTTAGGTATTTTATAATATATTTAATTCCTTTAAAATATTTTAATAAAAAATTATTTATATAATATACCTAGGTTAATATAATATAACTTATATTTAACTTAATTATATATATTATAAAATTAATTTTTTTTATTAAAAATACGTATTTATAAACTTTTCTTTTATTCGCTTTTTTGTTATAATTTTTAAAAATTATATGGTTTAGTTTTTTAAATTTAAAAAACGTGTTTATATATTTATAATTTTTAAACCTATTATTTTTTAACGCCCTCTTAAAATACTGTTATTAATTAAAACGGATTTTTTTATTATAAGTAAGTTAAATAATTTAAACTTTTAAAAACTAATTAATATTATTAAGGTTTATAATAAAAACGTTCTTTTTAATATTTTTTACCAGGTTTTTTAATTTTTAAACATTTATATTAAATAATAAAAAATTATTAATATAAAAAGTTATAATATCTTTTATTTTTTAGTTAAGATAAATAATATTATCTACTTTTAAAGGTTTATAATTTTATATTTTAAATAACTTTTTAACTTTAATTTATTAAGTGTAACTAGTTTATTTTAATTTATAAAAAGGATTTATTAACTTGATAATTTTACTTTTATTAAACTAATAAATTTTTTATTTTTTTAAATAAATATTAAAGTACTTTTTTAGTATAAGGAATAACTTTATAAAAATACGTTTTTTTAAATTTTTATTAAGATATATTGTTATAAAATCTATTTATAAAATATCTTATTTATATGTTATAACTAAAGTTATTAATATATACTAGGTTGTAACTTTTATAATTATAATTATAGTTTTATTATAATTAACTTCTTTTTTTTATATAAATTTTTTTATATAAATACAGGTTTTAAACTTGTTAAAATTTTTATTAGATAGGTATTTTTTTTTTAAAATTTATTTGGTGTTAATTAGGTACCTATGAATGGTTTTAAAGGAAGGATTAAATTTAAATATGTTTTTTTTAAGATTTTTATAAATCTTTTTAAATATAGT